>VZRX01003017.1:4204-433199 GCA_013398075.1 Notiomystis cincta
CTGTGTTTGTTTTTGTGATTTTTTTTTTTTTTTTTTTTTTTTTTCCCCAAATGTTGAAATCTATTTCAGATAATAAATCATAGAATTGATATTTCTTTCTGAGAAGTCCAGTCTGTAAGAAAAAAATGGTTCACTTGTGCAGTTATCACAAGAACAATTTGTGCTTGCATCGTCCTATTGTTTTTTAAATCCTTCATGTGAGGGGCAAAAGTGTGATTTGCAGTTGGCAAACAGAGCATTAAAGCTGATACTGATTGTTCCTGTTGTGTGTTCCACGCCTGGTGTGGCAGGCACAGCCTGGGGGTGTTGTGTGAAAGTTGTGCTGAAATAGGAGTGCAGGAAAAGAGCTTAAATGGGCTTCTGGGTCATCCCCTCGAGCTCTGATGTGGGTCCAGTGCTGGATTTGGTGAACTGAGGCTACACTTCCTAAAGCCATGTGTGCAGCAGGCCCTTTAGGGACCTCTCGAAGTCAGCTGTGGGAATCTCTGATTTGGGCCTCCTGATGTTTTGTTAATGAATCCCTCTTTTTATTTTTTTTTTTTCCTCCTGGCCTTCCCCAAATTCCTCCTTTTTTAACCAGAATCATCTGGCTTGCAGCAAAGGTAGTAACTAGATGGGTTCATCAGAAAGGCTAACTTGGTGATGTCTTACAGGTCTTCTAGAATAGTTCTTTATTGCTATTCATCACAAAAAGCAGAGGGTACAGAGGATAGGAGAGAAAAACTAATTATCTCCTGGCTGCTTCTGTTTTTTTTCTTGTGAGCTTAGAAATGTCTTGGGCTGTAAGGTTCTGTGGTGAGATGAAACTGATGTACTTCTTTGTGTAGCTGTCAGAGAACAATCCACCACCCTGCAGCTGGGCTCTGCTCATTTTTGAGAGGTAGCTGATGTTGGTCATGCAGATATGGGTTGGCTGAGTGGACAATCTCCAGGTGCTTTTTCAAAACACTGGTGCTGTTTTGGTGGCTGATGTTTTTAAGGGCAAAGCTTCACGTGTGCAGGAGTTTATTTTGAGTTTTGCTTGTTGCCAGCTTTCCTGGTGCTGGATGAGTTTGTGGCTGTTGCTTTGGCAAGGTGGTCAGTGCTGCAGTGGAGGTTCAGCAAGGATTCAGTGTTTGTGATGTGTGCTTGTGCAGTCAAGTCACAGCTGTGTTACTGTACTGTAAAACCTAAGCTGGCTAAAGCTGAAAATGCTGACAATTTAATGATGAGCCTGAAAGGTGTGATCCCAAACCTGTGAAATCTGTAAAGAACCCACAGCACTTCTAACTAGACCCTCAGCTGCCGTGTTGCAAAGCTGGAGTCTCACAGCTCCTTCACGTGTAACGAGATTGAGGGAGGCTCTTTACAGAGTGGTGACTGCTTTACTTCTCCTGCAAGGCATGAGAACACATTGATGCTAATTTTGTTGCCAAAAAATTGGCTACAGCACTTGTGTATGCATGAGCAGGAGCTGGCTCATGGCGTGGTGCCGCATTCCTTGCACGGGCGAACCTGCTGCTTGACAAGGAATTGCATCCTTAGTAAAATATACTGGGAGGCCACTGTATCATTGCAGACTTACTAAGGCCCACTCTTGTAGGCATTTCTGCACTTGCTTAGTGTTAGCCACAGAATCATCAGTTCCATACTGATTTTGAGGAGGAAATATGCATGTGTCAAGCTCAGCACATCAATAAATTTCTGCAGAATTGGTCTTGTAAATGTACCTTTAAATCCTGAACCGTAACCTCACTCTCTAGGTTGGACACGTGAGAGTGCTGCACTAAAGACTTTGTTTAGGACTTAAAGTAAAAGAAACAGAACAAACTTTCACAGATGAGTAGTAGGAAGTTCTCCTAGAGATCAGTCGGGTTCCTGAGTTCTTTTAGATAGGGTCGATGATCAGACAGCCTTTCTGAAAGGTTTGGGCTTTCTGGCATCTTCGTAAAGTCTGGTAATGACTGCTAAATAATGCTAAATACTAAAGGTATGCTGTTACCACAGCACACTAGCACTTAAGTTTAAGTTCTTTAGTACTTATTAGTGTTATAGTACTCTACAAGGAGAAAGGAGGTTTTTTTCCTCTTAAGAGGAGAAAAAGCAAAATATTTTGAAGGCAGGACTGCCTTTGTTACCCTATAGCTCCTAAAGATTTTGCTTCTAGGCACTTATATAATCTATATAGGCAGAGATTGTGATAGATAATGTCACCCTTTGTGCATTTCAGATAAGCATCTCTCTAAACACAAATGTGATCAGCATGTCTCCTTGTCCTTTTGAGGCTCAGTAGCAGCTTTGTCGAGTGGCTTGCTAATTTTTGCGCAAAATTCAGTTGGACTTCTGAGGTCAGCAGCATGTAGAGGAGGATCTTCAGTTGAGGTAAGCTCTCCCGAGAGCACTGGCCATTCCCACCGAGCAGGGCTGCTCTGCTGGGCTGCCCTGGGCTCACCACAGCCAGGTGTGGACCCCTTCCCTGCCCAGACAGGCTTTGGGTGGCCACATCCCTGCTCCCCACCCCAGGCAGGTGAGGGCTCACATCCCCACCCGTGAGGCTCAGAGAGGAACACCGTTTGTTTACTCTCAGCTGTGGAGCAGGAGCTCATCCACACTGTGTTTATGTTAGACCTACTTGGCTACGCCATTAGAAGAGGATAATTATTGAGTTATTTTATGGTATGATTATTCCAAAGTTGTTGATTTTTGGGGTGGTTTTTTATTGATTTCAGGAGGCAGCTAATTGCCATATGGCAGCTTGATGTTAATGTTTTATGAAGATCAGGAAACAAAAGTTTATGAAACAAAAGCTTTTGTATAGCAACTGCAGAGTTTCAAGAACTGTTTTATACTTCCTGACAGTGCAGGTCTGGCTTAATGGTTTGTTTTTATTGCTTAAGAGTGTAAACCTTTCTTTAGCCGATGTGTGGAAATTATATCCTCATCCCGCATTACGCATTTCTCATTGCTCATTACTCATTCCTGCTTTCATTGCTGCCATCTGTAATCAGAGCTTTACTGTTTCAACTGCATGCAAAATGCTCCTATCCTCTGCACAGTAAGATACTTTTCCTTAGCACTCACACACCCTTTCAAAAAAAGAAAAAGGGAGGGCAAAAGGGGGGAAAAAAAAGGGGGAGGAAAAACCTTCTCTGTCTATATTGTTTTTCTCTGTTTTGGGTGGAGTCTGTGTTAGATTTTGGTTGCTAGATGGTTTCTGTAGTAACAAGCAGAGTAAAATCCAAGTCTGAAAAGGCACTTCTAAAGGTGCCATATCTTGCCTGAAGTATTATTTATCTAATTATGGATATGGAATGTTTAGTTTCTCCTTTATATCAAGGAGTATGCCTTTTGATAGGTCAGACTGCTGCTATGAGAACTTGATATGTTGTGATCTTAAGACAGGAGAACCACAAATCTTGTTCCCAGTTGACTTAAGCTGCTGAAAATAATAACAAAAAAGCCAAAGGCATTAAAATGCATTTTTAAAGATTGCTACAGGCACTGACCACTTTGTTTTTTAGTTACATAGGAAAGGAACAAGAAGCTGGGTTCAGAAGGACACTTGGATTGTACATGTTACTGCAGTAAGGAGGGTGCTGGATACAAATGCCAGGAGTTTATTTTTTTAGACTACTGTGTACAAGGAAAAAATCCCAGCTCCTTCAGAATATGACTTTGGTGTACTCCAATTTTTTTTTTTTTTTTGTTTATTTCTTCAAAGAGGTTTTGCAGGTGTGTGAGAAAGTAGGCACACACATGGTTACTGCTTTTGCCTTGCTTGGGCACAAAAAGAATTCTAAAAGTATTTTAAGATTGCTACTTTCCTGTCTCTCTAGCACTAATCCTTCATTACCTGTATTCCTGACAGCCTTGCCTGCAACAAGCAGTAATGGTTTCCTAAGGTGGAGTTTCCTCTTTTTGGAATCTCGTCACCTGTCAGTGCCCTCCAGGATTTAGCAACTTCTGTCCGTGAGCCTTGTGAAATGGTAACTTAGAAAAGCAGGTTCACTGAGCTTGTCCTGGCTGTGTGTCCTTTGCAGAGACAACTTTGTCCCAGCTTTCAGGAGGAATCTTAGTTTGGGAAGGGTCTGAAGGTGTGCACTAACTGGGCACAGCAGGGACACCTTGTAGCACACAGCAGGGGCTGTGTGTGCAACTTGCCTGAAGTCTGAGGGTCAGAGCTCATTTGCATCTGTATTTCCATAGTGCTCTGAAGGCACTCGGCTGGAATACCTGCCTGGGCTTGTGTTGCCCTCCATAGAGGAACAGAGGCTGAGAGCTCTGGGACCTCTCCAGGGACAGGGAATTTGCAGGGAGTTCTTGGCTCAGGAGAAGGGGGTTTGTTCTTCACAGTTCGTTCTTGCTGGGGTTTCTGAAAAATATGCTTGGCTGCCTCCACAGAAATTAGACCAGAGCCACTGGGTGAGGTCTGCAGTGGAAGAGAGCAGACCAGTGTGGGTTTAGTTTGAAAAAAGGCAGAGATTTTCATTGGGGAAGGACCCCACAGGCTTTTGAAGCTGGAAGTGTTAAAAGCTTTGAAGGGGACTTCAGGTAGAGAGAGCAGCGAATTGATAACATTATGAAAGTTCAGGTTCCCACAACAGCTGGACTGTAGAAGATTTACAATTTAATGAGGCTGATAATCCCATTAGAGATTGAATTAAGAAGGTTTTTCTGGGAGATCACCAAGAAAATTGTGAGTATTGTACTGTAGCTTGGCACAAAACGCCAAGGCAGTGGAGAGCTGACATGTACTTCTTGCACTGCAGGACACTCTTTCATTCAGTGTGTCTCATTAAAACAAAGCCTTCAACTCCAGCAGTGTTTCACTACAAACAAGCAAATTATAATTATTATTATTATTATTTTTTACTACTACTACTATTATAACTATCATCATCATCATCTTCCTGGAAACAATATGCAGATTAAAAGATGGAAATATTAACCGGATCTGCAAATCAGCACAGCTCTACTGAGTTAGTTCTCAGACAATCCAGTTGTATTTATTAGAGCAAATCCTCAGAAGGCAGGGTGACCATGTATAAAAAAATTAATATATTTAAGGTAATGATTGACATAACTCCTGTAGCTTGGAAGTTGCACAAACCACTTTTTATGGCATCCTGCACGCCCTAGTGATGGGAAAGTGTTGTATGGAATAATGACTCTGTAACCACAGACTTCAAAAGTATAGAATGTCTGTGGCATGATGGAAATAGCTGTTTCCACATCAATAATATCCTCACAGGCATATTGCAGCTTAATTGCAAGGCCAGTGGTGATAGGAGGAGGAAGGAAGGGGGAAGGGCTATCTGACTGCCTCTGCTTTACAGCCAGAAACAATGATTCAGTTCATGATAAACTTGACTTTTGCATTTTTTTTCTCATGACTTATTGATAACTTCATATGGGACTTCAAACACCAAGGGAGTTATTGACTCCTTAGGAGTTAGGATGGAGACAGGGTTTGTATTATTTCTTATAAGCATCACTCTGGCTGTTGTGTTAAATTATTCTGTTTTAAGGGCAGTTCTACTAAAACTTTTCCCCTTGCTTGTATTTTCTCTCTTCCTTTGAATGAAAAAACCTTTTACTTAAAAGCAATCTCTCCCTTGGAGTCCAACTTTTTTGGTCCGTTTTCATGAAGAATCCTGATTTTTCTACTTGACATCATAATGGTAGAATGAAGACAATTTTGATGTCACAATCTGTTGCTATTGGACCAAGTCCTAATGCATGTGGAATATGTTTTCCTAGCCCTGGCACTGTAAATGAAAGGTGGGCCCAATACCTTTTAAGTGAAAAAGTGAGTGGTTTTATTCTGCACAACACTGGTATTATTGTTACTCTTTTATTCCTGTTCAAATAACAAGTATGTTGTCATTTCACTGCTTTCAGTGTCCAGACTTAGAGCAGGATTCCTTTAAAGCTTCCCTTGCTGGAATCTCATGAGGTTCTTATGAATCTCTGAGATTCTTAAAAAGAAAACTTCCCCACATTCTCTGGGGAGAGGCCTCAGAATGGCACCTTGAGACTCAAAGATCAGAAGGAAATGGAACTGAGGTTCTCCTTTGTTTAACCACTAGTACTTTTAAAGTCCATCAACATTTTCAGTTGTTCAGGATTAGCAGTAACGCATGTTCTCTAGATGTTATTACTGAGGGGAAGATCAAAGACTAATTGATTCATATTTCCTGGTCTGGTGAATTTTTTTTTTCCCCTTTTGTGTTATTTTTTTTGTTTTAGAAATAGTTAATGCTTAACTGCTTCTTGACACGCTGGGCAAAGAAGTCTCCCAGGTTTGTAGATGAAAAGATTTTCATCTTTGAAAATATAACCCAAATGTACCCTAGAGGGCAGAGTCATTTAGAGAGAGCTCCTGCACACCTGCTGGGTTACTGGTGCGTGCCCACTGCCAGTTCCTTGGAGAGTGGGACCAAGCCCTGGGAAAATGGTGTTGGGAGTGTGGGTGGAGCCTTCTGGGAGCAGCAAAAGTGGAGAATGTGGCCTGTGACTCTCCTGTGTACAGCAGGTTCTGAGAAAAAACCCAACAAAAATCCATTAAAAAGAAAAAAAACCAGTATTTTACAAACAGCTCCCTTTAACCCAGCAGGCCGTGCTGCTGGCAGGTGGCTGCTGCATCTCAGGCCTGCTGGAGGGTCTGAGCCTTTTATTGAAGGTTGCATTTAATTTTCAAATAGAAACAGGTTAATTTTTGTTCCATAGCAAAGAAAATAGTCACAGTGCTGCCCTTTGCAATGGCTTTCTCTTCTTGACACCTGAGCCACTCAGGGGGTTACTGCCTACTTTTCCATCTAAGTGGTGAGCCAAGTTTGTTATCAGGCCTTTCTCTGTGAGCCTGAGTGTTTGAGAGGAACCTGGGAAGGTCTTTGCAGCTCTTCTCCTCTGGGAGTACTTCCTTCAGGGTTTCAGGCTCCATTCCTGTCTTCTTTACCTCATTCATCTGGGGGGAGGGGAGGGAAAAAAAGAAGGTCAAGTACTGGGACACTTTGAAGAGTGTGCCTTTACCAAGCTTTGGTTTTTCTCTCTTCCTGGAACTCTCATTACATGATCCTGGTTTTCTGAGCCAATTGTTAGCCCAAGGCCAAATCCTTAACCTTGGGCTAGATAACAAAAGCACAGCTGAGGTGATCTTGACTCCTTTAAAAAGGCTGTCTACTCTTTGATGCACTCAGAATGAGACGCATAATTCATTTTAAGTTCCAAAGGTTGTTCTTAGCATGGGAAATTAGCAACCTCTGTGATAAAAAGTCAGCATATTAGGGATGTGTGTGTGTTTTATGTTGATCTCTGTCTTCCACTGCATTCCACATCCTGGGGGGTGTTGGTGTGTCTAGGGAGAAGCCAAGAGCAAATCCTATCTGGGAAGTTTTGCTTCGTGTCTGCATCTGTCCTTACCAAGGCCTGAGGACTTTGTCCCAGCGATAGGAATCGGCATTTGGAAAATGTAGCTTTCTGACTTGCAGCTCTCAATGTAATTGGAGTGTATGCTCAGGAGAAACAGGGATCAAGGGTTTTAA
Source organism: Notiomystis cincta (assembly GCA_013398075.1). Taxonomy (NCBI): domain Eukaryota; kingdom Metazoa; phylum Chordata; class Aves; order Passeriformes; family Notiomystidae; genus Notiomystis; species Notiomystis cincta. Next base: position 11,728 of record VZRX01003017.1, read on the forward strand.
TGGATGTCAAAACTGGTTTGTGAGGTACAGCCCTCACCAAGGACCTCAGAGGCAAGAGTATGGTGTCATTCATTGCAGTGTCCAGCAGTGCTGCACAGAAACTCTTCTTTATGATGTGGAGCTCTCTCCAACAGGTTCTTTGTGCATTTTTCCATTGGGACAAGACTCCTCCACCATTATCCTGTTTTGCTCAAGTCTCTGTGCTTCTCTGAATAACTTTGTGGATTTATTTTGCGCTGTAGCCTAGCAAGCCTGATGGCAAGAGACAGCATCACTGGTGCTGTAGTGTCAAGTGGGCCAGGTCACAAAAAGTAGTGGAATTTAGAGGCAGATTGACAGCAATGGGAAGGGCTTTTAGGGGTAAAACTTCACAGGAAATGCTGCTAGTCAAATACAGCATCAGGAAAAAGAAGAGTGTAGCAGCAGGGCCACCAGACTGAGGACAGGAGAAACAGAAAAATACTCAGCTGCAGAGCTGGAGTTGGAAAAGTCCCTTGCTCTGCTAATTCTCAAATAGCTCTTCCTGCCTCCGAAGTGTTTTGTAATGATATGTACCTTAAAGAATTTGGAGATGCCTAAATGCACTGCTGTTTATCCTGTAGGGTAGAGATAGCTCCATTATATGGCATAATGACAGGTTTCATCCCTTGGTAACCAGTTTGCATGAGGACCAGGTCTGGCCAGTATTAAATTGGAAAGCAAAGATGGCTTTGTGATTAAGGTGCTGGAGTGGGACGCTGGAAATCTGGGTTCAAGTTGCGGGTCAGCCATAAACTCCCTGTGTGACCTTGAGCAATATAATTATTCCGAGACTTCAAAGGTATCTAAACAATTTGGACACCCATTTTCCAGTCATTTTAATTAACTGGGATGCTTTGAAATGCTCGGCTTTAATCTCTCTGTGCCTAGGATTCTCATTTGTAAAGCCAGGATAATAATATTTCCTTGCGCATGAGGAGGATGTGTGCGTTAGGGATTGGGAAGTGTGCAGCTGCTTGGAATGTGGCAGCTACAGAGCTTGCAAGCCTGGTGAGGGCTTTAAATCCAGCTGTGGGTGCTTTGTGCAGGACATACAGCCCATTCCATGTGGGCAGGAACCAGGGGACAGTTCCTTGCTGTGATATATTGCTTTCATTTTGGTTCGGGGGGATAAATACCACTGCGAGTAAACTGCAACCAAAATGTTCACCGAGAGCAACAGCTCATTTCTTCAGGTTTCATTTTGCTGTTTCTTTAGTGTCCTGCCACTCTTAATACTGAACATGAAACTTTTACAAGACAAAATGAGTAGTTATTAACATTTCCATTTCTGGACTTCATAAGAAGCTGTGCTCCCCCTTTAATGTCACCTACAGTTTTGTCCCTCTGCCTGCTGTTATGTGACTGTGTAATGAAAACCCTGCAATGCACACAGGCAGAGGGAAGGGTTAAAAGAGCTAAGGGAGTCTTTAATTCCTTCGTTTTCTGACTTTTGTGGGTTTAATACACAATCTTAACATTCCATTAGTAAGTGGTTGCATTTTTTCTTTTTAACCAGAGAGATTAAAGTTTCCTTCAGATTTTGCATTTTTTCACTACCCTTTAGTCATGTCAGTTTTGTGTGCTAGGCAGGCAGGAGGTGAAAATCTGTCCTCAGTGACCATTGGTGCTGCTCCCTGAGCCCAGTGATGGATGTCTGAGAGTCCAGAGGGGACTGCTCTTCCCTAAAGAATGGCTACCAGTGTAGGGAAATATTTCCAAGCCCCTGGATCTTGGCTTCCTCACTGACCATTACCCAGTGAGTAAAGGGCTGCTTGCAAAACCCTGAAATGTTACATGTTGTCAGAACATCTGATCCTGATGTTGGAATGAGGTTTCATATTTAAATGTGAAGGAAAGAGATGGCTGCTCCTCTAAACAGCTTCCCCTGAATCAGTTGCATGGGTGACTTTGGTATGACTCAAATCAGTCTTTTTCACTCCTCTGTCCATTGGCTCTTTATGATCAGTGCTCTGTGGGCGAGAAAATCTGCCTCTTCCACTTTGTGCTAGGCTGGAAAGGGAGAAGCCTGTTATTTATCATAACTAACTCACAAATTGGCCTGTCAAGATTTGGTTTTCTCCCTTGAAATTTGGGTTCAAAGCAACCATGAGCCAGAGTTTCTTTAATGTGCTTGTGGGGTAGGTGAGCAACTATTTCTGTTTTATTCTACATTCTGTATTCTGAGCATCCTGGATGTTGAATGGGCAAGTTTTGCTCTAAAACTTCACTGGAATAAGAGAGTGAAAATTCTGGTTGTAATTTTCACTGAAAACTGACAATGAAGCACTGCAAAGGAATTGGGGTGGTAACTGCTATTTCCAAAGATTTTCCTATACTTGGATTTAGTATTTTGTTGAAAGTGAGCTGGTGAGAAATACTGTCAAATTATTACTTCATATACGTACAAGCAAATATCATCTCTAAATATTTTGCAGAATAACAACAGGTTTATGATTAGTCATTAAATATTTTCAGATGGCCTCACCTTCTAAAATGTGGTTATTTCTCTCTGTTTGGTAGGTGCACAGTTTAGAAACAAAAGCAAACAAAACAGGAAAAGATCATGTGTAGATATGTACCAAAAATTACCTTAGATAAAGAAAACTGCCTTTGAGTTTTCCCAGAAGAAAATAATGCAATTAATTAACTGAAAAAGATAAAGAGCTAAATATGGCAATGCCTTTTTTTTAGCGGCCTGATTCAGCAAAACCTTCATGTTATTATTACCTATTTTGTACTCTTGGCCCATGAAAAGCTGTTGGACAGAATTTAATTTAGTACATTGTTACAAACTCTGATATCTGACTGATTTTATCAAAGTTCATGAACCTTTTGAGCAGCGACCCCCCCCCCCATGCCCCTGGGGTTCTGGAGAGGGATTTATGGTTTCATGTGCAAAACAGTGTGAAACTTGGCACTTTCACATGGCCTGAACTCTGACAGCTCCAGGAGCTCTAAGTGAGCTCAAACCAGCTCAAGAGGCAAAGCAAAGCTTTATTGAAACTTGCTGGAACTTGGACCAAATTCCAGTTTAAAAAATCTGGCCCTTAACGTCGAGTCATTGCCTTATCACTGACACAGAGGAATCCATCCTGTGTGGCTGCTGTGAAGAGAAATCCAGGAACATTTGCCAGGTGCTCCAGTGAGGATGGTGACAGTGGTGGTGTTGGAGCTGGAGTGCTCAGAACAGAGGTCAGCAACCCAGAGATGTGAACCCTTAGCAGTCTGTGTATGGATAGGACAAGTCCTGAGTTCCTTCCTGCTGAAGAGCTGGGGCAGGCCAGCCATGAGGGCTGTCTGGCAGGGTGGGTGAGTCACAGTCAAATCAGGCACTCACTTCCATCACCAGGCTTTTTCAGGGCCGCTGCAAACTGCAGGCTCCTGTTCGTACCAAAGGCCAGGTTTGTCTTTTGCTAGCTCTGCTTTCACTGAGGTTGGATGGTTCTGAGGGGGAATTCAGCTAAAGGTCAAAAAAATTACTTGTCTCCTGATTTATAAACCACAAAGGTGCAGCCAGTATCCAGGTTCATTTAAATGCAGTGTCAGGTTCCCAAATTATCCACCTGCAGTTCTGCAGATCCTGTCATTTTTAAAAGAATTGAAGTCCCTGGAAGCCATTGGAACTGACTGATGCTGGGGATTGGGCCCACAAGGTACAGAAATATTTCTTCCTTTACTCATTTCCTGGCCTTGCTCTCTGGACTGTCTGGCTTTGGAGCTTTCATCACTCAGGTAGGTCATGTTATGCCTCCTCCTACCAGGTCATGAAACGAGCCAATGTTGCTCACCTGAACTGGCTGTCAGTGAACGCTTCTGTGTTGCATTGGTGGCATTTCTACACTGTCTAAAGTACTCCAGGGATCCTCCACAGGTGGATTTCTCAAAATGGACCTTTTTCAAAGGGGCTTGTTATTGTTGTGTTTACATGGTGTGGATTCCAGCTGTGATCCTACAGTGGGCTTCTGATGATGGCACCTCTGCCTATAAAGTCCCAATAGGAATATTCTGCTGTTAGCTCACACAAGAGGCTGGTTGTCAAGAATTGGGTTTGTTTTTCTGACCATAGGCTAAATCCTTTCAGGAGAACACCAAACTGCCCATATCTGCTGGAAGGGGCAGTCTGATGGGGATAAGCAATTTGGGAGATATATGGAATACAGGAGGGACAACATTTTGGACATTGTTCCCTAAAGAATGGCTACCAGGGTAGGGAAATATTTCCAAGCCTCTGGAATTTTGGTGCTGGTGCTGAACAAGTTGAGTGGTGGAAGCTGGACCTGCTGCTCCTGCAAAAGGAAGAACTGTTTTGGGAAGGCTTGGCTGCAGTGTCGTGAGATGGCTGGTGAAGAACCTGAGGGAAGTGAGAAAAGCAAGTAACAGAATAATCACTCAAAACCTCAAGCATGTGGACTTTGGCTTGTTCAAGGAACTGGTAAGCAGAAGCTCCTGGGAGTCTGCCCTGGAGGGCAGAGGGACCCATGAAAGTTGCTTGATCTTCAAGGACAGCCTCCTCAAAGCAGCAGAACAGTCCATCCTGATGTTCAGGATGCTGAGCAGGTATAGCAGGAGGCCAGCATGACTGAACGGGGAACTCCTGACTGATTTCAAATGCAAAAAGGAACAGTATGGAGGCGAAAGCAGAGACAAGCAACCAAAGAGGAACACAGAAATGTTGCCTGGGCATGTAGGAACAGAGTTAGCAAAGTTGGAAGCTCAGTTGGATCTGGAACTGATGAGGCTTTTGGAGTGTAAGCAGGTTATTTCTACATGCAACGCAAGGGAAGCCAAGGAAGATGTGGGCCCTCTGCTGAATGAGGCAGCTGATGAAAATCATGGGAAAAGGCTCAAGTGTTCAATGTTTTGTCTTAGTTTTCATGAGCAAGACCTGCTTTCATCTCTCTCTGCATAGTGGCAGAGCTTAAGGGAGGAGGTGGTACATGCATTAAAGAATTAAAGATCTCCTAGGTAACTGAGGCACTACGAGCTCAGGGGGTCAGTCAGGATGATCAGAGGGTGCTGAGGGGCTGAGGCTGTTTAACATCTCCTTTGGTCAGCCCTGATGAGGCAAAGAGCATCCTTAGGGAGTCTGCAGGGACACCAGCACAGGACAAGTGGTTGGTGAGCTGGCCAGAGGAACCATCAGTGAAGTGAGCTGGGAAATGAATGCAAGGTCCCACACCTGGGACAGAAACGCCTCATGCAGGTATGGGGGTAACATTTCTTCCCCTGGGGGCTGGGTAGGACCTGATGGACCCCACATCCAATGTGTCATTGACTTGGCTCCTGCAGGAATAAAAGTCAGTTCCTGCTGGATTGTTGGGCCTGGCCTGGCCTGACTATTCCCCTCTGCTCTAGCTCATTGAGATGGCACTGGAGCACTGCATCCAGTTTGGGACTCTGGCAGAAGTACAGGCAGACTGGGGAGAGCTCAGGGAGCTGTGGTGGGTCAGCAGCTGGGCTGATGGCACAGGAGGAGAGGAACTGGCTCTGGGGAGAGCACAGGGACAGGAGGAGAGGAACTGGCTCTGGGGAGAGCACAGGGAGGGAACCCTGATTGATTTAGCACTCTGCCAGGACCCAAGGGCTGCAGAGGGGGTAAAGCCAGGCTCTTCTCAGAGGTGCACAGCAGAAGGAGAGGAGGCAGCTGCCATGGATTATAGCAAAGAGAAATCTGACGGAATACAAGGACAAAATTCTTCGCAGCACTAATGTTTTAGCACTTGAACCAGGAGAAATTGTAAAATTTCCTCTTTTGGAGAGTTCCTGAACTTGACTAGGAAAAGGTCCTGAACAGCTTGATCTAACCTGAAGCTGGACTGGCTCTATGAGCAGGAGGTTGAAAGAGAGGAGCTCCAGAGGCTCATTAGTACTTCTGATTTTGTGACAGAGAGAAAAAACACTGAGCAAGAGCAATGGATGGAGCAATGTGGCTATGGCGAGTTCCTGTTTCTGTGTACACCATGCTATTTCTACTTTGTGCTCTTTTAACAAGCAGAGAAAGAGAAAACATTGTTTTGTTCTTTTCTTGTTTTTCTTCTCCCCAAAGTCATCGAAAATGTGTAGGCAGAGGTGCTGAAGTGTGCAGATCTGGGTGTCACATACTTGTTGAAACTGTCTAATATCAATGAAATAATGTAAGTAATAACTGATCATTTATTTTTGGCAGGTGTTTTTTTTCTCATAAATAGCAATTTTGAGTGAATCCTAGCAATGGGTTAAAAAGGATCTCTGTGTGTATCTGAGACATCTTAAAGCTAGATTCGACCTGAACTTTGACAACAAAAATTATTCAGTGCAGGATAGGAAATAATTTCAGTAGAAAAATAAAACATTTAATTTTTTCCCCCACAAAATTATTGTAGTGTGGACAGGAAGATGATACAAGGACATCTCTGACCAATTAAAATATTTTAGAAAGCAAAGAATTTGGCAGCCACTGGCACCTGCTGAAATACAAGCCCATGCTGGAATATCAGGCTTCTGCTGAAATATGTACTGAGAGTATTTTTATGTTTTAAATATGACTTCCCATCCTGGTATTTGCAGGTGCATTGTACTAAAGCGAACACAATCATTTTGTTAATTGCAGTTCAAGCTCATTAGGGAACTATAAAGGCAGAAGAATGAATGTAACCGTGCATTAAATGGTAAATGATTTTGGGGTGGGAAGCAGTCAGGTGTGTTGCCCTAGGCTATGATTTTCCCCAAATTAACATACATAGCAAAGAAAGAAAGAATGAGGCGGGTGGGAAGAAAAAAGGCCACAGGTCACCAGAGCAAACCTCCCAAACTCCAGTGGCGCTGAAGGGAACGTCAGCTGCACAAGTGCTCGGTCTGGCTGGGACTGGCTCACACCAGCACAGGTTTGGGATTGGTTTGGGTCCATTCCAACCAAAAATGGTGAAATCCACAGCACCTCAGCACTGCCGATGTAGTGAATGTGTAACTGAGCTCTGGAAGGTCACACCACAGCCTGAGACCTCTGCGATGGGCAGCGCCTGGGGCTTGGACTGCGAGCCCCGCTCGCAGCAGTGTGTGCTTGAGCACACAGCCAAACATTTCCCTCAGAGCCTTCATGGAAGGTTTGTAAACTCGAAAATGTGTTTATTACAAAGCTTGCTTGCTTCCATCTCCCTGCCTCTCGAGCCAGCAGGGATCCATGGGATTCCAGAGGGTTGCACACGCACATTTTGCTGCCTCAGAGTAATAATCACTGAGCGAAATGAAAACCTTGGCCAGCACTTCGGATCTGAGTAGCAACCCTGAGTGTCTCAGTGGTTGGGTCTCTAGGTGGCCATGGCTGCAAGAGTGGTTTCTTTGGCTGGCCATGATTTGGATCTTCTGGAAAATCAGGCTCATTTATGATGCCTCTTGTTTTCTGTTTTACCTTTACTTTGAAGTGGAAATACTCGTTTTGAGCAAGGAGGAAGGTGCTGGGAGAACTGAATGCAGAACTGAGTGAGAATTTTCCTCTGGAATTATTTCAGCTGATACCAACATGGATTATTTTATGCAATACCCCCTATATTTTTTCTTTGCTCTTTACCATTTCCCAAAAGCATTTCCATTTTATGCTGCTGTAGTGATCTGCTTAAGGAATCTCCAAAGGCAAAGGGTTTGGGACTTTCAGAATGTATCTGTAATAGATGAATAGCAATTGAGGTGCAAATGACCTGAAAGCTTTCAGAAAAAGAGCTGTTTTCTGTCTAGCCCTAAAACATTCCTTTGATAGAAAAGAGAGAGAATGAAATACCATGATTTATTAATGCTTCTGTCTGGTAAAACAATATACTCCTTAGCCAGTGTTTAATCATATTTGGTTCAATTTCTTTGTTCTTTAGTTGTATCCCAAAGAGAAAACAGACTTCTGTGGACAGCCTTCACTCTGAGCTTAAACATAGCTATGAAAAGCAATTAGTCCAAATTAGCAAAAGTGTGTATATTAGTCACTAATTTTATAATTATTCACAAAAATAATTGCACTCTAAAGGCCAAAAAGTGTACATAATTGACAGGAGGATTAGTATTTTTCTCCTCCCTCTCATGTAGCTGGTGCTGTGTAGGGTCAGGGAAGAGCTTCTGGAATGGACTTTGTTGAATCTTTTCCAGCAAATCCTCTGTTCTTTGAAGTCCCAGCTTTGGCAGCTGCAGCCAACTTGACTGTCCAACATGAGACCAGTAGAACCAGATTTTGCTGGTAGATCCGGTCTCCGTGGTGGCTTCCTTTTGAAGAACCAAATACGGACAGTTAATTTGCTTTTGGAGGTACATCATGTGTAACAAGATGGATATTTGTTCCTAACAGCTTAAACAGAGGTGTGTTCTCTTGTCTGCTGTGCCTATTCCCAATTAATTCACCTGCAGCTTTTCTTAGCACAGTTGTTATTTGCTTATTATGGGTGTAGATCTGCAAAGACAATGTGGGCAACTTGGTGAGTGTAAAATGGAAGTTCTCAGCTTGAGGTAGACAGAGGATGAGCTGCTCAGCCTGGTGAGGGAAAACTAAGAATAAAAAACCTTGCCTGACAGCTGATCCAAAGTCTTAATATTAAAAAATCAACCATCTCCATGGCTAGACTGGTACAAAAGTCCTCCTTTATTGGTGGCATATGGACAAATATAGTAGAAATTCTTTATAGAATATTAAAGGAAGGAATTTTAGCCATAGTGGGGTTTTCTGTTATTATGATGGGTGGATCTGAAATCTAAAACTTCCCAGGCATTTGCTGTAAATCGGGACAAACCTTTCTCTTTACAATGTCGGAGTTTCAGTGGCAGAGCTCTGTGTGTGTGGCATGTGGCTGATGTGGGGCTGACACCACCAGCTTTTTGGGAAAAGGAAAAGAGAAGTTTTTCTTGCCTCGAAACAGTAAGATACCCGCCAATTTGAGCAGCTCTAGCACCACCGTGCTGTTGAGATTTGGCAGCAGAATGACTTTCGCTTTGCTTTGCTGCCAAACTCGGCCACTTAATGAACATTTCAAACCTCTCCCCTTGCACGTGCTGATGTTTGAGGGGAAAAGCTCTCTTTGCAGAGCCGGGGGGGGCTGCTCTCCCCCAGCCCCGGCCAGGACGGCTCTGTCCCTCGGGAGATGGAGGGGACCCGGCCCGGAGAGGAATTGCTCCCTGATTGCAGCTGCATTTCCAGGATGCAGCAATCTCGGGCACGCCTGCATGTCCGCCTGAGGAGCTCCCTCTGTGCTTCAGGAGGGGGGTGGACGTTTGCAGAGCTCGATGCATAGATACATATGGAATGGAGGCGAAAAGAGCACGAGATTGACGTTTTTTGGGGAGGTGGTATAGAAATGTATGTGTTCAGCGTTTTTCCTTCCAGAATCCTGCCGTGGAGCTGCTATTTTTTCTTTCTGCAAAGGCCCCAGACAAAGCTCCTCAGCTCCCTCTTAAAAGGCACCGTGCTGTCCTTCACACAGGTCCTGTGTTCACTTAAACTACTTCAGCAACTCCAAGGGTCCCAGCCCTGCTGGAATTTGCTTCCAGCTGTTCAGTGGATTTTTTGTAGCTTTATTTTGATTTTTTTTTTTTTTTTTAAAGTCAAGGACATCACACACATGTGTGCAAACTGTATTTAAAAAAATTTAGGATATACCAAAATTATCTTGCAACTTTAATTCTCTTCCCAGCTCTACTCTCATCTTCTGTGCTATGATACAGCCTTTAATTAGACCACTACAATTACAGACCTGCTTGGGGAATGAATCAGGGTTGTGTGGTAAAAGACACCATTGTCCAAGGATCTCTACCCCATTTCTGGCAGGAGTGAAGAGATGAATGGGGAGTGAGGTGGGGGTTTGTGGAAAGAATAAAAAGTATTAAAGGCTGTTCAGATGTCCACTAGGGAATTAGCACTTTCAGTGCTTCTGCCAGAGTGATTCCAGGCAAGTTACTTAAACCAAACTCTTCAAGGGTGGTCACTATTTTAAGTGTTCCTCATATTCTGACTTGAGAGCCAGGGTACTGACCTGGAAACCTGAGCAGTTGCAGGAGAAGCTCAGGAGAGCTCAGTGTAGAAAAAAACATTGTAGAGCTCTGAAAAATGAAAAATCTCTGGCATGCCTGGTTGCACTGTCCCTATAGCCATGGATGCTTCAACTCCCCTTTTCCTTCTTTGCTTCCCAGTGTGTGAAACTGGGGAAAGCTCAATTTCTCTATGCTGTTTCCCAGCAAAGATAAATTCGTATCTGCGCCGTGCCCAGAGGGCTGTGGCACACCAGGGCGCCGCTGCCGCTGCCTCTGGGCGAGTCCTGGGTGCCCAGGGGGTCTGGGAGCACACGGGGTGGGTGCACTGGGCTCATCCCACCAGGGCCAAATGGCCTCGGGGGGTCAGAGCAGCCCCTTCCTCTCCCTTTCGGAGCCCGGGACAAGCGCCCTGCCGGGAAAATGGGAGTGTGCTGTGTCATCAGGCACATGCATGAGGGCAGGGAAAATGGCTCCATTTACCGTAATTCTGCCTTTTTCTCACTTTGGAGTGCTTGGCTTTGCAAGAACATTAAGTCGTCTTTATCTGTCTGAGTAGCAAACATCCCCATACACCCCGCAGCCAAAAAATACTTTCCTAATGGTCCTTTGAGGCAGTGCTGCCTTGCTGGCTTGTTATTAGGAAGAAAACTTGGAGGCACAAATGTTGATCTTTTGCTGCACAGCAGTTTATGGCTGGATAAAAGGTTTCTGAAAATAGGTTTGATTTAAATAAAACAAACTCTCTCCACTTTAATTTTTCATGTGTGAACGTTTCAGAGGGCGCTTCTGTAAACGTCATTACAGCGCATGCCGTTGCGTGCCAAATTAGAACTTTCAGGGTCTTTGAAATTAGGCATCTGTTATCTCTTGCCTGGGGTTTACTTAAGGAAAACAAGAATTCAAAACATGAATGCAAGCAATCTTTACAAAAATACTGATGTTTACAGTTTGACCTTTACTTTCTAGTGTTTAACTAAGGGCTAAGTATTTGGAATTATGCTTTGGCGTATAAATGTTTATCATCTAATAGGGATGACAGCAGACTTCTTGCAAAAATAAGAGTTCCTAGGAATAATTTGAAAAAAGAACCACAGTTATGGGAAGGAGGGGAAGATAAAAGCTGAAAGAAAGGATTGAGACTTTCTCTGCAGGTGTCCCTGCCGTGCCAGCAGCCCTCTCCCTCTGGGGGTGGCAGCACAGTTCCCCACTGCCTGGCCCTGTGCTGTTCCTGTCTCCAGGTGAAACCCAGGGCCCTGGGGGAGGCCCTAAAGGCCATCCCTCAAAGCTGGTGGCAGTGCTGGGCAGGGTAAGAGCTGCAGTGGTGTGAGCCAAGGGACAAGCTCATCCCACACTATGAGCCTTGTGAAAGCTGCCTTGCAACAGTGGGGCTGTCCTGCAGCAGTGCAGGAAAACCTGCTGGGTTTTGTCTTGGTTTTCTACAGAATTCTCTAGGAAGCTGTAACAGGTGCAATTTCTGATCAATGCTGAAAGAAGGAAAGGGGATGGGGTCAGATATGGTACAGGAAGGACCACAGGGAGCTATTGTATCAGACAAAGCTATCACTTTGTCTCCCTTACCACACAGTATCCTGCTTTTCCAGTTTCCTGAGCACCTCAAGTTGTTGTCATTCTCTGTAGGAGATGCTGGGGCCATCCCTCAGCTCAAAAGTGGCACTTTTCCCTGTACCTTTTCCACAGGTGCAGGAAGTCAGGAGGAATTCAGTTCAGGAAAGGTGGCTCAAGGAGCCGTTCCTGTGTTCCTTTTTCTCTGCTGATGTAAACACGCAGGAATGATGTTTGGATTCCTCTGCTGTTGGTGAGGACAACTCTGGCTCAGCCTTGGATGAGTTTCTTTTATCAATTCTGTTTATTGATGACCTTATTGCTTGTCTGCCTGCTTGGTTTCTTTCCCTTCTTGTACTGTTTTCTCACTTGGCTGAAGATCAAACTCCTCTTCCCTCTCTCTTTGCATGCACTGTTCCATTTCCTTTTCCCCAGATTTGTGGCAGGTGAATAAAGTGTGAAGGAGATTGATAAGCTTTCTGCCAATGTCTCCAGCATTAGATATGATTCACTAACACAACCTTGAAGAGATGTAGAGGTCCAGTAAAACCTATTCTAGATCTTGTTTTGGAAGGCATGCAGAAATAGGGAAGAAGAGGTTCTTCACCATGCCATGGCTTCCCTTCCTCTCCAGGATCAGGGCTGAGAAGCTGTTTCCTGCCTGCCTTTGAAGCTGTGTTTTAGTGTATATTAAGCAGTGCAGACATTCTGATGTGGGTGGTTTTGCAGGCCTGGTGCTAAGGAAGACAGTCCCAGCTCAGTCCTGTCCTCCTCCCTGTGTAACCTCAGCCTGCAGGGTAAGAGCTCTGTGTGTGTGTGTGAAACCCTTTGAATCCACATGGCATTTTTTACCTGTAGAAGAGACAGAGATGCAAACACAATTTATTAGGTTGCACATTTGTCCAATTTCCTGATAGAGGCAAAATAGCTGCTCATTTAGCTCATATGAAGTAGAGAGCAACAAAAAAAATCCTCAGAATTATCCCATTAGATTCTAATCTCAGTTATAAGAGATGTGTGACTCCATTGGTTTTGGCAAAGCTGTTTCTAATGGCTATGGGTCACTAAGGGTAGGATGTAGCCCACCTTTGTTTATAATTATTTAATCCTGGTTCCTGTATTAGTAGATAATGGCAATGCTAATTTGGTCTGAGTGCTGGAGGTGACCTATGGATGTGCCAGCTGGAATCATCTGGCCACAGGAAAAGCAGAGATTCTTCTTAGCTTAGGGTCTGAATAGTGCCATTATTTTCTTCATGCAACTTTCCAGTACTTCCACTTTACCCAAAAGTGGCCATTGTGCAGCGTTATCTCTGCAGCCACTGTCAGATAACACTGGACAATCACTGGTGCAGTAGACATTGGGTGGTTAATTATCCACTCCTCTATCAGTATAGTTGTAACAAGGGAACTTGTCCTAATGGGATGACTCCTAGGAAGGTGGCTGCTGTCCTCCATCTGCAGAGGCTGGGTTTGTCCTGTCAGCTGCATCTTTTGGGGCAGATTTTGGTATGTGCACACTGATTTCACTGCTGTTCTCATGTCTTGTGTGTGCCTCTCCTGGTGACCTGGATAGGCAGCCTCTCACCTAGAAAGAAAAGAAAATAAAAGAAAGAAGAATAACCTCCTTAACCCACTCAAACACCCTGAAACACAGACACACAAATCCCCCTTTTCCATTAAAACATTTGGTTTAAATACCAATGGAGGGGCCAAAGCAGAGTAAACATTTCCTTGCAAGTTTCTAAGCTGTGTGCTGGGCAAAGCAAGTGTCCCAAGGGCAGAGAGCAGGCCCTGCCATCCCAGGTCAGGGCTGTGTGACTGATGAAGAGCCCAAAGGCCAAACCACCAGTGGCAGGAACAACACACGATTTTACTGGAATGTGGTTTTCTGGGACTTTTGTCATACCTGCATTGCATTGGCATCTCTGCAGTGAGGGAGGATCAGGTCTCTCAAAAGAGGGACCTGCCCTGTGAGGATGCTCCATGTGGTTTCTTTCCTTCTGTGACACATCCTTGGGTTTAGGGTGAAAGAGAACCTGTGTGGTCTCTGTTTCCTGTACTGATTGGGGAAAAAGCTTCATCGACCACACTTTTATCCCCAAGCTTTCTGTTTTCAACTTGAGCTTTATTAAACAGAACTATAAGCAATTTTAATTGCCATCACTAACACAGACAAAATCACATTTAAATCTGAGGGTCTGCTGCTATGTTTTACCCTCCAAATTTTTTCAAGAAGTCCATGCCTAACATCCCTTTGGTTGTCTGGCCCCTACATCCACCACAGCCCTCTTGACACGTTTCTGGTTTGCTGTCTCACTCCCCTCGTTTTGCAATAGGGCTGTAAGAGTGTGAACCCTGTAGCTGCACTCGCGGGAGTGCTGCTCTCTGCGCTGCTCTGTCGGGGTGCCAGACTGCTCCTGGGAGCAGGGAGATGCTGTCTCAGCCGGGGGAGAGGCTGCACTGTCTCGCAGCACATTTCCTGTTCTGGGATTGGAAAAGCTGCTTGCTCTGGGAGCAGATGGCCACCTCTCCACCCATCCTCTCAGGTATGGGGAGGCAGCCAAAACCCAGCTTAAAAGAGCAAAGCCTAACCTGTTCAAAGGAGAACAGAAAGGAACATTTTTTCAAACAGCTTAATGAAGCACTTGTTAAGGACTGCCAGGGACAGATTTCCATTCTACACAGGATATTCATTAGGAAAGTAAACACCCTCCAGCACCATTTGTAGGAACAAAGCAGCTCGCATTTTCTAACGAGGTGTTAATTTAATGAAGGAGGGGACTGGCAGAGGAGCAGGAGGCAGCTACCGAGCGACAGCCACCTTTTCCTGGGAGGAGGGGGCAGCCGTGCCTGCTGCTCTGCCGTGTGGTGGAGGAAGGTGGGTGCTGTGCACCACACACAGGCAGGGATGGCCCTGAGCGAGGAGCAGGGCTCCCCAGAGCCAAGAGTCTCAGCTGAACAACCAGCTCCCCTCAAGGCAATGGTTTCAGGGTAACCTCGTGGGCACTTCTTTTCCAGCCACAAAGATTGATGGGATGTATCTGCAGGGGCTGCTTCCACCTTTGCTGCCCCTGGGCAGGAGCCCAGAGACCTATTTAAGTGGGGGCCATGCTCCTGCTCTGTGCCCTGCTCCAGGGCCTGGAGTCTTGAGACTTCCCAAGTCTGCTCTCAGGGTCCCTGATGCTTATTGTGACCTCAGGGCAGGGTAAAGTTGCAGGTACTCAGGCGTCAAAAGAGCCAGATGTTTATTTGTTTCACGAGGAAACAAATCCTCTGGAAGGGTTTCACATTTTTTTCCCCTTAAAATGAAACAAAACATTCTGACTAATTTCTTTCCTGTGGGAAATTGTCTTTCTGCTGCCGATCCCATGCACAGACACTCACGAAATGTCACAGCTTCTTGCAAAACAGAAGCACGGCAGAGCAGCCACCTCTGCCCTGGTTAGAGTATCCATGGATTTGTGACTCACTGGCCAGGAAGAGCTGGTGTAGGGCTCAGGTGTGTTCACCAGTGGGTCAGCCCGAGTGAGGCACAGCTCTGGGGTCACTCGCAGGAGAGGGGGATGGAGTGTCCCAGCTGGCTTTTCTGGAGAGGTGAGAAACACCCGGAACACTTTGCCCTGCTGCAGCTGGGGGTGAAGGCAATGTGTGTGCTCCCAGGATTAGCCAGGTGTCACCGAGGGAGGGCTGGGAGGTGAGGGCAAGTTTTACTGCATCTCATGCCAGGACTTTAGCCTCAAGCTTATCCCTCATTTTCATACATGCGTGTAATTCCCACCAGGGAATTTCTACCGGAGCATCCAACCTGCACAGTTGCTCCCTGTGGGGACAGGGCCAAAGCCAACCTGCCCTCCCAGCTCCAGGAGAATGGGAATGACTGTGGAGCTTGGCTGGGGACGAGGTTCAGGAGTTGGAGAGAAAGCACATGACACGAGGCTCAGTCTCACTGAAGATCCTATCCTGCTTCTTGATCAGAGCATCCAGCACACGGGAGAGGAGAGCAGAAATAAGGCCACAGGAGAAACTCTGGCCATGAACCCATCCGATCTTTGGGAACGCTGGCACAAATGAGGTCATTTCTCATGTTTATATTTCTGCATGCATTGTACAATCCCCGTTCCTCCTCCGCGTGTCACTGAGACGTGAAGGGAGTTTCCTGCGCACACACGGCATTGTTGTCGCAGGGCTTTTGTGAGCACGAACCGCTTCAAGCAGCGAGGAGGAACAATGCTCAGTTCTGGTGGCAAAAATACGAAGTTGGGAAAACTCCCACTCCCTCAAATCACTTTTCTTCTGGCCGCTTGATGAATATTTTATTCGAAGATTAGGAGGAGAAGTGGCTGCGTTTAGCAGCTGCTGACACGTTCCAGCACTCTGAGGATGCTGAGGTTGGCTCTGCAGTGCTGTAAATCAGCCTGGCAGGGGGCAGGGGGCTTGTGGGGAGCACACATGGAGCCCTCCTTTGTACCTGCATTGTAGGTTTTCTGTCAGACCTCAAAGCAAAAAGCGCATTGGGAGGGGAGTGTTCACCTTGCAGTCTCTCACCTTTAGGTGTGGTTCACTCGCCGTACTGGGACAAGTTGGAAATAAGTGTCTCCTTAGGCTTTGGGATCCTGGGAAATAGGAATATACATATTTCTTTGGCTAGGGAATAAAACATGCTGGTTTGCACTGGGAGTAAAGGGTGGTGGGACATGTTCAGCCACGGGGTCCTTGTCAGTGGGCCAGGTTTGGAGTGATGCAGAATGACTCAATATTCCACCAGAGTCCAATTAAAAGCAGATGTGCAAATGGAGATCATCTCCTGGCCACCCCCTCATCCTGCCTCTGCCTCAGCTCTGACATGGTGGTTTAGGGCAGCAGGGCTTTCCTGAGGGTGGGCAATAAAGCCATTCCAGAGCTGTCTCCCAAGTCCCAGGCTAGAGGGGAGCTGTGGAAATGCAGGGCTGAGGCTTGGGGAGAGAGATCCGTCCCTGAGAGCAGCCTTGAGGCTGCTGCAATGGGCACAGCTCCCCTCGCCCTCCACTGCCCGGCAGCACATCCAGAACCCAACTTTGCTGATGTCCCACCAGAGCAGGGCAGCTGCCCCCAGTGAGGGGACAGGCATGGGGCAGTGCCATGGTCCGGCAGCCAGACCTGAGAGAAACTGTGGTGCTCCAGACACTGTGGTAACACCCCTCTTCCAAAATTACACTTGGAAGAGGCTTCAGAGTGCAAAAAAAAACAACAGAGAAAGAGAAAAACCTGAACAAAAAACCAACCCTTGTGTAAACCCCAGGGCTGGAGGAATAAAAGTGCCAGAAAACATTTATATTGGGCTCCCTTGATATCAACACAGATGAAATGGATCCCCATGCTTCCCTCCAAACCACAGGCTCTAAAGTGGATTCCAAATCCCATCCCCACTTTAATTTAAGGGCCTCCCAATTAGACCGTTGGATGCCTTTCAAAGCTTTGCATAAATTGGAGATTATGCATCCAGCAGCAGAGAGTTGTCTCCTCTCGGAGCAGCCACCGGCCGGAGCCCCCTGCCCAGGCTGCCCCCGATCCTGGCAGGGAAACCTGGGGGCCAAATGTGGTGTCCATGTGGCTGTGGAGGGCAGCTCCAGCCCCAGTGCTTCAGGACAGGTTTCTGCTCCAGCCATTTGGTGTTGGAAATCCCTCAGTGCTGCTGCTGGGGGGCTGGAAGTGGCAGGGCTGTGGGAGTGAGATGTTCTCCAGTGCGCTGACTGAAGTGGAAAAGTCTCAGGAGAGGGGAAAAAAATCCTTCTAGGTTGATTTGAAATGTTTTTGCTGTTCTTCCTCTTCCCTCCTCCTCCAAACCAGTAATGAAAAAAAAAAAACCAAACCTCATTACAGAACATGGCACAAATTCAAATAGTTTTGGTCATGCTGTATTTTTCACAGTTGATTTTAAAGACTTTTGTTGTTGTTGTTGTTGCTCAGAACAAGGATCCTCCTGTATTTTCATAAGAAATAATACAGTCCTAGGTGGTGGAATCTTTTTGTGGGAGAAGGAAGAAGTAGAGTTTTTTCATTCCTGTGTGAACCTCAAATGTTTCCTCCTGTCCCATCTGCCTCTGCTTCAGGGGCTGATATCCCTGTGGAATGCGGGGGAAGAGAGCTGTGGGCACAGCCACCTTCCTGCTAGTGCTGGGTGTGAGACCAGTGAATGACTCCTTTTTCCAAGGGTCCCACTGGATGGCTGGAAAAGGCCTCCTTGAGGTGGCAGGTGATGCTGGGTGGCTGCTGTGGTCTTGCATCTCTCCTGTTGCCCACCAGTTCTGTCACTTCCCATCAGCATTCCCCATCCTGTGCAGCTGCTGGACTGTCAGATCCAAACAGACTCTGGGTCCTGTCCCAGTCTGCTTGGGGATCAGGAGCTGCCACTCAGAGTACTTTGGATTTCCAAAGAAAGGAGCCAAACCAGCTGGAGAAAGATCATTTTATTCAGCTTCATATTGGTGGAAGTGTGATTGTTGTCCTAACTTTACATATCTGCCCTCAGGCTGTGGAGCCCAAACTCAATTTTACTGGGCCAGCTCATTGCACTGGCACTAACTGGCTTCAATGAGTGGATTAATTTAATAATCAATGATTAAATGACCAAGGGGTAGGGAAGTAATCTACTTGGGCTTTTCCACATCAGTTTAGGTCTGGACTTCCTGAGGAGCTGGAGCTGCAGGGAGTCCTGAGTCTGGTTCTGTCACTCAGCAGATTCCTCACTTCTTGGACCAGCTGATGGGCGCCAAATACAGGATTTGATTTTTTTTTTTCTTCATCTCTTTAAAGTCATTTTTCATGGTCAAATGCCCTATTTGGCATAGTTCAAATTAGGACAGTCTATGTTTTTGGCAGAGGAGTGGAGCACTTACAGGATGGCTAATTTGCTGCTGCCACTAATGCCAACTGCTTCAAACTACTGAGCCTTGAGTGAGGCAGGTAGGGCTCAACTGAGCTTTAAATTCTTTTTTTTCTTATGCACAGGAATGTCTCATTTTTATCAGTCCTCCCTTGAAACGTGAGAATTCTTGTTTACAAAAACCAACAGGCAGGAAAAAAATAATTGCAAAACCCAAAGGAGAAATTCGTGTCTCTTTTAATGTAAAGACCACGACGTCACCATTAAACTGTCAAATTATCCTCTGTTTAATTTCTATATAAAATTTAAAACTTTCTGCAGACAGCCAATAAACCTCAAGGTGATAGGACTTGTTTCTGCTTCCATTGAAGTTGGTGGCAAACCTCCCATTTATTTTGGTGTGTAGGATCAAACCCCCAGCACATAAATAATCCAGCACTGAAGGTGCTCTGTGATTCTTCTGTCCATATCTCTCCCTTCCTCTCTGAAAACTTCTGAGGCTGGGCCCAACATTGATCTCATGCACAGGCTGGGAGCATCTTTATTTCTTTCTTTCCTTTTTCCCCCCCTTCTCTTCTTTGTGGGTTTTGATCTCTCCCTTTGAAATGGAAGCAGATTCCCTGCAGGGTGCTCTGTGATCATTTGCTGGGTGTAGTCGCATGCTTTCACTTCTTGCTGTAGGTGAAATGGCTCATGTGCAAGGATATTAACTCTCTGCTAGGCAGGAGCAACACTCTGCATTCCTTCTGCTTTCCTGGATGCTTAACAGAGGAGGCAGCTTCCCCCCAGCCCCTTAAAGCCTCAGTGAGTGCCTGGAGCTGTGCAGCGCTGGGGGAGCACAAGATGTGTGAGAGGAGATGTTTTAGGGAGAGCCAGGTCTTGGACAGACCCCTGTGTACAGCTAGCCTGGGATAGCTGTGCTAAATAAAGATATCAGCTCCTCCTGTAAATTCATGCCCAATCGAATGCTTGTTGTGAATTTCTCCTGCTGTAGGAGAAAATGTCATTTCCCTTGGTTTCACTGGAACGAAGCAGTTAGAGAGGGTAGGTGGGCAGGGAAATGACACTGATGGGGATAAGTGTTGGGAGAGAAAAAAAAGAAGAAAGTCTGTTTTAATAGGAGAGCTCTGGTTAGGCCCAGCCCAGAGAAGTATGTAAGAATGTGCTTGTGATTTGCTTCCAACAAAATTTTTAAGTCTATACTTAACTCTAAGCATGAGTATCTCATTGCTTAAGGTTAAGCACGTGCTGAAATACTCATCTGGAGGTAAGCCCTGGCTGGCAAGGCTGGAAGAAACAGAGATCATATAATCAACCTCCAAAGCAAGAGCCTAATCCTACCCAGTCAGCTATTCTGGGGGAGTTTCCAGGAAGGCAAAGAAGTTGCAGGAGGTGGATCTGCATCTCTGATCTCACAAATTTCCTGGCAGGTGCAAAAGCGACTGCTCTGAACAATACCAGAGGTGTTTGCAGGCTTGGCCTAAGGCTTTGTCTGCAGCAGCAGATGAGGTTAACAGGCTATTTAAAACAAACAAACAGCCCCACCTCCCTCCAAAAATCTAAGGAAGATGGCCCCTGTGGTTGTGGTGTGATTTAAAAAAGATTTAAGCTCTGAAACTGTTCCTATAGCTCTAGAAAAAAATCAGTCTTTCCTCCTTTGCCTCAATCAGTTTTGTAAATTCATATCCTGAAGTCACATCTGTATCAGGGAGTCAGTCTGGGCATCTCTTCTTACACCCTCACAGCTTGGATTTTCTTATTTAAAAAAAAATACCAGGTGATGCTAAGCAGCTCTTCTTTAAATGATGTTTACTTATTAAGTAGGAATTTTAACAGGAAGTCTTCCAAATAATTGCACTTAAAGAATGTGTGTGTGTGTAATGGGGGAAGCCATGCTTTTGACTCCTGAAAAAGTACATGTGCACACACGTGCACAAAATAACAAGGAAGAAAGGGAAAGGAAAGGCCTTTGCTTAGGGATATAGAACACAAAACTGGTTTTATTTTACACCCTTGGAGAATGTTACAACATCAATGAATGTGGTGCCATCTCTTACCATCTGTGAAGCACAGGATTGTGTTTATAGCAAGCAGAGAGAGAGGCAAACACAAAAGGAGAGAACACAAGGCCGGGGTGGGTGTGCTGCTGCAGGGGCTGAGGTGGCCACGCTCTGCTTGGGGCACAGGGAGGGGCTTTGAGCGGCCAGAGAAGGAGCTTTGGGCACTCCAGGCTCCCTCCAAACTGGGCTGAGGGTCCTGTTTTCATTGTTTTCGTTGCTTCTGGTGAAGGCACTGTTGATGAAGCCCCTGGATTTCTTCTACCTAGGGAGACGTGAGGGAAGCGATTGAAGTGTTTCCAGGTGTTTCTGGCTCCAGAGAACGCTCGGGAGGGGTTTTGGTGTGCCAGTGGTTTGTGCTCTGCACTCGGGGTCTGGCAGCACTCACTGCCCTCCTGGGCAGCCCCTGGTCTGTCCTGTCCTGCAGCACCCCACAGGGACAGCAGGATCACTCCCACCCCCCGAGGCTCTGCTGCCAAAGCGCCTGGCAGCTCGAGGAATGCGTTCTGCAGACACCTCTGCAGCCTCTGCTTTAGCTGGATTGCACTGGAGCAAAGGCTCTGGTTCTCAAATCCCAATGGTGTGTTTGGGGGCCAGGCTGGGTCTGTCCCAGGATGAAACAATCAGGTGGAATAACATGGATGATCATCATATGGCATGGATACATTGGTAAGGCACCAGGTGGTAGGTGGGTCCTAGACAGTGCTCCAGCAAAGACCTCACCCTTGGATTTTCATGGAGCTGATGATCCACAGAAAAAGGTAACAACGTGCTGGAAACAATGGAAGTTATCTGCAAGTATGTTCAGGAAGGCCTGGGGCTTTCAGATGCAAATACAGAAATATATTTAACATCTTGACTTCTATTCTTTTGTCATAATACAAAGTGGAAAGACAATGTTTAGTAAATGTTTACATCTTACAAAGGGGAGTTTTGCAAATTGCATTGTAGCTCTTTGGGAGGAACCAGGAAAGAGGGCAGGATGTTAACAACATAAAAAAGAATGGCAATAAAACCCACCCCTAATATTAATTGTCTAAGAGGAAATGCATCTATCTCTCATCAGGACATTGCAGACTCTGCTTTGCATTGCTGGAAGCCTGAGAACACTAATCGTTTTTTGGCATGCAGAAGTAAGTTCTTGCATACTTGAAACATAACTCATTTACAGTTGTTTTGATGGATGCTTAGAGCAGCATGGAGCCCCCAGGTCCCTTCGGCTCACGAGCAGCAGAGCTCAGATGTAGATCTGGCTCAGCTCCCCGACGTGGGAACTGGAGGGGACTGCTCTGATTAAACACCTCCATTCTGTTTTGGTCCTGAGGTTGGCTGTGTTATGCAATGAAAATCTACCAACAGTTTTCCCTGTGAATTAATAACACACCTGAAAGGATTCTCGAAGGATTGTTTGCACCAGCAGGATGGCACAGAGCCACCAGAGCCGTTCTGCAGCGAGGTGGCAACAGCTCACACTCCCCCAGGGTCTGGGCCCCGGGCGGGGTGAAGGTCGACTCAGTGCTGGCAGGTTAAAGGAACAGGGATGGCTAAATGCTTCAAGGCAAGCTTGGGAGGGAGGGAGGGAGGAAGAGCCCAGGGAGCTGCACCCTCATCCTCTTCCTCCTTGAAACAGCAGCAGAGGGTCACCAAGCCCTGAGGTCAGTGCAGCAGTGCCACAGGACATGGGTGATGGGGAAAGCAAGGGCTGGCCTGTAAGAATGGGCCCCCAGACTCTGTGTGTGTATTTGTGCACAGGTCTGGGTATGGAGAGAGGTGGAACAACAGGTTTGTGGCTGCAGTGAAATCCTTCATCGCTGGCCAATGCCAGACAGGGTGTAAAAGCCTCAGTCGTTGATGTTGTTTACTCAGATGTGAGTCTTTGCCCCACGTTTCAGTTCCTCCCACACTGCTGTCCAAAGATGAGTTGGAAGATGAAGATTAGCACCATCACACAAATTCCTGTGCAAAGTGACTTCTGCCCAGCCCCCAGCCCATTTCTCACGGTGCCCAGAAAAGCAAAATCCTGACGCACAGTGGTCTCCACAGGCAGTTTCTCTAAAACTGATAAAACACTGAAAACTGTTTTATTTCTGTTGAATTATTTTCATTCCATTCTGAATCAAGTCCTATGAAACTGCAATGAATGACATTTCGTTTGTTGGGAGGAAAAGGAATGGGGTTATAAAATGTGACTGTCAAGGAGTCCTGCATGTAACTCAGGTGTGGCTTTGTATGGGAAAGCTGCAAAGATTTCTGCCTGAAGACTGGAAATCCACTTGTGGAGATACAGAGGAGCTGATGCCAAACACTTCAGAGCCAAATTTTTTCTTTCACATAGGCTACATAAGTGCCTGTGCATCTCCCTCCTTCCAGGTGAACCAGAGACCTGTTCTCCTCCTGCTGTTATTTTCACAGCAAATTCACTCCTGTTCTACATGTACCATCCCCAGGAAACTGGGCAGAAGCACATTCCAGTAGTTAAATAACAATTTTTTTAGCTCAGTTTTTCTGCATCTCTTTCTATTCCTTCCTCTCCTTTCCCTCCTCTCCCTTCCCTTTCACGTCCGAACATCCGTTCTCCCTCTCCGTTCATGGCTGCCCGACTGCCGTTCCTGGTGCTGCACATCCCTCCTGACAGCTGCCAGGGGAACACGGGAGCCTCTTCCTGCTCCACCCTTGCAGGAGGTTTTGGAGCCCTGCAGGGAGCTGCAGACTCACTGCTGGCTGACTTGCAAGGGCAGGAGAGCTGCTCCAAACTCCACCCGGCAGTGAGGAAGGTGCAGGAGCTGCTTGGTCAAGAGGCTTTGCAGAAGACAGTTCTGGAGGGAAGGAAACCTTGGAGCAGTCAGGGCTGTGCAGGAGGTTTGGGCCGAAAGTCCTGGACCCTGTCAGTAATTAATGGAATTAATAATAGAAACAAACTTATATTCTAATAGTCTAGGGTGAATATTGGCTAAGATCCTCATAATCATATAAAACCTCCTCTAGGATTTTCTGTGAATGCAAGTGAGCTCAGAGAGCCTTTTACAGCCAGAGTCTCCCATGGCAGTGCTGTGTCCTAAAAAAATGGGAATGATCTGCAGGACCTTCAGCTTTTTATATCCAGATTTTGTTTCCTTAAGGACCCTCTTCACAGATACTGACCACGACTGGTCTTAGACTTGCTCATGTTGGGCTGGGATAATGTGGCAGCTGGGATAAATGAAAGCCAGAGGACATTTAAGATATCTGACTTCCAACGGGATTAGAACTGGGAATGTTTATTTGTTTTTATTGCATCGGGATAATATTTGCAAAGTCTCCCAAATTGGCTTAAAGTAGCATTTTTAAAAGCAATTGAATGTTTAAGCTTTGGCCTCCCTCTCATTTTCTGTGGGAGAATATCAAGTCAAATGTTCAGAAGCATCACAGTTCTTTAGCCAAACTCCTTGTGGGTACTTGGTAGGTTTCCCTTCCCTGTTTCTAATTTGGTTTATACCCCAAAGCCAACTGGTTTTTGCTTTTCATTCTGTGGGTGGGAAAGCTTGTGAGAAGGTATTAACAGCTATGCATCCCAGGTGAGCCATTTCTTCTCTGAACTTTCCTGGATGAGAGGAGGAAATTCTTCTCCAAATCAACGAGGAGGAAATTCTTCTCCAAATCAACAGCATGTTTCAGGCCTTTGTTGTTGTTGTTGTTTTGTCAGGCAGATCTACATCAGGAAATCTGAGCACCTGGGGAAGGTTCAAGTGCAGACTGAGCTTCAGGTCTCAGCTTGGACTCGACAGATATTAATAACAACTACAAATCTTTCATCAGCAGAGCTCTCCCGCGTGTTCGTAATGCCTGAAATATTGTTTATTGCTCAGGGTCTGGTGTTCTGCTTGTTCCCCTCTGTGGCACATGGACAGGATAAGTGATTCCTGCCATTTCAGCAGCTTTCACCTCTGCCTTGTCTCTGGTTCCCAGCTGGGGTTGGTGCCCCAGATGCTGCAGCCACCAGCCTGGGTCGGGTCTGTCTGTCAGGTGTGGCCTCCAAACCCCTCCGTTGTGGAGGGGCATCAGCTGGGAGCTGCTCCTGCCAGTAACAGCACGTGAGGCACAGAGTGAGGTGGTCACCAGCAAGCTGCAGGGTCCTGGGGGAACCACACTCTGCTGAGGGCTCCTGACCTCCTCCAAGTCATCTCACTTTCATGTCCAGAATTGCTGGCTGCTCACAGGCACTTGCTGTGATCCCACCTCTTCCCACTTGATCCAGGAGGAAGAGCTACACTTCAAAGCTCTTCTGTGTCCTCCTTTGCTGCTGTTGACTGTGTTTTGAGAAGGGTTTTTGTTTCTCCTGCAGCTGTTAGAGGGGAGCCAGTCCCCAGGGAAAGCAGGAACTCTCTTCTCTCTCCTTCACTTACCAGGAGTGACAGCCACCTCCTAAGGAACATCGTCTCCTCTCCAGAGGCAGAGGACAGTTGAGCCTCTGTCTGACCTTGGAGGAAAGGCTGACTGTCAAAAAGGGATGCAAAAAGCATGAGGACATGATTTCCTCTTGGGGTGGAGAGGCACTGAGGAATCCCCTGTGTCAAGGTTTACCCAAGCTTCCTTTCCCAAAGCCAGCTGGTTTCTGTTACCCTCAGCAGTCCCCAGAGATGTCCACTAAGAACTTTATGGGCTTCATTGGCCACAGGTTTGGGTGAGTGTGGTAATTCCTGCAGCAATTCCCTAGCTGGGGGGAAATGTGTGCTCCAAACACAGCAGGGACCATGTAAAATAGCTCATTGTTCTTTAACCAAATTGTACTTTGTGCTAATACCACAGTTTCTTCCTCCAAGAGAAGACCGGTGATCAAAACTTTGACTACATTTCCAAATTAAATTTGTTAAAATGCCACCTCCAATATGTGTAGGGGAAAGGCCACACCAACATTCAGTTTAAAGTTCAATTCAGTACTGAGGGTTTAGGGTTGATAATGAATTTAGCAAGGTGCTAGTTAGGCTTTGATGCTAATTATTTTAAGTATCATAGGTTCTGATTCACAAGACAGTAATCACAGGTCATTATTACTAACATTATTAGGTTAAGTTAAAAATTAGCTTTTAGGCTTAGAGCCTTATGTACTAATGCACTCTGAAATGAAACACCTGTGTGATGCCTTAACGGACAATTGAGGGAAATTAGGCTCCTTAATTAAATGAGCTACAACCATGTGTGTTATAGCTGTAGTGTGTTGTTACACTGATGAAAAAGGGTATTTGCACCTTTAGACAGCGATTTTCTATAGCTGAAACGGGACACTGGCTGGAAAAAATGATCACAGACTCTGCAGAAGAACTGTGGCTTTGCTTTGAGATATTGTCAGTGTCCCACACGCTTCCAGGAGTAAGTTGAACCAAAAGTAATTTTGTTGGCTGGACTCTTAAATGGGCTAAAATAGGGTCAGCATGTATGGGCTTTGTGTCTTTTCAGAGACACACAAATCCAGTTTTCTGACACAGCTTTGAGGGCAGGAGACAGTATAGCAGATTCTTTTCTTTTTGAGCCTTTCCTGTTTGGGTGCCTCTGCCACATCCAGCAGCAGCCCCGGTGTTCACAGAGGGGTGACGCAGTCCCAGCAGGATTAGTTTTACTGTGAGAGAGCTGTGACAGCTGGGATTGATCCCCTCACCTGTGGTGCTCGGGGCCCCCATCTCCTCTGCCAGCTCAGGGCAGGTGGTGGCCCTGCTGGTGTCTCTCCAGCTCCCAAGACCTTGAGACAGCACAGAAAGGTGGCTCTGAGAGGCGCTTCCCTCTGGCTTTGTGCTCCACTGGTGCTTTGCCATCAACGATTCCTTTCCAGGTGCACTGAAAGGTATTTGTTTTAATAATGTTTTAAATGGGATGGGTATTTCCATATGGACTATTCCACTTCCTTTAGCTTAGGTTATCTGTGGTACAGAAACTTGTTTAATTGGGAAGGGCCCAATATTTGCATTTCAATGGGACCCTCTAGGTATAAAATCCATTGAAAAGTATCTGCAGGCGTGTTTGTGTGGGATTTTGGTCCCTTTGCATCTCTCAAAGAATTGACAGATATTTAATTCAGAGAGGGAAGGAAGCAGGATAATGTCCTCATCTCCAAGTGTAAAGTTTCTTTACAAGGAACTATGGAAAGCATAGATAATTCAATTTGCCCAAGAGCATGGCCTGAAATAAGGCACAGATTCCAACCTCTAATCCTTCCCTGCAGCCATAGGATCATCTTCCTCCTCTTGATCAGAAGGAAAACCCAGGAGCTGCCTGCATTGTTGTGCAGGAAGGCAGGACAGGGCACTGCACCACGGGGATGGATTAGGATTATGAGGGGCAGCACCTGGAGTGCGGGGGCCAGCGAGAAGCAAATGCAGCAGTCACCAAACCAGTCCGGCTGCCGCAGCCCAAGGGAACACGCTCCTCCCAGCTCGGCTCAGCACGGAGCAGGACGGGCCAGCAGGGCTCCAATTCACCTCTTGCCCTTCTTACTGGGGCCAGGGTTTTCCTGCCTTTGCTCTTGCTGGGGCTGGGGGTCTTTCCTGCTGTTCTTTTCAGACACATCGGGGCCTCCTGCCAGCCAGAACGAGCCTGGGTTTGCAGCACGTTTTGGCACATGTCCCTTACATCCATTTTTCTCCTTCACCTGTCCAAAATAGGGCAGGGGTTGGCTTTCTGGGTTTTATTTTTTTTGAATAAGCCGAAGAAAAACAAATGAAAATGGAATCTTCTCCTTCCAAAAATTGTGTCCAGCTGAAAAGCTATCTACATCACCAATATCCACTCAAATTTACAAAACCACTCTGGACGGTTCTGATAAATCCCTCAAAGATAACCAGGACAAAAAAAGGGGGACTATTCCACTGAAATTGTAACAGGGAAATGCACAAGGGCATCTATAGAATATGAAACTTCAGGAGCTAAAGACTCAGTGTTGCATTTTGTGTCTGGAAATACTGGCAGATCCTGGTCAATTAAGTTCTGAAAAGAAAAATAATGAGTGGATTACTCAGTTGAGTCTCAAAGAGCTTCAATGTGCTGAGCATGCCATCTCGTTTTGGTTTTCTTTTTCTGGAGAGAGAGGGAGGGAGAGGGAGGAAGAGTTGGGGAACTTGGCACTGGGAAATGGCTCTTTGACTCTCATTCCACTGCTTTTGCTGCTGGGTAATTAGTTGGTTGCCAGCGGTGTATCTGGCTATAAACAGAATTCACTGCATCACCCGGGAATTGTGGGTGGTGGGAAGTTCTGCCTGATGGGGCTGTGGATTAAGTGTGTTAGTGCTGCAGGATAGGGTGTTCCTGTGAAGAGAGCCCTCGACTTAGGAATGTGCTCCTCACAAAGGTATGCCAAAGCCCTGGGGCTCCCTGCATCTAGGGTGTGATGTAAGATACAGCTCTTTGTTGAGAGCTTTTCTCCTGACATCCTTGCAAGCCAGGCAGATGTGTGGATATCTCCCAGTAGTTACTCCTGGAAGGAAACATTACTGGATATCCTAAGGGGTAAACAGTGCTCAGAGCTGAGTTCAGAAGTGTTGTCTCTGTTTTCTGGGCTCTGAATGCGCCGCTAACTATTTTTAGGGCAAAGAACTCATGTCTTACAAGCAGTGGCCAGTTTCCAGTATGGATCCCAAGCCTGCAGAGGTGTCCTCTTTGAAATCCAGAGGCAGGAGGAATCTGCCAAGACTGCCACAGGGAGATGGGAATGGATGGCTTGGAAGAGCACGTGGCAAGCAGAGGGGCCGACGCTGGGCTCCATCCCCAGCCCTGCTGCACAGCTCCTGGCCCCTTCTGCTCCTTGCAGCCAGAAGAGACGAAAGCAGATCAAGGGGATGGCCTCTCCTGAGGATGGCAAGCAGCTGTGACCTGCCAGGACAAGGTGAGCACACCCTGCACCTCCCTGTGCTGCCACTTGCCTTCCCTGGTGTCCCTGACCCTGCTCTGTGCAGGAATCTTCTGTCACTCGTTAATCAGGCGTGGAGGTGCTTCCTTCTGTAGCTTCCTTGGGCTGGCTGTGAGCTCCCTGTCTGTGATGAGGGAGATACCAAAGCCACCAGCCAAAGTTGTGCTCAACTCTGTGATTCCCTGTACTCCCTCCTTTGGCTCATTCAGAGTGCAGGACAACTGCTGCTTATTCATCTGTGAATTCCATTTTCCATCCTGCAATTTTCATTCAAGCTGAGAATGAAAGCAGCTGCTGTTGTGTACGTAATAATAAGGATCTTCAAATACTTGTTCCTAGACTTTTTAAGAATCTTTCTCATCATTCAGGCTGAGATTTTACCCTGAAGTAGTTTAGTTTCTGACAGGTTTTTTGAAGGGATAAGGTCTTTGGTCCTAGATGGAATTGAGGGAGGAGAAGAAAAGAAGGGATAGAGACAGACTGCTAGACACAAGCAGATGGATTCTCCCTTTGTTATCCCTATATTTCAGTGCACCAGCCTAGTGTCTGACATGACAGGTTATGTGGGAATCCAGGGCCCAAGCAATAACCCTGCTTGGCTGAGATCAGTTATTTGCCCTTGGGTTTCTTCAGGCAAATACCCTCTTTTGAGGGAAGAGGGGCTCCTTGTGGTCTCCAAAATTCACAGCACAACTAAGGTTGCACACTCAGAAATTTTCCTAGCTGGAGTTCTGGTTTCCTAGTTAATGCTATTTCTATCAACCTTTCCCTTCTGCTTTAACTGAGAGAGGATCAAAGCACTGGGAGCAGAGAGCTTTCATTACACGAGCTGGGAATTCTGTATTCCTCCCTCACATTTCGATTCAATTTGAGGATCGTGTGGAATTCCACTGAGGCCAAGTGGGTTTGGATGCCAAACTCAGAGAACAATTTTCCTGTTCCATGTGATGTGAGTGTGCCACAGTCCCTTTGGCCTTGCCCCTCTGTTACCTGAGCTCAGCTGCACTTGCACTGGACTTGAGCTCAGCCTTGGTAAGGACCACAAAGTCCAGCCAATGCTTCTGCCTTTCAGGTTCCACCAAGAGCACTTCCAGTAGCTCTGCTAGTGAATATTAAAATCCACTTGCTGCCAATAAAGCACTAATGATCTGTACTTTAAGGGCACCTTTGATGTGGTGATCTCAAAGCAAATCAATTCAGGGTTATCCCACACCTATGCTATTGGATGGAAACATTGAATGCATGGAGAAAAAAAAAATCCTAAAAGTACTGGCAAACTGTGCCATAATGGATGGTGCCTTACTCTGAGGGCCCAGAGCCTGGCAGTGATGGAGGTGGGAAGGATCCAAAGTAAAACTGCTGTCATGGCATCTTTGGCAAACCATCTTTGTTGCTCTGGGAAGTCCAAGTCAAACACTTCATTTGAAAGTTCCCCTACAGAAAAGAGACCCCAAGCAAACCTTTCCTGAAATTTGTCCCCGAACAAGTGCAGGCTCCATGTGCACTGCTGCAAAGCTGACATAAATCAGAAGGTGTTTGCAGCACTCAGCTGGAACCAGGGTAAGGAAAGGGCTGTGTATTACTCACTTTATTTTGGCAGGATCTCGTGGTTTATCAGGCCATGTACAGCCCCTGCACACTGGTCCCTCTCTGGGAAGCTGTGCCTGCTCCCACCAGCAGGCAGAGGTGGAAATCCAGCCTGGAGGCACTGCCCAGCCCCAGCCCAGTGCTGGGGGACTTGGCCCATAGGTCTTAAGGAGAAAAAATGAGAAAAAATTACAGAGAGCTTTAGTTCTGGGGTCTCCACACCACGGTGGGTTTGGGCTGAGGAGGCACTTCAGCCACTTCTGCTTAGGTTGAGTGCTCCTGTCCCATCCTGTGTCCCTGAGTGGTTGCATGCACAGGGACAATGGCTGAAGGAGGGTGAGAGGCAGGGCTGTGAATACATAAGGTCAGCACCCCGTTTTTTGTGCAGTACCTGTAAACCCTGCGGGGTTACGCAAGAAAAGCTTCCCCTCCCTTGTCAGGCTTTGTCCTGAGCACTGATGGCTGTGGGACTTGCACTCTGGAGCATATTTGGAAGTATTTAAATGCACAACTGTGACAGAGGAAGGGGAAAATGGCTTCACTCCCACCACACCAGGTGAGGAATATTTTTTGAAAATTGCCATAAGATGTGATGCTTCTTTAAGGCTTACACCTCCTTGAACATGTGTCTCTTTCTAAGGCATGGATTTCCCTCCATGTTGACAGCCTTTCTGGCAGTGCAAGTGATGGAAAATGTGGGCAGTTCAATGGAAACAGTTCCTAAAGCTGAGCAGATTCTCCCATTTGTCCAGTTGGGCAAACATCTGCATGTGACCAGAGGCTTCTGTGTTAATCTCACCCTTTTGCAGTTCTGGGTTATCCTTTCATGTGAGTCATAGTTTGTATCTATACAAAGAGAAGCTTTAAACTGCCTCAAGTGAGGTATTTTTCCAGTACTTTAGCACTAATTAATCATTAAAGTGCCAAGATCAAAGGGTGGGGAACTACAATGTTGGTATGTTCTTATGATCACATTGTGGCCAGTTCCTCTCATAAATCCCAGTATTTTGTGAGTTTCAAATCAAATCTCCCATGGAGAATGATTTGGCAACAAGATGGTGGGCTGCTTTTTTTGCACCTTTCAGAAGTGAAGGGAGCTTTGGCTCTGTGAGGAATGCAGGGTCAGCCCCACAATAAAAAGACCAACCATTATTTTGGACATCTTGGCATCCAAACAAGCCAGTGATTTAGGCATGGATTTTAAAACCCAGTCTTATGAAGTGAGAGTCCCTGTCCTGAAGATCTGGTAGCTCAGGCAGAGAAGCAGTGAAATGATGGGAGCCTGGAGCCTATTTCAGGGGTAATTTAAGGCAGTTCAGGGTGTAAACCTCACTGTGAGCCAGCAAGACTCACTACTGAAGTGCTTAAGTTACTTCTGAAAGTGAAGCTTTTGAAAGAATGCTGCCGCTTTTGAAAAAAAACGTAGCCTAAGGCGTGACTCGAGTGAAGCACGAACCTCAGTCCTCAGTGGCTGTGGCTGTTGTCTTCTCCCCCGGACAGGCAGCACTGGCACCTGGGGATGCTCCAACTGCAGGCAGAGGCCGGGCATGGCACAGGCTGTGCCCCGGCTTGCTCTGATCCCTTCCCCAGAGCCACGATGGGGTCTTGCACCCTGCAGCAGCCACAGGCTCCCTCTCCCTCTCTGGGGGGTTAACTGCTGTGAAATCTGCAGCTCCCAAACGCTTGGGGTCTGGGGAAAGAAACCTGGCTTTGAAGGAACTGAAGGATGGAGAGAGGAGCACAGGGAGTGCGAACAGGTCCTGCTGCTGGTGCCCACCCGTGCATGGGAACACAGGAGGCTGCCTGCTCTGGAGCAAAGACAGGGAGTTGTGTGGCTTTTGTGGGGACTGAGCAGACCAAAGGGCTCGGTGTTTTGTGTCTGGAGCAGGAGAGACTGGGGAGCAGCAAGCCAGAGGTGAGGCTGGGACTGAAGGAGGGGCAGGGCAACACAAGCCGAGCCAGCGGCACAAGCAACAAGGCATCTGGAAAATTAGTGGCCAGTAATGGCTGTCCTAGGAGCAGATGGAATGGAGCAACAGAATTTCTGAAATGTCTTTTTTTTCCCCATAATATGGGATGCTTGAAAAGGTCACTATTCCTTCTTAAAAAAAAGTCCTTTTTGCTCCCTTTCATTCTTTCTCTTGTGGGATGCCTGGGACTTGACAGTGTGGGCTCTTGTCCAGTATTTGTTCTGACCTAGATTTTAATCTCTGCTTTTTCCCCCTTACCTTCTGCTTAGCTGGCTACTACCTCTAGAAGACATGCATATAATCTCTAAAACATTTGTGTTTCCAAATCATTTAAATTTCTATTTTCAGGAGATACTCAAGACTGCAATAGAAAGTTTTAAATTGCAATGACCATAAATGTTAGGGGCTGCCAGGGCCCCCTAAATAAATATAATTGTCAAGGGACATGCAGAGCTTTATTTTGTACCCTGCTGTTGGTGACAGATCAAAAGTAAAGACAAAAGGAGGGAACAAACTCACACCCTGGGAGCACTGGTACCAGCCAGCAAGGCAGGGAAGAGCAAAGGTGCTGTGCAAAGTCAAACGTGGAAGGTCTTGATAACTTGTGCAGTTTATTGAAAACAAAATGCTGTTAGGAAGAGTGTTTGTCTGGTGGGAAAGTGGAAGCACCGCTTTTCCTAGGGAAAGTCGGAGCAGGCCATTCCCTGCTGGGTGGGGGCTGTCGCATCTTTGTGCTCAGCCTGAGCCAGCAGGGCGCTGAGGGCTCAGGGAGAGCTGAGTTCTGCCGAGGCGGGAGCTCTGCCCTGCCGGCTCAGCCGCCCTTCCGGCAGGCCCACAGGGGCAGCGAGCATTCATTCCCCAGCGGCTGCTACGCTCAGGGCAGCGCCAGAGCAGCACGGGCTGAGCAAAGAGCACCCTCAGCACTCGGGCAGCCCTCAGCAGCAGCGCTTGGGGGGGTCGTGCCCTCCCTCCCCTCGAAACGCACCGAGCCACGTGTGTGCACACCCCACATTCCGCGGTGACTCCTCGAGGAGGACAAGGTGACGGCGCAGCCCCAACGCCCCTCTCCTTTAGGTGAGCACCACCCAGCGTAATTCATCCGCTAATCCTGTTTGATGAGCCAGAAAGAATGTTTCAAGAATGTTTCATCCCTCGGTAATTTTGTTAACCTCTCCTGGCAACAAAAAAAAAGGGCAGGTAATGAAGTTGTTTGAAAGAGTGAAAACCTAGAGAGTGTTTGGGCAGGGTTTGGAGGCGCACCCAGGACTTCTCCATGTGGCTCCTCATTTCATCTGGGACGTAGAAAAAAACCCAAACAACCTTGTGGGATACTAATTCAGTCCTTGGTTTCTTTCTTGTATCAATTCCACTAACTGTGCCTTAAATTTGGGCCAGATGCACGATGGTTTTATGATGTGGTACTGTGGGGAGTCTGGGCTGGATCTCCCAGAGGCTCTGCTAATGGGGCTGCTCTGCTGTGGAGCTTGGGATGCTCCAGCTATTCCCTGTGCCTCTGTGGGAAAGCCTTCAGCAGGAATGGATGGCTGGGGGTAGCAGGTGGGTGAGGTGACTGGGGCTCTGTCAGTGTGGTGAGAGCAGCAGGACACTTTCTGGCACGCTGGGCTCTGCAGGGCGCCTTCCCTCGTTTGGGGTTTGTTCAGGTTTGTTCCTGAGGTAGCTGTGTGCTGCTGCAGGAAACACAGTCACTCCTTGCCAGGGCTCATCCTGCTGTGTCCAAACGGACAGAACAGGCAAGGGGGGACCCTGCTCCTGCCAGGGTCTGTCCCCTCCACAGCAGGGCTCGGGAGCAGCACAGCTCACGGCTCCAGTGCAGCGCTCAGCACTGTCTTGCAATCAAAACCCAATCACGAGACTGTCCTGCTCCTTTCTGATCATGTCACATCCCAAAAGCTTTGTGGAGGATCAACCAAATCTCCTGTGTTTTCATTTGCTAAGCTCAGTCAAGTGATACAAAGCCCAGAGTGCTTTTTCTGCCAATCTGAATTTGCAGTGATTAAATTGTGCTGTTGTGAGGGTTAATTTTCATGGACAGATATAAATAATTATCAGTTAATATGCTTAAGAATCATAAGGAATATTTGGTACTCTTTACAGCTATTTAGCTAAATGAAATTGGCATAATTCTTTTGAATTCAGGCTCTGTAATTCAGTGTTCTCTCTTTTTGTTCTCTCCTAATAATCTGATCCCTGTCTCTGCATCTTTCCTCTTCTTTACCCAGTGTTTTTTCTCAGCCCACATTGCTTTGTTGTCACCTGTTTTTAAACCTGCCAGCTGATAGAGAGATGGAGAATGTTGAGATAACTAAAAACAAGGACCCTGTGCATGTGTTTGTAGGTATAATTTAAAAACAAAATTTAAAAAAACCCCTCCAAACACAGCGAGTTCCTCACAGTATAAAACTTCCTATCCTGGTTGCTACTGTGAAGGAATTTGGGGCTGTGAGTGAGCAAAGCAACCTCAACACCAGCCTGTTGAACTACATGTGCTTTATGTAATAAATAAATGCATTATTTATTTATTATATATTTAAAATGCAAATTACTGGGGTTTGGACAGGACTAAATGACTGCAGGGTGGCAAATTGGGATACAACAGTTTATGTGGAGGACAAACCATTCCAGTGGAACACAGAGTTTGTCCATATTTTTCTGTCCTTTTGATAAGTGCAAATAACTTGAAAAGCTCTCTATACAAGACAGGACCACAACAATTTCACTAAATTTACTAAAAATTAAGGGTAATGCAGTCAAATATCCTCAAAGAGTAGCATAAATCCAGTAACTTGTGTATCAGGACTGAATGAAATTCTAAGTGAAATGCAAGATCTCTTTATTAAGCAAACATATTTCTGCCTAGGATTCTTCCAGGGGAAAAGTTCTTTTACAGCAGAAAGAGTTTAAAATACAATTTCTCTCTCAATTTTTATCTGTCTTGAGGCCCTGTTAGCTGAGCATGGTGCTGATGAACTCGAATTTATGCGCTCACAGGGGCCTCAGCCATCGCTGTGTTCATGTGCCTGAGATGGGAACAGGAGAGACCATCAACCACAGCTCATTTCTTCTTCCCAATTGCTTGGTCCTTGAATCCCTCCAGGAGGCCACAGGAGCTCCTCTCTTGGGGCTGACACCCACACTTCCCTCTGGGGTGTGATTTGACCAGCGGGGTCTCTCCTGCAGCCCTGCTCACACAAACCTCTGTGCTGTGGCAGATGGGAGATGCTTCCTGGCATAGGAAGACGTGGAGAGGGTGTATGATCATTTCCCTGGCCCTTGCAGGTGCAAAGAATTCAGTAACAATATTTGTTCTGGAGCCAAATTGCTCTCAGCCTGCCTCCGATGTTTATTCAGTTGAGGAGAATTACCCAGCTCTTGGGCTGCACAAGTCACTGGGTAAGAATTCCCAGACAAGGTATTTTTCTTCCTTTTATTTTATTGCCTTTTGAAACATGTGTCTAGACAAGTGACAGGCAAACCTCAAATGGTTTGGTTGCATAGTTGAATGGCACCTGAATATTTCCTCCCTCAGTCCATCCCCCTGAATGCACCCGACCTGCCTCAGTTCCTGGAAACTGGGCCGAGAGCCCCAGGAGAACAGCCTGGCTTGGGAGCTTTTCATCTCCTCTTGGTGCTGGGGAGTTCAAAAGACCTTGAAGCCAGAGAGCTTTTGCAAATACTTTGCTCTTTGGAATTCAGACTCTCTTGCAAACCAAGAAACATTGGGAAGCATAAACTGGTAAAAAACCCAAATACATATGTATAGTACTGGCCAACCCTCCAAACCTTAACGTAACAGAAAGCTGTTCTTAATTCAAATTAAAAATGCAGTTTGATAAGAGGAGAGGTGTTTGAATCCCCTTTTAAACTCATTTAGACCTGGAGCTTACTGCCAGTAGCAGGCTGCCCTGGTGCCTGTGGCACAGAACACTGCAGAGGTTGTGTAGTCCCATGGAATGGGCCATGCAGGACATTTAATTGGAACAGCTCGTGGTCCTGGGTACAGGCTCTTTGCTGAGCTGAGCAGGTGCAGTTGGACAAATCCATTTGACTCCAGTGGGATTTCACATGGGTGAAGTCTGTGGCTGGGCTGATGGCAACATCTGCAGTACTTGGATCAATACCTTCCTGCTCTAAAATAACGACACAGCCAGGGCTGTTTACTGGAAACAGTTAATTAAGGGTAAGTGAAGGCACTCAGAAGTCTGTTAGGTTGTCTGTCCATCCATTTGATTACTTATTTGTCCAACCAGTGCTGCAGCTGCTCCTACCCTCTGGACAATGGCTAACCAAGTGTTTTGGTAAAGTCTGTCCCATTTATACTATGTCACAATTAAAAAAAATATTTTGGATGTGGGTTTAATTTTAGTAAGTCCCCCTAGGAACACGCTCCACCTCAGCTGGGGCACTTCCCTCAGGTTTTGCTTTGACGTGGACGTAGGAAGAGTGTGGAGAGGTCTGGTTCAAAAGGCAGAGCTTTGGTGTGGCTCTGGTCTCTCCACCACACACTGGCTCAGTGCTGACACACAGCAAATACCTGAGCTGAGCCAAAGCACCTCTCTCAGTGTGGGAGCCGAGGTTCACAGCCATAAATTAGGTAGGAATAGGGGAAACCAACTCATTTCTGCCATCCAGCACTTCATTCCTGTTCTTATTCTCCAGTTAGCAATCTATAAAAAAACTATTGCAAGACTTGACTCTTCTCTCCAGAGCCAATAACATCCCCTGTGCCAGGTGGAGCAATAATTCAAAAAAATAGGCAGACCTAGGAAAGAGTTAGGTGGGGTTAGGAAGCAAATTCCAGAACTCCAGCTCCATTGCACCTGGTTCCCTACTGCTAAAGGCTGAGTAAGGAGAAACCCAATACTGCTGCTCTACAGCAACACTGGAAGATTGTAATTTCCATTCCATTCGAATTTCAACATGAAAAAAAGTATTTATTTGGCTTGATAACTTCCACGCATCCTTCCCACCTGTTTCCATTTTAATGCAAAAATAGAAACTCTTTAGTTCATATCTGGTTTCCAAGCTGGCAGAAGTCCCTGGGTCACTCAGTGGTGCTATAACTTAGAGGATGATGTAGCTCCATGTCTCCATCCAAAGAGTGAAGAAGAACTCTTTAAGCAAAGGGATACAGTGGTGCAAGACTGGTAATGGATGCCACAGATGGATGTAGACTGGAATTAGAGTTAGGTTCCCAACTACTGTTTGGAAAGGACATCATAAAATCTGATTATCAGGGGAAAAAAGATTATATAAAAACTATGTTTCTGCCTGAGAAATGAATGTTTTGACCAAAAGAATGCAGGTAACCACAAAGACCCTCCCAAAACCCCTGTCCTTAGCTCAGTGTTACCGATCCAAAGAGAGCCACTGAGCTGCTGCAGCCTGAGGAGCTGCTTCATGTACAGCTTGTCAACATGGAGAAAGGTTCTTTTTTAAACTGTGGGTGATGTCAAGAATAAAAGACTTCAGTGAATAATCCTGAATAAGGAGCAAGCATTTAAACAAAGAGGCACTGTGGAATTTACAGACAAATGCATGAATTGGCCCGTTGTAAAATGGACAGCATTTTATTCAAGGGTGCCGTGGCCACTTCCAGCCTTTCAAACTTCCACCAGGTGTTAGAGACTAAGTGCTAAAGAAGATAAAAAAGAGAGATGCTAATCAGTGATGGGATTCGATGTGTCCTGAGAATTTTGATAGGTTCAGGCTGGACATCAGGAGGAATTTCTTCAGTGGCAAGGTTGGTAACCAGTGGAATGGGCTGTCCAGAGAGGTGGTGGAGTCAGTGTCCTTTGAGGTGCTCAGGAGATGACTGGACTTGGCACTCAGTGCCACAGTCTGGTTGACAAGGTGGTGATCAAGGTTGGCTCAATGATCTCAGAGGTCTTTCCCAGCCTCAGTGATTCTGTGACAGGATGTGTGATAATTCATGCATTATCCCATCTCCAGCACACCTGGATTGGCTTCAGTCCTGAGATCACTGTCCTGCAGCTGGTGAAAGGCAGGCACAGAAGCAGAATGGGAAAATTCAGCTGGCCAGTCTGGACATCCCTGCACCTCCATCACCTCCCACCCAGCCAGGTAAGACCTCCCTTTCCATGCACACAAACAGCTCCCAGCATGGCAGGGTGCTCGTGTCACATGTGCAGTTTCTACTGCACTGCAGGAACACTGATTGCTTTTATACTTGGGAGTCAATGAGAAGAAAAAAACCCCAAAAAGTAGAAAAGAACTCCTTCTGCCTCAGCTCTTTGGCAGAAGAGCAATAATTTCAGTGCACCCCCCCTCCAATGCTCTGCTGGGTTACAGCAGTGGTGCTGCCTGCAATGAAACACCACAGCTGTGCTCTGCTCTGCCTGAGATGGGAATGAAATGTTCTCTCCTCTTCTGTTTGCAACATGGGCAACAGGATTTTGGATTACATTATCTGAGTGG
Source organism: Notiomystis cincta (assembly GCA_013398075.1). Lineage (NCBI taxonomy): Eukaryota > Metazoa > Chordata > Aves > Passeriformes > Notiomystidae > Notiomystis > Notiomystis cincta. The sequence goes on from VZRX01003017.1 coordinate 50,098, forward strand.
TCAACATCCAAATTGTTTGTCCAGACGTAGTGCAGCAGGGCAAAGAATCCCACCCAAAAAAACCCTGTGGTGTTACTTCAAATATGTATGTGAGTATTTCCATGCTTGCAGCTCCCCTGTGTAGGTGTCTAGTGATTCCCACTGATTATCTAACCATATGTGTTATTTTGCTCTTTAAAAAAAAAATTCGGCACATTTTTGTGACATGTTAGATCAGCTAAAATAACACATATAATAATCCTGCCCTGATTGAGTTTAATGCCCCCATTCCCTGATTCAGGATTAGGCCCCACTGAGGAAAAGTGGAAGTGTGTGGAAGTGGTTGGGACTGTAAATGCAGTCCCTCTACAGTGGGGACACACTGATCTCATTTAGTACAGAAATAATATTTTTCCATGACCTGGATGTACCCAGATGGTCCAGTCCTGCACAGTACAGGCAAAGCTCCCGCTGAACTAAGAAGAGGAAAATCAGGTTGCAGATTTGGGATTGCAATTGAGGTCACTACAGCCGGATCAGTGCGGTCAGAAACAGGCAGATGTTGCAGTTTTTCTTTGGAAAAAGTTGTGGTCCAAATATGGTGCTCAGCTCTGAAGAGTTACAGCAAGAACTGTACAATTCCTGCAGTAAATCTTGGCTCCCCTTCCACTGAGGCTCTCAGCAATGTTTGTGATGCAGCTCTGCAGGGGATTATCTGCATGTCCAGCAAACAGGTTCTCCAGGTGCACAGCGGTGCAGGGACCAACACCCAGAGGGGTAACGCACAAACTCCTGAGAACGCCATGGGCCAGGTCCTGCCCCAAACAGAGCTGGGGCACACCTGAGTCACAGTGCTCAGAGATGCCTCCCAAACACAGAGCTTGCAAGGATGAGGCACAAGTCGAGTCTCAGGTGAAGTTTATCACAAGTTTGGCCCTTCCTGCCAAGCCCTGAGACAGCCAACTGACAGGGAAGTGAGAACGATGTGGGGGAGCAGAGCAGAGGTGACGTTTTGTGACACAAGGAAATGGCCTGGCAATGCTAACTGCCCCACGGGGTTTCACACTGCCATGAGGGCTAAGCCTCCAGGAGAACTGGATCTGTAGCACAGGACAGCAAAGGGGAAAATCTCTTCAGCCCAACAGGCTGACCAAGCAGGGCAGTTTCAGGTGTACTCGCTTCCAGCGCAGCTGGGAATTCCCTGCAGGAGGGCAGCTCAGAGCAGCAATGGGTACACCAGGCACAGCAAGCCAAGCCCACCTCTCAGGGCTCCTGAAATAGAGCATTCAGGACAGATTCTGTGGGTTTGCCTGGTGAACTTCAGGAATTCAGTGCCAAAGGTGTGCAGTTCACCTATAAAGAGAAGCGATTCTGTATGTGGCAACAAAAGGCACTGTTGTAGCTGAGTCTTTCTTACCAACCTGTGTTCCACGGTCTGCACGACCAACAGGGACAGACTGCGAGTTATTAACAGTAATAAGCTGACGAATGACACATCCCTGGCTGGGCAAGGAAATACTTGACACACCAGATGGGCCTTCTTATCACTGATTTCTCCCGCTTACCCACTCAATATTGATAACAAGCTCAGAGGAGTTCAGAGAGTCGTGCCAATAAACACAAATGCCTAAAAACTGTCTGCAACAAGGCTTCATGATAAGAGATGAGAGAAGAAAGTTCTTTGCTGCAGTTATAAGAAGTTAAAAGCTGTCTTTTTGGAGGATGGGTAGAAATCTCTAACATTTGCAGTCACTGGAGGTCACTGGTGGCTGTCCTCAAGGCCTTGGCTGGTGTCTGTCACACATCTTTGTGTGAGAGAGGTTTCATACATTACTTAGAACTGAGTTTTGTTGAAATACTAATTTGATAGTGTTCAGACCTATTCATAAATAGTCTGGTAAAAAGGATGAACAGAGAAGAGAGATTTTGCAGATGATGCAGATCTGGCCACAAAGCACTGCTGAAAAGGGTTTGAGATCCCGAGAGAAAGGGCTGATGCAGGGCAGTGTCATCAAAGGCAGAGCACGTGCAGAAAACTCACCCTCACTGTACTTCCACACAGACAAGCCCTAAAAATAACATTGAACAAAGAGAGCTGGGAGGCCTCTGCAAATATAATTTAAAGGCCATCAGAAGAGACAACTATCATGTTAGGAATGAGCTGGCAAAGAGGCAGGAACAAATCAGAAAACATCATTACAGCACTCCTCAGTGAAACTGCATCTCCATGGTAGTGTGTTTTCTGGCCGTGGAACTCCACAAGAGAAAGCACAGGAAGGAAAGCATTCAGGATGAGGAGAGATGGACAAGAGCTTCCACAAAGATGGAAAAATAAGCAGATGAGGAACCTTCAGAGTGGAAAGGGGTGATAGAAGCAGGAGGTTCACTAAAGGTCTGTCATATCATGACTGACACAGAAAAAAGCAAATAGGAACTGGCTGTTCACTGGCTCTCCCAAGAATTAGAGGGACCTGGTGGGGCTGTCACACAAGAAGGTTTAAACCAACAGAAGGAAGTACTTTTTCATACAAAGCATAATTAAATTGTGGAACTCATTGCCACAGGATGTTGCGGAGGCCAAAAGTTATAAATGGCTTGAGAAAGGGATCAAAAACATTTGAGGAGGACAGATCCATGGGTGGCTGTTAAAACACGCTGGTCTGGAGGCAGCCTCTGCTTTGGGAAGTCCATAAACCGCGGCTTGCCTGGAGCAAGGAGGGTACAGCAGGGGAGGGATGGATTCTGCACTGCCTGCATCACCTCCTGGCTATGCTGGGAGATGGGCTACTGGCCCATGGGGCCTTTTGCTGTGACACTGGTCAGGTTCCAGCTCTCCTATCTCTTCTTACTTTAATGAAAAAAAACCAAAAAGCAACAAAAACACAACCTAAACCAGAAGAGGGGGAAGAAGCAGCCCCAGCCCTCCCCACACTGTTAGTAGGCAGCCTGGTAGTTGTTTTATTTTCTTTAGAGTGGACTTTGTGTTGCAAGTGGCAGGAAGCCATGAACCACAAAAATAAAATAATTCTAACCCTAGTGCTAAGTAAGGAAAACAAAGATGGCTCAGCAATTAGCAGCATTATATATGTTAGTACTAAGTAACAACAGATGTCAGGACTTGAGCCCTTCGCATTCCTCGCGATCCTTCGGAAACCAAAGCCTTTTGACGTCGCTATACATTATTGCAGTTATTCCGGGGCTGGGAGAGCAGCAAAGGCTCTTTGAGTGCTGAAATATGTAGGTTGCTAGGACTGGTTGGGTCTTACCTGCATCTCCCTCCCCATCCTGTGTCCCTCTGCTGCCTTCCCAGGCTGGTGTGTGCTGTAAACCCTGCTCTGTAAAGACATGCGCTGGCCATGAGTCATTAGCAAGCATGCGAAGCTAATTGGCAAAATACTCATAAAAGATTTTGAAGGTGGGTTAATTACAATTCATTACACTGTAAACTGTCCCCAGGCTATTGTTAAAAAATGCAGGAGTTTCAAGGTCCAGTATTTTATAATTCATTTTGCCATGCAGTGAAAAACAGACTCTATATCAAACTACATTCATTATAGTTAAGACCACAAAATCTTTATTGGTTTTCCCAACATTCCCTCCTTGTTATATGCATTCATATGGACTGCACATTTCTAGCGATTGGCAAGAAGGCATGAAATAAAATTTACTATATTTTCTTACCTTCTACTTGGTGCAACCTTAAAAACTGCCCGTTCTCCCTGCTTTACCTCTTCCCAACTCAATTTGAGCTGACAGGATGGGACTTTGAAAATAAACAGAGAAAGGACTGGGAACAACTTTGCCACACTGATGATTTAGTGTGATGAACCTGGATGCTGCATGTGCACATTTCAGCTCCAAAAGGGTACTGGTAATGAAAGAGAAATTGTTTCTCCTTGTAGTGTAATAGATAATTTTTTAAAAATTCAGAATAGACACGTTTTTACCAATCACTGGTATTTGCACATGGAGGCTCTTGTAGCTAAGCCCAGGATGCACCTTCAGAGAGACAAAGGTACCACTTTACTCACACGAGTCATACTCCCCACATGCTCTGCTGTACCTTTGTCTCCTCAGAGCCAAATTCTCCAGCTTATGAAAGAAGATAACAGAGCCTTTGACTGTCTTTGCTGATGCCAGGACTGTCAAATACTAGTGAGTAACTTGGTATAATTCTCAATACTGCTGTGTTGAGAAAAATTTAATAGAGGACCCAGCTGTGACCCCTGTGGGAGCAAAGCCAAGTGCTGCTCATCAGTGCTACCTTTGTGCCCTTCTCTGGGGTGCTCCTTATCCCCTTGTTCTGGCTGGCACTTGGGCTCTCCTTTGAGGCTTAAATGGTGCCATTCAGCCAGACTTTGCTGAGCTCTGCTTCTGCAAATCCAGGGCACTCTCTCCTGGGCTGGCCCTGCCTGTGTGTGTGACTGCACCCAGTCCTGCTCTGCAGGTACAAATATGTCCCTCAGAGAGTCGTCGTGGGCATTCCCTGCTCGGCCGAGCTAATTTTGGGGTTAATGCATAAACATATCATTATTGCAAAGTAAATGATGGAGGTAGCCAGGAACTACGGCTCTCCCACGTGAAAAATGTTGATGACATGGATGGATTTGGTTCTTTCAGTTAACAGTTTACTTTTTGACTTTTTTGAGATGATGGGGAGAGGGGGAATACTGAAGAAAGCTCTCACTCAGGCAATCATTGAATTGCTGGTCTTCGTGTTTTCTTGTTGAAACCTCTAAATCTTTCAATGAAGTTGGACATTTTTGGAGGCAAAGTTTTTCATTCAATTGAAAAATGCCTTCTCCATTACAAAAGAATATTAATAGCAAAACCCACCCCAAACCCTTCCAGCTTGAAATTGGCCACGTGGGAATATCAGTTTGTTCTGGTAAGACTCCGTAATGGATTTATTGCAGCGTGCAGTGTTTTTGTTTGCATTAACGTAGTGTGAAGTGATAAATATCTTGGGTTGGTTCTTTTGTCTGAGGCTTTCTCTGGGAAACTGAATTTTCTTAAACAACAGTGTCAGAACTGCCATATTTGTTAGGACCAGGACTCTGGTTGCCAGCAGAGAAGAGAGAAAACTGACCTGAGCACTCGTGATACTTGCCCTGGGTTTTTTGCCAGGCTCCACATCTGCTCTGTCACCCTGGGGCTGATCCCTCCCCAGTGATGTCACTGGAAGCTGCAGCAATGGGAATGGAGCTCGAGGGGTCACCTGTGCAGCAGGATTTACAACAGGGGCATCTTCCTCCCAGGAAATACACCACATGGATGTGCCTCTTGCCTCCCCTCCTGAACTGGCTGGTGGGGACCAAGAACTGGGCAAATCTCAGAAGGTTTTCCCAGTGCAGCAGCCAGAGCTCGGCTGGGTTTTCAAAGCATTGGGAGCAAAGAACTTTGAGTCCAGTGACAGTGCTATTTATGGGTACTCTGACTAATCTCTGTGCCTGGGACCTAACAACTACATCCAAAAACATTAGCCAGGATTCTGTTGCCTTGTGTTGTTTTGGTAAGAGTTATAGCTGTTCCTGTTGCCATCTCACCTGGAAGCAGCACATGGAGCAACTCCCGCAGCTTCACTTCGTGACATTTAGCAATGTCAGTGCTGTCATTGGACAGATGGACCAGTGACTGAAATGGAAACAAAGGAGGAACAAATGAGTGACCAAACTTTTCCAAACTGCCCCAGATATTTGTTTCTAGTGGGGGAGATATTTTGCAAGTGGCAGGTGTCAGTATTAAGTACTGAATTCTTCATTCTCCCTTTGGTCTCATTATAAATGTGGTGTTTGTTTTCAAACTAGGCTGACCTTTTTCATCACTCCTTTTTAGGGTCATTCCTCTGTAAGGCACACAGATGCTGAATTTGGACAGGACCTTTTAGATCCAATATAATGCAATATAATATATAATATAGTAAATAATTATAATATGTGGAGCTCCAAAATTTCAGAGGTTCCATTAAGAATATTGTGCCAAAAGTGGGATTTTTGCCATTGGCTTGATTGGCTCCAAAATTATACCCTTGCTTCTCCTTGGAAGTCATTGATTTGGAAATCATCTTGACAAGTGCTGTGATCCATTGCTCTCCAAGGAGATTCCTGCTACTTCATTGTTTCGACAAGGCTGTAAATAAGGGAAGAGCTTTACTCATCCAGGGCTCCTCTGGTCCCAGCTCAACTCAGAGTACTCAGCAATGGGCAAGAGCAAAATGTTAATCAAATTCCTTCAAATCTCAAAACAAATGTTAAGCAGAGCTTCTCCAGGACTGCAGAAAACTCTCCATGGGAAACTGTCAACATTTCTATTTAACATATTGTCTCAACATTTGGCATCCGTGAATCAACTGGTCAAGTGTTCAGGAAAAGAAAATCTTTTTAGATATTAGGAATATATATCTATGTGAATTTATATGTAAATATCCTTCTATCTAAAACAGACATACCACCTCTATAAGGTTTTCCTTATCAACTATGTGATATTTATATATGACAAGAGAAAAGTTTTCAGCCAGCTCCAGCTTTGAGCCAGTTACCTTGAAGGCAGAGTTGGTTTTTCCTTGTTTGTGTAACAAAGTCCATTTGGACAAAAGGGCTCTCCTCACCAGGAGCTGGATACCCCAAAATCTGCTCTGGGATGTTCTACCTTTGGGATTGGCCATCCCTGTTGGTGCTTCCAGTCACTATCATCCACTCAAGGCCTCTGGACTTTTCCATGCAGGTGTTTAGGGAGAGATTTGGGCCCACCTGGCCATCTGCAGCAAAAATCCCATTGACATCCTGGATTTCCCTCCCAGTCCCTGGAAGATTTTTACATGCAAATAACACACTGTCCATCTCCCTCAATCAAAGCCTCCCCCTTTTGCACTGCCTGTGGTATTAATCTCTGGTTTTTTAAATCCTTGCTCTCATTCCAGGCCCAGTGGAAGGACCACTCTCCTCTGTTTCCATTGAAATTCATCCAGGTTGGTGGAAGTACCTCACTGAAGGTCCCTCATGTAAAGTGCTTCCTCCAGTAAATTCCAAGAGATAAGACATCTCACAATTGCCTTTTACAGCCTTCTGAATTGAAGAGTCTGGCTCAAAGCTGCTGACTTTTTCTCTAGCAGAGAGAGCTGCTCAGAGCTGTGCAGCACTTGCCCTCAGCGAGCCAAACCCTGTGCCCCAGAGCAGGGAAAGGTGTCAGAAATGGCTGCACACACGAGGCACCACTGTCCAGCTCTGTGTGACAGCACAGCTGCTGCTTCTGGAGCCAACAGCTCACCAGCAGAGATGCCATCTTTGTCATCTCTGACCACATGGATGGGATCACTGCCACAAAGGCACCTGGAGCCCTTTGATGAATTCAGGTGCCCTGTGTGACCCTTCCCACGTGGAGCAGCAACACTGGATTTGCTCACATGTTTATGTCATGATGACACCTCCAGGCAGGGCACTCTGAGAGCGTGTCTACACAATGTCTGACAGAAGGCCCTTGCCTCAGCTCAGCCACTGCTACATGGAGAATACAGCAGTGCTGGGCAGGCTGCAGATTTCCAGCTAGAAATCTAACACCAGATAGTTCTCATTCTCTCCTGCTCTTGGCACTTGGCCTTATTCAGGATGACTTTGTTTTGGTTTGTTTTTTTAAAGAAGGTACAAGACCAGATCCTGAGGGCCCTCTCTCTCCGATTTCCATTACAGTTTACATTTCACTCACTGGCAGACTGTCTCAGAAGTGTCCCAGGGTTTCCCCTTCAGATTTTAAACCAGCAGAAAGCAAGACAGTGTGACCTCTCTGTGGTCCTGGAGCTGCAGCTGTAATCAGAAGCTTTATGATGAAGTTCAGCTGGAAGAGCAAAGGAGAGGAGGAAAAATAAAAAAACAAAACTCAAACCAAAACAGGGGAATACCATCAAAGTCTTTCAAAGTCAGAAATTCATTTTACCTTTGTCAATGGCTGTGGTTTTCAAGGATAAAGATCAAAGTGCTGACCGTGGGCAGAGCCCTGACGAAGCTGAGCTCAGCCTGTGGAAGCCTGGCATCAGTGCCACAGGTAGACTGTGTCTAGACGAGCACGGGGTGCTCGTGCCAGCTTTGGCAAACTTGGCATCCGAGCGCTTGCATCAGAGCTGGAGCACCAAGAGTGAGGCACCCAAACTGCAGAGGGGAGAGGGCAGTCAGGCTCCAGCAGAGTGGAACTGCAAAAGGGAACTTAAGGGGGAAAAAAGGGACAACCAACCAACCAAAACCCAAAAAAACCAACCCAGAAAGCCTCACCCCAGAAAGCCAGCTGAGATGCACCCCATCTTGCAGGTTTTTGCATTGTGATTACTGTACACAGAAAACTTAGATAACTGGGGGAAAGTAATGCCAAATTTTTATCAATACAGATGAGCTAGCTTCACATTCCTCCAGCCTTTTCCATGTGGAAATGAGACTGCATTTGATGGGGCCAAGCCCATGTTCTAAAAAGCTGAGCTAGGATGTGCTTGTGGTGAGGGTTCAGGTGCCTGTGCAGAGAATCCTACAGCTGGACCCTTCCTGGGGGCAGAGAGTGCCTCCAGCTTCCTGCCTTTTCTCTTCCTGCTGGGGAGCACAGAAAGCTCTTTCTCCATGGCATAAACACACACCAAGTCTGAGCTGATGGGCTGTGCAAGGGGCAAGGTGGGTTTGGCTGCTGAGGGGCCCTGGCCCTCAAGGTCCCCATGTTCCTCCACGTTCTCCTGCAGGAACCCTTAACGATACCCCACTGTCACGTGCCAAAGGAGGAGGGGGGGAAATGGGGCAGGACACACACACAGGTAGAGCAGCTCAGAGGCTGCTTGCTCTGGGGCTGCAGCCTGGCACACAGGAGAGCAGCCATGCACCAATCCCTGCATGGGGCACCCTGTGCCTGGCTGAGCCTGAGGCTGCCCTGGCCCGAGGATGGGGCACAGGGATGAGCTCTAGAACCACTGTGTGCTGCTGGACAGTCCCACCACCAGAGCACCTCAAAGCTCCCCAGGTCCTTTAAACCAACCGTTTCTCCCCACAGTTACTCCAGCTTCCACCAGCCACAACAAGTTCAAAAGAAACTGCAGATTGATGTGGGCAAACATAATCTCCAATGGATGAAGACAGACCAGAGGAAATATTTTCATAAAGCAGCTGGTTTCAGCTGTGCTTCACACCAGGGCATGCGCTGCCCGTAGTGGGGAACACGGCGTAGGACTTGCTGGAAACAATGAGCTCAGAGAGCGGTCACAGCTATTCTCAGTTCTGCTCCTGACTCACCTGCATGGCCTCGGGTGAGCTACTCGCAGGTTTGTGCCTTAGTTTACCCACTGGCAGTGGCAGAGATAGTAACAGTCTCACAGAGTGGTGAGAGAATTAGTTAATTAATATTTGGAAAACAGTTTGTGCCTTGACGTCTTTGTACCTTTGCTTACCCATCAGTAACATCAGAGATAATAACTGTCTCAAGGAGAGGTACAAGGATTAATTAATTATTTGAGAAGCAGTTTGAGATTCTTGGATGAAAGGTCCTATGTGAGTAAAACATATCATTAAAAACATCTCCTCGTCCTCTGTGAAGTTAAAATAAAGCTGGAGCTTCTTAGTCATTCAAATAATTAAACCATAAATACTGTTTATTTTAATCTTCCCTTTAAAAAAATAATCTAATCTAGGCAGTGATACCAGCCAAATAATGAAAAATGTTTCAAATTCAGAAGACCTGTCAATTTGAAGAGCTTGATTCTTAATTGCTTTTTGATGTCTATCAATGGAAAGTGAGAGCAGTTGTATTTACTGATGCTGGGGCAGCTGGGAGGACGCCCACAGCTCCTCTGCCTGCACACTCTCCTGGGCACAGCAGCTGTAGCTGCACAGGGTTTCTCACACTCTCCTATTTGCCTTGCTAACCAACAGGGAGGTGCAGAACAGCCCATCTTACAGGCATATGCCAAAGCCAGCTTCCCCCAAAAAGGGAGGTGCACTGAAGTGGGGCTGCAGGAGCAACTTCTCCTCCCAGAAATGGTGGCAAGGGGACAGCTGGACCAGGAAAAGGCACCATCCAGTCAGGCCTTTGCACCTGGGCAGCTCACCCTGCTTGTCTCTCCTAAAACTCAGCATCGAGTGGGTCCTGCATGTCAGTGCTGCCCTGCCTGCTCTGCACAGGTCCACAGGGAGAGAGACCCCCCAGCAGTACTGACCAACACTTCTCAGGAACAGCTGGAGAAGGGATGGAGTCTATATTTAAAATCATCTTTTATTTAGAGAGGTACATGCTAAATGTGGAAACCCCTCTTGGTCACTTCTCTGGGGACTTACTGTAAACTGGGGCATAAAATACGTGCAGTTGGCTCTTGTATCTCTCTTTGTCTCTGGTTTTTTGTGCATGTTTTTGTTTCACAAAGTACACAGGTGAAGCAGAGGCTCGCAGGACCAAGTTTTTAATTGAAAGGAGCCTCTTCTAAGGTACAACTACTGCTGGGAACCTGCTGTGCTGGTCACCCCAACCACCACCCCACAGAGCCTCCCCCAAGCTCAGAGGGCCTTGTCTCACCCTTTCCATGGCCTCCCACTCCTCTCTGCCTGTAGAAGATTTTGCAGCAATCACCAGTAGCCTGTGTGGGAATGTGGGGAGGAAGAAAGGATGTAATTGCCTTCCTGAGCCCCAGTGCTTTCATTAGTTAAATGTCCTCCTGTCTTTCCACTCTAGTCCAGCTTCTACTGAATTTTCATCAGGCCAGAAGAGGCCTTTAGGGCCATTTGAAAGCAACCATCAGATAAAAGCGATTGTCATGCTCCTTATGAGGCAGGCAGGGAAGCAGACACGGGCAGACTGGTCACACAGGAAGGAGAGAGAGGAGGGACCCGGTGACTCAGAGCTTTTGACTCCCAGCTGTCAGCTTGAGACGCCGCTCCAGCCAAGCATAAAAGCACATGGTTATCTCTCAACTCATGAATAATCCCATTGATTTAAGCCATAAACTTCAGCATCCAGGCCTCTGCCATCTGACTACGCTCACCAGGAGTGGATAAACAGGAGTACAGGTCTGGATATTCCCCTTGACGGAGAGCAATGGCAGCAAATGGTAATTTCCCTGGTTCAGGTTTCTAAGAGAACCAGCAATGGGGATGAAGAGGTGGCTTGGTCCCCAGCATGAGGGGTCCCTTGGGGTGATGGAGGTCTCTCCACGCTGAACATGAGTGGCCTCAGCACCTCCCTCACCACTGCCCCGTTGGATGTGTGTGTGGTGCTGCTTGGTGACATTGACCTCGGTGGTGATGCCCCAGGCACAATGCTCAGGTGATGTGATCCTCATCCCCAGGCTTTGCTGGAGGTGAGAGGGGCATTTGCACATAGGATGATACCCAGTGTCCTCTCCTGACTGGGATTACTGAATTCTTCATCCCTTTGCTCACACAGAGCTGGAAAACTCCTAGTTGTGAAGGAGTCTCACTCACAAGCAGAGAGGTCCCTCAAAATTCAAAACCCACTTCAGGGTACAGTTCACTCCCCCACAGCTGCTTCTTACCTTGCCTTTCTAGCACAGGGCTGAGAGATCAAGGGAAACAAGAAGGAAGCTCTGCTCCTGTTGCTGATGGAGGAGTCAGTGAAGCAACCTAAATTATACATGGATGGTGTTGCTACCAGACAGTTGAGTGTTGCTCCCTTCTATTATGCAAAATAATAGAGGGGAACAGACAAAGTAGAGAGGACCAGAGATACCACAGCTTTTGGGAAACATCCCATAACTGACTGAAAAGTGTTGACATAGGATTTTAGCTGGATGTCTGCTGTTCAGCCCTTCCCCAGAGGGGAAAGGTGTCAACTCTGAGAAAGACTCTAAACCCAGTGAAAATGGGGTCATTCTCTCAGCAATTTAAAGGGTAGGGTGTGGGATTTGCAGACTGGGACAGCAGCTGGTGGTTTAAATAAAATGTTCAATAAACCTGGGCAAAGCCCATTTTGCTTCTATTTATGAGAAGCTTTCAGTTTGGTCCTTTGCAGCCTAGTGATGTCTCAGCTGGAGATGTGTGAGTTGAATGAACCAATCCCATTGCCTAATATGTCCAAATAATCTTCCTGGTCTGCATCCATCTGCTGCTCCATGTCATTATGGCATGCTGACATGAAAACTGAAGGTGTGAATGGAAAGCTACTTCTGCTGGCTTTAGCTCACGACAGCTCAGATATGGGTGCAATGCTCCCCGGACACTGTGTGAGGCTCAGCAAGTGCTGAAGCAGTGCTGCAACACATTTCTGGGGCTGAGGCTTCCAGGGGGACTCCAAGATATAAAAATAGGCCAGGCTTCCCCTATGGCTTCTCAATAGCTGAAATTCAACTGATTAAACCTCAGTTAGGAAGGGTGGCCCTTGTCCTCACACAGAGCTGTGGGATCTCAGCTCTTGGGCTGGTTTCTGAACCAGCTCCCTCTGAGACAAGAAGTTCTGTAAGAATCAGTGGCCAATACTGGATCAAATTCATCTACTTGCACTTGGTTGCAGATTCCCCTAGCACAGATGCTGGAGTTTATAATCCACATTTAATTTCTCCCTCTTTCATATTCCCCCCTAGGAATGCAAGGGGAAACAAACCCAGGAAAGCACAGAAAGGATGGAGGAGCCCCACTTGTGCTTGGCTGCTGGGGACTTGGCAGTCTTACTCGTGCTCCAAGCCCTTCCTTCAGGTAAACTGCACCACAGCTTCCCCATTGCTCAGAAATAGTGAAATACACCACTCATTCCACAGCATTTACAAACCAACAGGTGGGAAGCATCACCTTGGAGCCAGGCACCTGTAAAATTGCTTACTAAGGTATGTGCTCTCAAATTCAAGGCATGGAAAACCTAAAGGTTTCATAACAAAATGTGGAAAACCCCCCAAAAATATTCCAACACTCCCTCTCAGGCCACACCCCAAAAGCAGCAAGTGAGACTATAATGGGCAAATCCTCCTTTGGCAGGGGGCCAGAGCACCCTTTGCCCAGTCCCAGCCTACTTCAGCCCATGCAAAATCCCTGTGGGAAGAGGCCCAGGCAGTTGTCCCTTGCCCATGGCAGCGATGCCAGCTCACGGCAGCGTCTCGGTGTCTGGCCAAAGCGCGTGGCAGACGTCTGTCTGAGCCTGGGACCTGGGAAAACGGGGATAACATCAGGAGAACACAAAAACACCTCGTGTGCCTACTGCTCCCATCCCATCCCGCTCCGGGAGATGCCTCCTTGCCCTGGACTGAGTCAGTGCCCGGCCCTGCGGTCCCTCAGCTCCCCAGGGAGCCGCTGCCTGCTCCAGGCCTGGGGCTCTCGGCAGGTGGCATCATCCCACGGGTGGGTCCCATCTGCTGCTCCAGGCAGCACTGCCAGCGGTGGCTTCGCTATTTCTACCCTCTTTGGGCTGGCTTGGCCCCCTGTGAGGGTGTGAATGCAGCTCCTCAGCAGGTCAGTGGGTCAGGATGGAGCAACAGCCCCTACCCGGGAGGATTCGCTGGCTCCTTTGAAAAATCTGCCCAGATGTTCATGGGATCTTAGGTTACCACAAAGTATCTGCCTGGATCTGGGCTTTGATTCTCCACTCTGGAGCTTTATTCTAGGCTGGCTGGGGCAGTGCCTTTCCCTCAGAGACCACAACTGACAGTTCTCCTCTCAGGGAGAGGGAGGAATGGGGCAGTGGTTGCCTTTTGAGGGTGGGGAGAGGGAAAGGCTGTATGAGGCCATGGGGCAGCTGCAGGGCTGGTGAGGATGGTCGGGAATCACCTTTTCCCTTCTCTGGGTGGGATGATGAGGTGGATGTCTCACCTCTCTGCTGGCTGTAACAAACACAGGGGGCTGAGCTCCAGCAGGAGATGCGTCATCTCCCCCACCTGCTCCTCTGCTGAGAGTGGCTTCATTCTGCAAAATAAGCACAGACAGAGAAGCTGAAACTGCCAAGTGGGAATTCAGTTTGCATTAACTCTGAGAGCTGGCCAAAGAAGGAGAAAACATCCATCTCAGGAGGGTTTTCAGGATTTGGACACTTGGCTTCACGTTTTGGTATGTTCAAACATGATCTGTCAACTCCCATCAAGGGAAACAAGAGGAAGAACAAACAACCCAGCCTGCTCAAGTCAGGGCTGCCATGGTTAGAAAGTTCATGAAGCACATGGCTAAAAATAGATTAGTCTGAGTCCCTGATGTGAACACAAATCCACACTCCACAACTGGATATTGTGGGGTTCCTTTCTCTCTTGTCATGCTAAATCCTGGAATATTAGGAAGTGAAATGCAAAAACAGCTCTTAAAAGTAGTAATAATCACCCTACCAAAATTAAAGCTCACCTGTGCAACTTCCACATTTCTCAGCCATGTATTTGTGTTTGAGAAAATTCATGGTAAAGATTTTACTTACCTGAGCTTTGGGTGTCTCCTTTATTAGTAGGCCACAAATGAGTTGAGTGGATGATGCAAAAATGAGTGCCAATAAAATATTTACAGCAATTCTTCATTCTGTGTGAAATTTCTTTTATATATATGCATATATGTAATACTATAAATAATAGAAATTATGCTCATATTTTGTACTAGAGATGTAAACACTGGTCCCAACAGCAGTGGCAAATGAACCACTCACATTTTCTGATTGCATAATTTGCCTAGAGGATGGATACATAATTACACTATAATTAAGTATAATAAACAGAGAAAATGATTTGAGAAGGAAAAATTATCACAGCCTCAACCACATCAGCCAGAAGCTCTCTTCTAATTAAGTTATTTTATTAAACAAAATGTTTTTAAGGTGGGTCTGCTTTGAAATTGTACATTATAGCCCATGTAATGCCATTTACTTTATAAGTAAAACACAGCTTGTGTATGGACAGATGATACCTGATAGGACTCATGAAACACACAGCCCAGCCAGGTGCTGAGTCCCTCACAGCCCTGATCCAGGGAGCAGACCCTGCTCTGGGAAACTGCAGCCTTTCATGTGCACTCACTCACTGGCTCTCGGTATGTTCCTTGTTTGTTTGGGTTTCTTTCTGATTTAAGGGAGAGATGAGAGCACCAGGTAATTCCGATGCTGTCATCCTGTAATGACACAGTGGTGGCAAAGGACAAGAAAAGAGGCAGCTCAAGCTGGCCCAGATAGCTGATGGTGTTTGGAGTGAGCCTTGAAGCATGGCTCCCTCTCAAAAGCTTTAGCCTCACTGCTGGGGCTCTGTTTGATGAGATGAGAAGATGAAGTTGGCTTTAATGTTGCTGTGGCAGAAGAAATCCAAAGCTCTGGATCCTGAACTACAGGACCCAGGAGGATCCCCTAATCTGCTCCTCTACATGGCCAAGGCCACCAGACACCTCCAGCTCATTCCTCTTACAACTACAGCTTATTTTTTCCAACACTTGCCCCCAGCCACTCAGGGACTACAGGAGCTCTCAGAGGAGCCTTGGGGCGTTACTCTGCAGGAAGCTACTGCTCCTGTTCCCCACCAGCACAGCAAGTAAAAAATGTTCAGCTTCAAGTTTCAGCCAGAAGATGTCTGGATCCATCTGCCTCATTTCCACATTTCCCTTCCTCTTGTGAGTACTTGGAGATTGTGATCAAGCCTCTCTTCAAGCCTCTCTCCTGTAAGCTCATTGCTGCCTGATACTGATCTCTGCTGGTTTCCTGGCTCTTCAAGGCTCCTCCAGCCTTGCAGTGTTCTTTGGGAAGACCTTTATGTATCAGCAACCTGATTTCCTAACTATTCACTCCCATCTTCAAGGTTTGCTTGCAATCATTTAGGTTTTCTTTCATGTCATTGTAAGAAACAGCATAACTTCAGTAGCACATCCTGTTGGTACCTGCTTGGGATAAGATTTAAGAATGGATTTGCATCCCAGCATAGGAGAAAATCCCTGGACAAGGTCAGGTTGGGTGGGGCCCTGAGTGACCTGATCTACTGGGAGACATCCCTGCTCATGGCAAGGGTGTTGGAACCAGATGACCTTTAAGGTCCCTTCCAACCCAAACCATTCTATGCTATGATTCCAAGAACAATCCAGGGAACGAAGTAACTGTGTCCTAAAATATCAGTAGTGCACAGCAGCACAAGGTCTTTGAATTCAAACTGTTGAAGGTTATGTTGTGAGACCATCTCCAAATGCCCAAAGAAGACCTTCCTCCAGCTCTGCCTACTGCTCACCAGGGTAGCAGAGAGCAGCGTGGTAGTCAAGAGGAATCTTCTCTTGTTTGGAGTTTTCTACTCTTAAGTATTTGCAGAGCTTTGAACCACAGAGTGCTGTGGGCTATTGATGGATTGCTGATGTGTGTGGCTACAGGGTGGCCCGGGGTCTGCACCCTCCTCGTGCCCGCTTCAGGGTCTCTCCCCATCTCAAGCGCTCTCAGGTGAGTGGTGACCTGGTTTCAGGGGAGCTGCCATGACAAATCACGTGGCAGTCACAGACACTGCAAACTCAAGCCAAAGAGTCATTCTCAGATGCTTGGCAAATGCCAGACCACAGAAACTCAATGTGTCGTAAGATTCCACTTGGTCCCATAATGATGGGTGGGAAAAAGGAGGAGGATTATCCGTAGACCTCAAAGTGTTTTACAAAGGGAGACAAATGCTGCTATTCCCATTTATTGGATAGGGCAATGGCAAGCTGAGACTTGCAGGAAGTCACCCAATTAATCAGCCAGAAAACTGCCACTGAAACCCATGTTCTGGTCTAAACAGGTTTCAGACTGCCCTCGTCACTGGAATATCTGAGTACCCTCCAGTAGCACACGAGGAGGATTTGGGCATGTCTGTGCTGGCCGAGGTGAACAGCTGCCTGTCCATCCAGCCCCCTCCCAGCCAACTGGCCACCAGCCATCCCCAGCTGGAATGTAGCCATATTCACACCATCCTGAGCCCGCATGTACGAAGCCCACCACGAGCTGGGGTGAGAGCTCAACCCACCCCCACCCTAACTCAGCTCTGTGGCGTCCAGGGTGCAGCTTGGTTAGGGGGCATGGACAAAGCAGATGTGAGACTATCTCAGAGAGCAGACAGACATCTCCTTATTCTAAATCCAGTCTCATCATCTCTAGTGCCCTTCAGAGTATTTTCTCATGCTCTAGACTTCCCACTGAGACATGGAGACAGAGCACAAACGTGTTGGTTATCTGGTCATGGCTCCTTGGAGGGGACGTCTGGAAGATGACACTTAAACAGGGATATTTGGATTCACCACCATAAAAAGAAAACATCCCAAATATATTTAGTAAGTCAGGAAAAAGGAAAGAGAAGGAGGGCATCTCTAAACTCAAGATCTATTTGTCATGAGCAAGAGTACTAAAAAATAGGTAACTTAATGACCTGAAGGAAGATTAGCTGTTATTACAGGGCATTATACTGGTAAAGTTCCTGTACACCACAACAATAACTCTCTCCAGACTTCTCTTCCCTTCCAAAGCATGAGGAAACACCAGTGCATTTAGCCTCAATTCCCTGGCAAGCAGCATCACTTCCTTGTGAGAGCTGACAGAGCCATGGGAAGGCTGTTCTCTGCAGCAGCTACAAAAGCCCTGTGTGACCCAGCAGGTCTGACGTAGAGCTGAAGAAATGAGTCCTGCTCCAAGGAAGCTAAAAATCCCAAGGTGCCCTGAGAGCTCATCCTGGACTACTCATGCTCCCAGGTTTAGAAATCCTTTGAGGCTTGCTGAGTTCACACGAACCACTCCCAACTCTGGAAGTCCAGCTCTGCTCACCCTGACTCTGCTTCCCCAGGCACCCACATCCACTGTCTGCCAGCAACGGGCCATTGGGCAAGGTGGGCTTTGCTCTGACACTCTTCCTTGTTTCTGGATCCAGATCCCTGCTGTCAGGGATCCAGTGGCTTCACTAACTCATCCCCCTTCTCCTGGGAAAAGCAGAGCAGCTTTGCATTTGCTGCAGTTTCGTGCAAAGCCCCGAGTGAACGTACAACTCGTGCTGTGCAGAGAGGGCACGGGCGCTGCTGGAACAACAGACCTGGCCAACTCAGCCACAACCATCCAGGAAGCTCATGGCAGAGCTGCAAATAAAATCCAGACATTTTGCCTTTTGGGGCTGTGTCTTCACAACAACCCTGCTCTTCCTCTGGGCATCTGGGCTTGCTGTCTTATTGGGATGAGCTGCTCAGCAAGTCTGCTTAATGGGAAGGAGCCACGCTTTCATTCTTTAGAGAAAATGACACCACCTACATAGGAAAACCCCATAGATTTTGGCAATTATTACCATGCATGGACAGATTTCCCTCCCTTTGTGATCTTTACCACTTCCTCACCATATGGAAAAGGCCTGATCCTGATGAAAATAGTCATGGTTCCAGAAACGCCACCCAGACTATGTTGATTTACCTCCACAAAGGATGTGGCCCAGTGCTTTTGGCCAGACTTTCCTGCAGGCAGCCAGTCCCATCCCTGCCTCCTCCACCCAGAAGGCTGGGGAAGTCAAGGGACAATAACTCTGCTCAGCTTCACCTGGCCCACCCAGGGAACAGCTATTTCTGTGCAGACACGGAAAACCCTAGCCTTGTCCCTTTAATCTAACATCTCATGCATGTTGCTAAACCTAATTTGGAAAGAAACCCCAACAACCTGAAAATAGCATTAAAGGAAGCAGAGGATTTGAAGTGCACTGTATTTTTAAGATAGTCTTTCTGGAAAACACTGTATTTTAAAAAATGCCCCTTTTATCATGAGGTTTCTGAAACTATAGAGCCATCCCAAGCTCCTGTGAGATAAGGCTTCTAATTTGGAACTGAGTAATGGAGTAAACACAATTGGCTTTGTATTAAGAGGCAATGTGTCTGTCTCATATTGCCCCTACTCCAGAGGGGTTTGGGGCTATTTGTGCTGGAAATTAAAGCTAAGAGCAGTGATGATGAAGGTGGCTCGCCCTCCATGCCTGACAGAAGGATGGTATCTCAGGGTACAGATCTCCCTGGGGCTTTGGAGGAACAAAACACCACTTTTGAGAATTTAAGGTCTCCTGTCTCCCATACCTGCAGGACAGTTCAGTTAAGGTGTAAGCCTGCAACCTGAAGTGTTTGGGAGGGCAGCTGTTGAGCTGTGGTGGGCAGAGGCTGACCACTGCACCCTCCTCTTAAATGACGTGACACCAACTCAAGACTATTCTAACAGTAAGATCTCCTTCCTTCATGTTCACTTGACATATTCCTGTTAAATGGATAGCAAAACCAGTGAAACACAGAAGTTTCTGTGGTGGTTTTATGCCAGGCATAA
Source organism: Notiomystis cincta (assembly GCA_013398075.1). Taxonomy (NCBI): domain Eukaryota; kingdom Metazoa; phylum Chordata; class Aves; order Passeriformes; family Notiomystidae; genus Notiomystis; species Notiomystis cincta. The sequence goes on from VZRX01003017.1 coordinate 69,274, forward strand.
ATATCTATGTTGGAGCCTTTCAGGCCTCTTTGCACTCCCAGAGCAAGGACCAGATCTGACTTGGGTTTTTTTTAATTTTCTTCCAATCTGCTGGCGTGAAATCTGACAGCCAGGCAGATGTGTCTGCCTTGATCTTTGGAGTGGATCTCCTGTTGCACTCCCCTCTGTCTACCCCAGACTCAATAAGGGAAAGTAAAATTGCTGTCCAGAACCATTATCCCAGCATTTCAGGTCTGTAAGTTCTCAGGAGTTTCCTCCTGGAGCTCTGGAATACTTTGACCCCATTTCAAAACTGGGTATAAAGCATATACATAGACATATACATAAGGGGAGCACACATGCCTGGAGCATCTGCAAAAACATATGGCAGCTTCACATCCCACTCAGCAGTTTCCTGGGCTGCACACACAGAAGTGCAGGCTTTGTGAGAACCAGGAGCTTCTGGCTTTCTGCCTCTCCTCCCTGAACCACAGTCCTTCCGTGGCTCTGAGAGAAACCACTGCCCCCCTAACTGGGCAGTTCTTGCACAGAATCCTTCTGGACCCTGACTCTGCCACGGCCTTTTCTGCAGGTGAAGCTCCTCTCTGGCTGCCCTGACAATCTCTTTCCTCACCTTCCCACTGCAAACAGAGGTGTTGTGTTATCTCTGCTTAATCCCAAATGGTGAAAAGAACCATTTCTAGGATCAGTAACTACACTTCAGATATCTTGGGATTGTGCTGGGCTGCAGAGCTCATTGCAAATTTTTCCAGCTAAACCTTTTGTTTAATGAAAGATGTTTTGCCACAGGAGCCGTTTTCCTTAAATATACTTCTTTGAATCAGAACTTCTAAAACTTTTGGCTGTTGTTTCTGACAAGGATATAATTTTTCCTGTCTTATCAACATTTTCTGTACAAACATACCCACCTATCAGCATGTTTTCCATGTCAGCAACCAAATTCAAGTCCAACATTCCTTCTGCTACTGCCAAGAAGGCAACAAACCCCACAGAACGGATTTAAACAAATCATGTAGGTGTGAAGAAATCCTTTTGTGTCATTCTGTGCCTGTGCCATTCATGGGACACATTAAAATCTTAGAAACTCCAGAGATGGAGATCTCTGCATCATCACTTCCAGCATCTCCCACTCTTTATGGAAACAGCTTTGCTAAACTCTCACCTCCTCTTGTCCTTCCCCATGCAAATAGACCCATGACCACTGCACTCCTTTACCAGACCCCTTTCAGCCACTGTCTTCACAAGTGAAGATTCTCAGAGCTGTCCTCAGTCTTTTCTAGACTAAACAAATCCAATTTAAAAAATAATGCCTTACAGGTCATGTTTGTGAAACTCTCATCAGTCCTGTTGCTCTCCTCCAGACTTCCTCCAGAGTTTACATCTTATTTGAAGTCTGGAGTGTGGATCTGAGGCCTGGGCCTCTCCAGCACCACGGGGACCCCCATACAGAGGGTGCTCTTAATATCCCTTCTAGTAACAAGTATCCTTCTGGGCACAGCATCACATGGTAGACTTTGACTGGAACTTGTCCTCCACCAGCTCCCCTGGCATAGTACCAGGACCTTGACCTGATTCCTTATGTGTACTTTTATTACGCACTTCCTTTTTTCTAAAGTCTATTCATTAACATTTAGGAACATTTAAGATCAATGCTCCTCCTAAAGTTGGGGTCTTCCAGCCTGTTTTGTTGGTTCAACCTACTGCTCCGCCATCCAGAGAGTTAAAAGAGATTTAAATGCACTGTGAGCAGCACAGATTTCTGGGGATGGTCCTCTCACTCTGCCTAATCCTCAAGGGTCTCATCCCAACTGATGGCTGAAAAATAGCAATTATGCTGATAAAGTATCATTTCTGATACCGAGAGCAGTCCAAAGAAGACTGAAGCCAAGAGTGATACCAGTGAATAACAGGTGAATCTCTGCTCATCCCCTGTACAGAGAAACAGGCTTGAGCACCAAGCCCCGAAACTACACTCTCTCCTTTTTTTTTACTAGAGGACAGCAGCAAAGCTGGATTATTCATGGCTCTGAAAGCAGGATGGGCACACCAATATGCCCCTAAAGCCAAGATGATGAGCTAACCAACTCTGTATTGTTAGATGAGTCCCCACCTACACTTTCACACAAAGGGCTGATTAGCTCATGCAAAACTGGGAGGATGCCATCCTTCATCGCTACCAGAAGAATGTTTAATATATGTTAAGTTGCCAACAATTAAGTGTTTGTGTGTGTGTCCACACAGCCCAGGAGCTGCACCACCGTGCTGGGGCAGAGCCCAGTGCTGGCCACAGAGCCCACAGTGCCTGGGGTCCCTCCACCACTCCTGCAGTGTCCTGCTGCAAGGGAGCCATGAACACTCCCTGGTCCGAGTCACTGATGGAAATCCTGAGTGTCTGAGTGCACTGAAACAGGAATGAGGATGTGAAGCATCACCACCCCACGGCACAGAACTTCTCTCAAAACCACTGGGTTTACGTGGCTGCGAGCGTCACCTCTACAGAAGTGCTACAGAAGGCAAAGAGCCCAGAAGGGAAAGAGCAGGGGGGACAAATGGCAAGAAAAATCCTTTCAGGTAACACATTCCCTGTTCCTGCAGGGGTGAAGCTGTGCTGTTCAGAGGAACAGAGGCACTAAGGCTGCACACAGCCCATTGTTTGTGAACCACCAACAGTGTCCTTGTCCACCTTCAGTGTTGTCACAGTGCAACCAGCTAGAAAGATCTCTTCACATCACAGATTTTATGTCACAGAAGGACACAAATGAGAATCAAAGGAAGAAATCCTCTCCAGTATGAGAAAACAAGAAAGTCAGTGATACATTTGCTATGTTCCAATGGCATACCTTATCCTCAGTTAAAAAAGGAAGTAATGTCTTCTCACTGTCTTTTCCTGCACCCTTCTTCCATGCTCCTTCCTGAAGATTTGCAGGATGCCAGGAATGCCCTATGTTCCTCATTAGCTTAACAGCTACCTGGAAAACAAAGGGACCAAAAAAGTTATGCACAGAAATGTGCTTTTGAGAAACTCATAACTATGGATGTGTCCCTGATATGTTTTCTGACTACAGCGTGAAAGCAGTAGCAGACACAGGAGAGCATCACAAAAATGTTTGCTTGCAAACAGGAGAGCTTTCTTACCCCTTGCTTATAGAAGGAGACAATAGTAATTGTATATAGAAGACTTTTTCCACCTGGACCACCTGTATTCTAAGGAGTGGATGCTGAGGGTGTCACCTGTATCTCCTCTTCCCAGGGATGTTGGGCAAATCAAGCCCCTAGGGAACTGCCTGTAAACTCATGCTCTACAGCTCGTGGGGAGGAATTGTCCCAGAGTAACTTTGGTCTGTTTCTGACAAAGAGTAACTGGCTGAATCCCAAATCATTGCATCCCAGTAGAACCTTGCAGAAGTTCTGGTTCTGGGAGCTGGGCTCCAGCACAGCCCATTCACCCAGTGGGATTTCCCAGTCCTGAGCCCACTGTGATTCCTCTCTCAGACAGACCAGGACCTCTCCACCACGGTGTGTTCACAGCACACACATCAAGTGAGGCAAAGAGGGAATTTGTGGAATCAGGCAGCTCCCTCTGCTTCCTCAGGCCAGTGCTTGCACTTAACACAGAGCATTTTTACTCTGTGGAAGTCTTTGCACCAAATGATTTTGTCCTAATCACTGCACTGCCTCTGTTATCGCCCTCACAAACATTCCCTTCGGATCAACATACCGGCTGGGCAAGGAATCACACAATTGATGTTTTGCTTTCCACTGCCTTATCTAAATCCAGTTACTGCTCAAAATGAGACTAAGTCAACAGACTTAATTGAATGAAAAGGCTGTGAGACAACCTGGAGATTTGTGGCTGTGTGTGTCCGTGCAGGAGTTAATCACTGCACAAACACTTTGCCACAAACAGAGCCGGGCTGAGCGGGATCGGTTTCTCCTCGGCCTGGAAGCTCCTGACAGGCCGGGGTTGTGCGAGGCATTGTTGGGGCTGCCAGGAGGATTTAGACAGCACCACAAACAATGTAGCACCATGGAGAAAAGCTGGGCATGACAATGGAGCAGCCCATCAGCAAACACTTTGCTTGCTGCCTAGATTAGGAGATAGCAGAGATCCCGGAGTAATGGCCAAAAATAATTGCTCCCTGTAGCCGCTGCTGTCCAGGTATGTGAAATAGCCCTGGGAAACCTGCTGGGAGCAGCAGGCTGCTTGATGTCCTTAGCTCTTTCTGGGGAGGCAGCTGCCAGATTCTGGATGTCCACAGTGGTCAGCTCTTGCAGGTATCACAGGATTTTTTAGGCTGTGCAGCCATGGGATCCCTTCTACAGTTCAGGAGAGAAAGGTCTAAACGAAACACGTGGGAACAGCCATGCTGGGTCAGATCCTCTCCTCCAGTGGAGACCATGACCGGACTCTAAAGAGAGACCACTAAACCTGAACTGAGCCATAGCAAGGATTCAGTCCCCACTGTGACAGTGCTGCACCAAGCTTCTCTAGGGCTGCAGGAGGAAAAGGACACAGCCTTACCCTGCAGTTACAGCCTGCCCTGTCAGAATCTGTGCCTCTCCTTTTCCTACCACCTGCTCAGCTCAGAGGCTCTGTGTTGGCACCTGGTGCTGCTGCTGCTGTTCAGGAAGGCTGCAGTGGGAATGTTCATGTTCATGCCAAAGGCTCATCTTGGCCACGGCCTGAAGGGAGGCTGAGGCTGCAAACCTCCTAAAATAGATGTTAAATATCTTCTAATACAACATGACTCACTACTTTCCTGGCTGGGAGGACTCTCTAGGGTGATGGAGAACCTGAATCAGGTTCTTTAGCAGACAGTGATGGCCTGATGGACATCTCAAGGTAGCTGCCACAAGCCATGTAGGGAAAGAACCATTTTAGCTGGGGGGCTGAACATGGATTTTGGCTGGAAAAGCTCATCCCATGCTACAGAGAGACCAACATGCTTGCACAAGCCACCCACTTGTCACCGCACGCTGGCTTGAGGCCAGGACATTTGGCTGTAAAAATGCAGCTGTGGTGGTGTCCCTTAAAGAAAAGAGGCACTGGCCCAGCTAAATCCTTCCTGCCAACAGGAGTTCTTGCCCTTTGGTGTGCCACACGAGCAGACAGCACAACTTTTCCAGCAAAGTCAGGAAGGATGGGAAAGCAGATGAGCTGTGTTCAGGTGCACATGGCCAGAGTGCTATGCAGTGTCAAAAGGAACTGCTGCTGAATGCCCAGGATATGGGATACAACAATAACACACAGCACTATATTTCATTCTTTTAACAAGTGCTGAATATGCAAAGGCTCCTTTCCCAGCTTCTGTCTTCATCTTGGAAGCTGGGGAAGAGCTGTGTGTTTAATTATTTTCAGATGCCATTCACTTTATTGATTATTGGAGTAGGATGCACAAATAATGGCAGCTAATGCCAGAGCAGAGTTTGAGAGAAGCTCTCTCCCTTTTGGGAAAAGCTGAAAGAAAGCCACCATGTGAATGTGTCATTGAAAACAGCCTGGGATATATTCCCTATAGTCATTCCCAAAGTTCAAGGGCAGGGGAAAAAAGAGGATAAAAAAAAAAAGCAGCTGTCTCTGTGTTCACTAAACTTCTAATATCTGAAAGTGCTTAAAAAAACACTCACACTTTTTCATACACTCATGGAAAAACACACTAAGCTTTTGACTCGATGGTTTTGTTTTTCCAGCGAGTCCCTTCCAGGCTCCACGCGCCCTCTCACAGTCACGTCTGTTGGGTGAGCTGGGAGCTGACAAACTCGAGAGGAGCTCTCTGTGATTTTGCCACATCGGGTTTCAAGTATCAGCTTGCTGGAAGTGTGGTGGAGAGGGAGGAGGGAGGGAAGTGGTGCGAGCCTTGCCAGCACACCTGCACAAGCTTTGGGCTCTCCTGGACACTCGGTGTGCTAATGATGTATAACCTGCAGAGCCTGGCAGCTCGCTCGCTGAAGACTCTACCAGACAGGCTGTGCATGCCTCTGATTCCTAATTTCTTAAAATGAGTAAGAAACTGCCCCTCACTCCGAGCCCTGTGCTGTAGGTAAATGCCCAGGATGGAAACTGAGATGTGCTCAGCTGGGCAGAGCTTCTACCAAGGCAAGGAACAAATGATAATTTAATTACAGTGCTTTAGGTCTATGTAATTTCTCTTACAAAGCAAAAGGGAGGAAAAAAGCTGAAAGAGAGACAGAGTTCATTTCAGCTCCAATGTTCTGCTAATTTTTCTTTTCACTATTAGAGATGCATCTGGATCCTATTTCTAATCCACTCTCAAATTTGCTCAAATTAAAATCCCAGATCACTGCTGTGTTTTCAAGTTGAAGTGTGCGCAGTAGCCAAGGTTTATATTGCAATTTCTGGAGCTATGGAATGATGAGCTCCAAAAGCGGAAAGTGTGTTGTATGCCTGAGTCCTGGGGAAAAAAAACCTGGTTGGCATCAGTGTTATTTGGAATTGGAGCCCATTTGTAGAATAAACAGCCCTGAAGTTCAAACACGGCTGTATTTTACACGTGGTTCTGCCCACTGGAGCTGGTCGGTGTGGAAGAGCAAAGGCTGCCATGCTGGAGATGTAGGAATGGGAAGTGTTATTTAATTAGAAAGCCTGGATATTTTTCAACTTTCCCCTAACATTTAGAAGTTCCCTATTAGTTTGGGGCTTAATTTAATAAGAAATTCACTTTCTGACTACAACAGCATTTGCTTTCAGATACCTGTACTTTCTCTATTGCTCCCCAAATCCCAGCCCAGCATCCTGCTTATGTCTAAATCCAACAGTCTCAGCAGACTGGAGAACACCGTAGCTCTCACGGAGTTATGAATCCCCATATGCTCTGGGCTTTCATCTCTGCCATGACAATTCCCAGCCTCTGCCAGGTGAAGCCAGCCAATATTTATGGAAAATGAACAGAGTAATCATTTCCAATAGAGGGCCATGATTATGATATAATTGCAGCAGTTTACATTGACATGCAAGTGGACGGGTAAGAGCCAAAAAATTGGAGTAATGGCTCCACCCATCTACCACCCAAATGTAAACAAGCCAGCATGGTTAAAAAGAGGACTGGAAGTCAGGGCTGGGGCGTTCTCCTTCAGCTGTGTCACGGTGGGATAGCCAAACTTCCACACAACCTTCCTGCCAGGCAATGCATCCAGCCCTAAACTGACCTTACCTCACTCAGAAAGTTCAGCGGCTCCTCTCAGTATCAGCTTCTTTTTGAAGACAGCCAGAAGTGCACTACTGTCAATAACAGCAAGAGATTCTATTCTGGAGATTGGGTCATGATTTAAACCTGTTAAGTACCTAAAATACAGCTCAGCCCAAGCCACGGTTGGCCCTGGTGTTGTGTGTACACATTTGGACAGGGGAATAGCTGCAGAGGGGAAGGGAGTCCTGAGAAGAGCCCTGAACTTACCCTTAAAACTTTCTTCCTTGCCCCTCTGTAAGCTGGCCTAAATGCAGCTAAATTAAAGTATTCCCCAAATTACATTTCCTGTAAATTAAGAACCCTGAACAAAACAGCATCTGCTGTTTGTTGAGGCATCTTTGCATGCCATGGTTGATCCATTCCTCCTGCTTCCACCACCTGGAGAAAAAGGATGCTGTCAGCTTCCAGTTCCCAGTCCTAACCAAGAGACCGGCTTGGCCTGTGTCTACATCTCTGGATACCACAAGCCTCCTCGGATGGGCTGGCTCAGAGCAGGGAGCTCTCCTGAGCCTGGGGCAGCTCATACCACTGCAGATCTGGCCTGCAGACACTCACACCTGTGGAGTGAGGACAAACAAAGGCCCATGCTCCGAAGCGTGGTGAGCTCCAGCCTCCTAAGCCGTATGAAATCCCACTTCCTCTCCACTCGCGCTAAATGTAAAAACAGAAACAAAGACACACACCTAAATAAACAGAAGAGCAGAGAGCAGGAGGGGAGGGAGGCCCTGGTGCACGCCAACTAGTACAGAGAGATGTTTTCTATTTGCAGTCCTCTGTGTCAGACCTTGCCATGTCACGTGGACCAGAATGTGAGTGGGAGACTTGTTGGACACACTGGCTTTACAAATGTCTCACAATTGCAGAAACACCTGCTTTACATTATTTTTTTTGCTGGTCCACAACAAAATTCCTCCCTGGTCAACAGTTCTCAGCAGACCTCCTTTCCTCCTTCTCTGTGGATGGCTCAAATCACTGGTTTCTAAATCCTGGGCCACCACGAGATCACACTGGAACCTCCTTGAATAGGAGGGTGCATCAGAAGGCAGAAAGGCCAGTTCTGCTCAGAATTATGCCAAAATGTTGGCTGGAGGACCAAACCTGCATGAGGCTGCTCATGGCCAGGTGGGGGGAGCGGGCACAGGGGTTACCCAGCCCAAAGGGACCCTTCTGTCAGACCCATCTGTTTTCAGCATGAACCCCCCTGGCCACACCTCTGCAACTCACACCGCTCCAGCCACCACGAGTTATTGCTCTTGGTCTCCACTGCTTCCTGTGAAGCTGGAATGGGTCTGAGACAGCGTCCAACGAAACCAAAGGGAGCCTTTCCATTAACTCAATGGGCTCTGGATCAGGCCCAACATCTGTTTGGCCCTCTCTGTACACAGCATAGCCAATTTATTCTTTATCCATTCCTGGGCCTCTCCCTCCAATAGCATCCATATTTTTCCTACTTATGGTTGTCATTAGCCCCACTAAGCACCACCCCAAGAAGGAGACTGCCTGTGCCCCTTAGGCAGTCAATCCCCTGGCATGGCACAGAGATGAGTGCTGCCCCCACCCCTCACCATTTCAGCAAGGCTCTCCTCTCTCCTTGTTAAGGTTTCCAGCACATCCCTTTGAGCTGCCAAGCTCTTCCTACTCTCCCCTTCCCACCAAGTAATGGGCTGGTTGTGCTGTCTCTTCTATTGAAAACCTGATGAAGAACCAGTGCCAAAACCAAACAATAAGGTCCAAAAGCTGCAAGACCTGAAGAGCATTGCCAGAGCAGGGACAGGCTCTTTGAACAGACATTTCCCACCTTGGCTGATGACAGCCCAAGCAATGGGTTCCCTAGATATCTGGAGTATGAGGGAGAACAGCCAACGCTCAGGTCCTTTGTCTTGTGTTGGAGTCCAGGGCTACAGTGAGAGACCAAGGAACAATTCTTCAAACTGGCCGTATCAGACCACAGAATATCTCATGTTGGGCAAGACCCATAAAGTTCATTGAGTACAATTCCCCACCTCCTCACAGGACGATTTAAAACTAACCCATACAACTACAAGCATCACCCAGACACTCCTTGAACTCTGACAGGCTTGGTGCTGTTACAACATCTCTGCGGTTCTTTCCCCACCATACCCATATCTCCCCAAGTGGGAATTTACGTGTTGTGCCAGTTCACAGCACTTCAGTTTCCAACCGTTCCCACCAAATTTCACTCACATTGCAGAGGCAATTATGGGACTGGGCACAAGTCTTCTTTTGGTCCCACACTGACAGCGACAGCAATGGTCCACAAGACACCATCCATTCACTGAGCAATACCCAGGACTCATTTCTTTATGACTTTGCTGAGCCCTTGGATTCAGGGATCTTGTTTTCAACCAGCACACATGGATTCCCATGCTGTGACATGCATGTCATTGCTAAGCAGAGCAACAGCCTTCGCTCACAAGCCAAGCTGCTTCTTGCGACAGAAAAACAAGTCTCCAGTGCTAAGTCTAGAGACTCTTCCAGGCATGGAGCTGCAGATTCATCTTGGGCACTGCTGCTGCCTAAGTGAGAACCCCATGCAAAAATACCTCCCCAGCATACCCCCGAAATCACAGGGCTTTGGAAATGGGAGCGTGTTCGCCTGAGGCCAGATGTGGGGACTGGCAGGCTGCTGGCACTGTGCAGAGGCACATCTGCATGTCAGGCAGTTACTCATTCCTGCATACTTCCCTGATAAAATCTGGATTGCCTAAAGCTGGTATTTTCACTCCAGTTTCCTTATCAAGGTATTTACCACCTCCTGTCTGTGTCTTGCAGACTCAGGGTGTTAAATGCTCCCTTATTCTCTCCCCATCTGGGGAGCTGGAGCTGCCATACAGGATGGGATTTCTAAACCCGCTGGAGCAGACAGTGTGTGGCTGCTGGCCTGGGCTCATGGGATCTCACCCTCTTTGCACCTGGGACGTTGCTCTGTTGATCCTCATGCTGCCTTCCTGCAGCCGTCCCTGGGCTCCTTCCTGTGTTTCAGGGCATTTGTTGTGGTGTTTTCTGGTAGTCCCCGATCACGTTTCAGAAGCTGTTGTGTCCTGTGCAGGGTTTTCTCCTGGTGTAGCTGTTGTACAGCTCTAGGAAGAGAAGGATAGTTTGGGATGAAGTTATCTCAGGAATAGCAGAAGTGTACATAGCACCTCAATAATGCACAAAACATCCTTTTCTCTCTAAAGCAAAAAGCTGATCACTGTCTCTTAAATATCAATACAAGAGAGGCCCTTGATCACAAAGGTAAGGTGAGCAGTCCCTTTCTAAGAGCACCCCACACCTCCTCCTCACCCACTGCTGATATCAATCACCTATTTTAGCCACTGGCTCTCACAACCCCCTCTTCCTTTGGGAAAGCATCACCCTGAACCCTTCACAGGGTGCCCTTGAGGGCTCTGCTGTTCCCCTCTGAGCTTCATAAAAGGGGAAAAAGAGAGACATGTTCTGAGACACAGTAACCTAAAAAGTTCTTCATTTCCTTCAGGAAAAATACTACTGGATTACTCATTGGGGAAACATAAGCAACAGATCTGGTTCAGTTTGGTTTCACAAACATGGGAAATATTTCATCAGTTGAAGAACAACATTTGTGGAGATTGATCAGCTGGGCTTGCACTGCCTTGAGGGAGGATGTAGTTTATTTTGGGATGCTGATTCTACAGACAAGGCTGTCCTCAGCCCCTCCTGTGAGTGTTACGCTATAGCCCTACAGCTTGTGCCAATCAGACTTAAAAGAAAGCTTTTCAACTAAATTCAGAAAGAATGAAATGCAACTTGATTGCAGAAATGCCACCAAGTTATTTTAGCTCAAACCCCCTCCCCCAATGCAGAGCTTTACAGACTTCATATAGAAAGATTTTCTTCTGGCATTTTTATTTCATTTTTGAATTGGTGTTTGGGATGCAGAAAAAAAATCAGAACTATCACATGGGGTAGATTCCTAATTTGAAATTTCTGTCTTGACACAGACTGGCTGAAGAAAGTGAGATCTCTCCAGGTGTTACTGCCCAGCTGTTACCAATTGAGCAAACTTGGTTTAAATCCCACCACTCCATCTCCTCATACATGGAGGGATGCTGGACAATGCTTAATGAGAGCCAGGGAAAAGAGCTCTGCTTTAGTGAAGAACCCCTCTGCTGGCAGATGCCAGACTCAGATCTGAGGTTGTTGTCCCACCTGGCAGTGCCCACCCTGGTGAGAGCCCTCTGAAGCAAACAGGCAAAGCAAGCCCTGTCACTGGCAGCAGTCCAAGAGAGCCAGGCAGGGTTCACAAGTTGGTTTTTCCACTCCCTCTGGTGTTTGGAGGAGCCAGCACTGAAATCAGAGGGACTGCTGCTATCAGTGGGGGTGTTAATTGGGTGCCAATTGCAAGGAAGACAGGATGACAAGACCCTGCTTGGGACTGTATCCTGCATCCAAGCTCTAACTTCCTCTGCTGGTATAAGTCTAGCTAGGCTGAAACCAGCTCGAGACATGGCCACTCTTGCTGCGGTTTCTCCTCGGACTCTCTCAGGAGCTGCAATATTTTGGAGGTGTCATGCACCTGCTGCAACCCCTGCCCAGGTGCCCAGAGCATGGGGAGGAGCAGCCCAGAGACCTCCTCGAGCCAGAAGTACAGGAAAGCAGAGGCTTTTGCCTTGCCCTGCAACCTCCAGAGACAGTGCATGAGAATAAAACTATGGGAACCATGTAGTGTGAGAGAGTAACTCAAAAATTACTCCTGTAGTGAAGAAACCACATAATATATTCAAGATGTCAGAGGTTAGCCATGGTGCATGTGAATCATGCTGCAAATACCTCACCTTTAACTCTGCCGTCGTAATTAGATTACAAAGTTTTTATTACGGTTTTAAATTCTGCCTTTATAGGTTGCTGTCCAGCTGTGCACTTAAATCTGGTTTTATCACACTTTCTGAGCTCATCACATTTAATTCTGCCCCTACAATGCTGGATTAACTTTAAGGGTCGCTGAAGTCAGGAGTCACTCACCCTTGCCCTACTAATGGACTCACAGCAGCCCTGCAGGGCCGAGCAGCGCTGTACAGTAACCCAAATTTACCATGGGGCGGAGGGGAAGGCAAAGGGGGGGTTGTTTATTTACTCCTCTGCTGGGTTCGCTGTCGGGACATTTGCAGAGATTACTGCATCCACGAGGTGTTGTTTACGTCCCCTTGCAGCAGCCTGTTGCAATGCAGGCTGCCCAGCACTGCTCTGGGAGCTGAAAGGGAGAATATTTAGGTCCTGCTGGGAGAAGGGGATGGCTGATTAATGAGGCCCATAGACCTCCAGCACCTGAGGAACTGATCAGCTCTCTCCACCCAGAAATAACTCTGCTGCCCCACTCGCTCCTACCAGAACTCTCAGTCTTGGTATTTTATGTCTCCCATTTCTGATATTTGAGGCAGTCCCAGAAGACTGAAAAAACATTATTTTTTTATTCTAAGGGTGGCTTCTTTGTTGTTGCCTATCATCAAGAAACCAGGACAGGGCACAAATGAAACTCTTCATCTAAACAGTGTTCATCCCCAGGTTTTACCTCAGTCTGTTTTAATTCTCTGACCACCAAAGATCAGAGAGGTTGGTACTAGATACCACCAAAACAAGATGATTCATTGCCATGAAAAAATCAGCTGCAAATAAAGAAATAAAGGGGAAATCATGTTCTATTAAAAAAACCCCAAAACCATGGAGATATAAGGTCTTGAAGGTCCAAGTGATTTACACGAAAGGGATCTGGGAAACCAAACTTGCACCAGTGGAAAGGACATTTCTCTCTTTCTTGCTGAGGAATACATTATTAGGGCAGACCTGAGCCAGAGATGGACAGCAGGGAATTTACTGGAAAGTGGAGGGCAAACTTTGTCACTGAGTAACGCCATGACAATTTCTGACCTTTGCCATTCAATGACTAGACACATTTCTGGAACCAAGCTTAATAATCTTCAGCAATATACAACCTTCTCCCAAGGAATGTGTGGTGATTAGGGCAAAGAATTTCACATGGTCACAAAATATCTATCTCAGAGTCCTGGGCTTATAAAATACTCTATTTCCTCCATTAATTGTGTCCACGTGGAGCTGTAACTAAGTAGCTGAAACAAATAAAACCAAAGTAATATTGTTTCCTTTTAAAATATTTCACTTAATTTGTGGAAGAGGTTTGGGCTCATTAAAAATAGGCCATCTCCCATGAGGGCTTTTTCCTTTTCTTCGGTGAGCCCCTGGCCCAATCCTCAGTAACATGTAGAGCAGCACGTTGCTCCTTGGCACAGCCCTGGCTGGAGCTGCTCTCCTGCTCAGCTCTGCAGCTCCTGGGCAGGCAGAGCTCCTGATGTGCCATTGCCCTGAGAGGAACAGTCCCTGACTGAAATTTCCTCCTTCCCTCTCCAGCTCATTAGGAAACTCCACTCCTTGCTCCCATGGAAAGCTGTGACTGTCCCAGTCTCTCAGTTTTTCTGGGGAAATGACAACATGTTGACTGCAAGCAGAGGGGCAGGCCTGAGCCAGAGCCTGCCTGAAGGCACCGTGCAGGCACTTGGCTGCTTCTGGTGGGTCTCAGACTGTTCTTGCTCCTGCAGAGCAAGCTGTGAGTCACCTGCAGCAGGGTGACACCAGGAACTGCTGCCTTGTCACAGGACTGTGACAGCTCCTCTCCCTGAGCTGACCTCAGTCACAGAGTGGGGACAAAGCACACACGACAGAGATGAAGACCAACCTGGAGCAGGGGTGCCAGGCTGCCAGAACAACTCCACAAGACATCCAATGTTCCACATTCCTTCCCTGGGGAACTCCATCTTTCCTGCTTCGCTGGGGTATCACTTGCCAAGTCCACTCCTCCAAAAGGCTGCACCCTCAACCACTACTCTCTCTAAGCAAAACCAGAAGGTCCAGTGATCCCACAGTTCCTTGTGAACCCTCCCACTGCTGTGTGCTCTGACCTGGAAATTGCTTGTGCTGCAGTGGGACTGGGGCAGTGCCCCAAGGGTGGGTGATGGAAGGATCTGAGCAAAGGGGGCCAAACAAGCACATGTTTGCTGAACTTAGAGAAATCTTAGGGCAGAAGCTGAGATTGTGATCTTCTCTGCATTGGCACGTTTCACAAGGTGCCCTGTTGGCATCAAACACCCCTCCACTCTCCTCCACTACTGATGTGTCTCCAAATGCTCATCAGGTATCTGGGACAGGTGTTATGGTATGCACACTTCAGCTCTGTTTTATGAGGACATTTCCATAAAATTAGAACCTATGATCCCTCTCCCAGTTTCTCCTTTTCTCTTGTGGGCTCAGTCACACTGGAGAAGAATTTATGCCAGTGTTACCATGCAACAACCAAACTATTCATGAGAGCATTCTGGTCAAAAGGAGTTCAGAGGCTCCCCCAGTGCTGGGTCACTCCAGTTCTTCTCACTGGTTTTGTTCTCCTTCTAGAGGGGAAGCCACATCTGGAAAATTACTGATGTCCTGCTGTTCTCTATGGACACCACTGGGAACTGGCACATGGTCTTGTAAACTGTGATTAGATCTACAAAATAAACTCTTCATTATGACCTCTCTCAAGGTCTTTAAAAACACGTTTCCCTAACTGCTATGATTATATCCAAATTCTTTCATTTTGGTAATAACAACATCATCCACATTTTTCTCCCTCCCTCTTCTTTTTTCTGATCATAATCTTGTTACTCACAATAGAAAAATCATCCCACAGCCCTCTTTGCTCCCTGTGGACTCAATCCCAGGGCATGAACACTCTCGTCCCAGTATATCAGTATAAACATAAACAGTTCCTCTGCTCTGGATGAGCTGAACCCGAGGTGTGGGGCTGTTCTGGAGCATAGGAAAAAGTCACTATCATCAGACTCTCATTAGCATCATCATCATCATCATCATCATCATCATCATCAGTGCTATTACTGCCTATGTTAGAGCCCCTCTTAGAGTCAAGGCCTGAGGGGTGCTCAGATGCTGTACAAACAGAACATGAGGGCAGTCCTTGCCTCCACAGCCTGAAACATCTCTGACACTCTCAAGACCCAGCTCAGTTAACCCTCTGTCACTGCAATTCCTCTGCTGCCTCTCTGTATGATTTGAATTCTTCCTTCTGCAGCCCCTGTGATCACCAGCATGGCTGTACCAAATTTCTCCTCTCAACACACAGCAAAAGGCCAAAACTGCCACCACTCAGCTCCACCAAGCACTCCCAGCAAGTGACTGGGATGGCAGTGAGGTTTTGCCCAAAATTTCATCCCCACTATAAAAGCCATGGGAGAACTTGAGTGGGAAGGAGATTTCTGCCCCAAGCATTATTCCAGAGTATAATGTTCTGCTCCAGGCAGGCAGGCACCAGTCCCAGGTGACTTCAAAAGAACTAATTCAGGATCACCTCTGAGCTGAGAGGGAGAGCTGGACCTGCCAACTCTGCAAGGACCAGTTTAGGAACTGCAGCACCTGGGAAAAGGCATCTGACCACAGCAGGATAACTCGGCCTAAGTGATTCTGGCATTCTCTGAGGGACAATGTGCAAAACTCACACACCTGACTGGGAGCTGTGCTTTGCTTCTATCAGATCTCTGAAGAATCATGTGATGGTGTTAAATATTTAAAACATTATGATTGCAACAG
This sequence comes from Notiomystis cincta, assembly GCA_013398075.1. Taxonomy (NCBI): domain Eukaryota; kingdom Metazoa; phylum Chordata; class Aves; order Passeriformes; family Notiomystidae; genus Notiomystis; species Notiomystis cincta. The sequence goes on from VZRX01003017.1 coordinate 85,116, forward strand.
AATATCCCACTTGGATGAATCATGGGAACCGAAGAGGTAAAAATATCCAGCAGCAGTTCCCTGTGCAGTGGGACTGTGCATGCAGGTCACATCTGCCTATACAGGCATTTTCTGGATCACGTTCTCCGGGTGTGTTAAATGGAGACATAAATGAGAGACTTGGTTTGAAGGCCTGAATCATTTGACTTTGATAAGATTTTATCTTGATGAACACAGAATTGATTGACATCTCATATTTCTTGAGTTTAATGAGCTCATAACTGTACTTTAATTGGTTTAATTACCAGAGCATAATATTGTAGGTATGTAATGCAGACCTGTAATACTGAGTTATACAATATATTATATTTGCCGTACCTCATAAATTACAACATGCAGTGTAACACAGTTTTTCATGAGAATTATTGCTAGGATTATCAGTACTGAATATTCAGCGACATGAATAGAAATTTCCTTTAAGTAATGTCTTCAGGATTCGCCCTCCTTGTACAAGCTTCTAAGAACAACATTCATCTGAGGAAAATGTGAAGGCTGTGAAATATGAAATTATTTCTAGGCTAGGGTGGGATTTGGCTTCAGAAAGCTCAGGGTCTAAGTTCCTCCAAGATGTTTAGGCACCTCACTCCCATTTCAAATTTCCATGTTTGCGTCAGAAATACAGTTTTTCCTCTAGCTTTTTCCAAGGCTGGCTCAACGCTCGCAGCATTTTCTCAATCTATTTATTGTCCACATTTTGGAAATCACTGTTAACAGTCCCCCAGTGTTTTCCTGCTATAATTGTTTGGATCTCTGCAGTGACACAATTATCAGCTGGGAGAAGCACCGGAGTGTGGAGTTGCGTCTTTAATTATCTTTCCATTGTGAGCAGGGATGCCATGTGCCCAGGCAGTTATTACTCCTGACAAGGACAATGTATTTACAATGGGTGTTTATACAGGCTAATTCCTTACAAAAATACCTTGACAGAAAGTGCTCCACCTGCCTCATGTTCCCTATCGCAATTGCTAATTAATATTATTGTGCTGAAAATGATCCTATCAACTAAAGCCTCTTCTGTCATAACTGCTGCTCCCTACCCAGCTATGCCTAATTAACCTGCTGCTGACTCACTCAGCAGGAAGGATGTTCAGCAGACCTGTTCTCACTGCTGTTTTACTGAGTCTCTGCTCAGCTCAGCCTCCCTGAAGCTGCCCTGGCTGCCTCCACTCGACTCCTGCTGCTGACTCAGGGTCTAAAGCCATAATCAGGTTCCTGGTAAAGTTCTCCTGGGTTTAACTGCTCAGTAGAGCTGGCTGTACACACACATTCAAAGCCAAGCACCATCTGATTCCCTTTTCCAGTCACATTGGTTAAAATATAGCTGTGAGGGCAAAATTATTCTGCAGGGCACTGCAGCTATTGTGAATTTTCTGTGTATTTGTCAAACTAAAATGATGTTTATAATGCTGGCATAAATAAGACCTGATCCTTTAAAGTGAATCATAGCTCCCTGGGGACTGGGGAGGACTGCCATCAGTCTCAGAAGGGCCAGGTTCAGTGATGTTGGCCTTGTCTCCAGGTGTGAGAGGACACAACCAGGAGTCTAATGGGATTGACAAAAGGACATTACTCACCCCTCGGGAGGCCGCCTCCTCTGCCAAAGAGCTCCTGCGTGGCCCAGCTCAAATTGCAAAACCTCCATGTTCTTCTGTTTCTCATCTGCTGCAGAGAGATAATTACAGAGGTGCTAAGAGGATAAACGTAGTAAAGTCTGTAAAGGAGAAAACAGCAGTAAGGGAGATGAGGCATGACCAGCTGCTCTTGTCTTGGGCATGCCTGGGCTCTGCAGCAGCAGAAAAATCAGCCACAACATCCCCGTGGCCAAGGGGGCTGGGAGAGGGCTCTGAGGGTACAGGGCTGTCCTCACCAGGTTTGCTTCAGCTCAGCTACTGATGTAGGACTCAGCCTTTTCTCCTGGGGAGCAGCTCTGCAGTGCATGTTACAGATAAACTCTAGGGGAATGGAATGAAATCCTGGGGAGGGGGGATGGCAAAGTAAGGAACCCACAAGCCTGTGCCTTTGGGCAGATAAAGTATCCTGGCTGCTCCTTCTGGAGCTAACCAATGACAACAAAAAGAATCAGAAAAAGGGAAACAAATTAAACTTAAAAACTGAATGCAACTTCCAGTATACAACACGAATCAGTGAATCAAACAGGCTAAAGGAATATGAGTGTGGAAAAATCAAGACTTCCTTTACAGCCATGAAATCAAGGGATTGCTCTGAAGAGCAGGAGAGAAAATGTGTCAGTGCTGCTCTGAAAGGAAGCAGGGGGTCAGCACACTGTGCCTGGGTATCTTCAGCACTAACCAGGACTAAGGAACTGCAGAAAATGTTCCTGAAGCACCCTGGGACCCCTTGCCCATGAGGAGCTCCTTACCCCCCAAAGTCTCCCTCTGTGGCAATGTGCTTCTTCCTCCTGCATTTGGAGATGGGCTGGAAGGTGGCCAGGATTGACCACAGTGCCTGTACATCCCAGGCATGGAGCCAGGAACTCCCATGGGAGCTGAACATGCTCAGCACCACGTTGGACAGAAGTTGCTATTGCCACTAATGATAATAACAAAGGGCAGGGAAGAAATAATACTGCTGCTTCCCTCCAACTTTGAGGTCTGTGTGTGTTGGGATAGCAAGGATTCCAAAGGGCACCTGTATCCTGCTTTGTCTGAAGCAGTAGTAAATAGAAATTGTTGGTAAAACTACAGAATAACCATATATGTGTGTGGTTAACAGGCTAAATATAAGGAATACACATCTCTTTCTTTGAAATATGCCAAAAAGGAATCACTTAGCAAAAAAAAAAAGATTTTTTTTTGACTGCACTTTGCTTTGAGAGGAAAATATCCAGAAGAAAACCAAAAATGCCAAGAGTGCTGCAATTGTGCCATTTCAAAATTTACAGCATGAAGCTTTTGGCTTTTTCACCTTCAAGTTTTCATGCAGGTTGTTTTATACAAGACCATGGAAAGCAGGAATGGAGACAACTGACTTCGGCTCACTTTTCAGGAGGGAAGGTAGAAAAAAGAGTTTTTCTTCTTGAGTTTTTGAACTCAAGTCAGGCTTCAAAATTCCTTCTTGTCAGGGATTCCATTTGGAGTATTGCCCATCTGTCTGTCTCTGTATCACCACAGCAGCCACCCATGGTATGTCCCAGTGTGCCAATCCTCACAGAGCCCACAGCCACAGCTGTGAAAAGGGAGGCAAGGAGGTGACTTTTATAACTTAGCAGAGAGCATCACTGGCAGCAGTAGGTGATGAGCAGAATATTGTGACTGCAATCTGCACCTCTGCCAAAAATATCCTCTTTTCTACTCCACTTTGAGCCAGCCTGGGCAATGACAAGGAGTCTTTTGTTGCATTTGAGGAGCTGGCTGTTGGTCCAAGCTCTCTCACTCTCATTCAGGAGGCAGCAAGGGGGGAGCAGAGTGATCCCAGCAGGAACAGGTGTCCTAGGCTGGCCCTTCTGCAAAATAATTCTGAGTGTCATCCAGGCCAAAAGCTGAGTCTGGGACCAGGCATGGCTAAGCTCCCTCACCAGGGTGGCCAGAGAAGCCTGGTGACAGCTACAGGGAAGGAAATGGAAATGTTTTGGGGAGTCAGGGCACAGAGAGTGACATCTGTGCCAATGGGCTCATCAGCTGAAGGATTTGGTGTAATATGTATTGCAACAGGGTTGTATTCTCAGAAATCCAGGGCTTGACAGAAAAACACATGAAATCAGCCAGGCTTATGCTTTGGTTTGATTGCTTCCAAACTCATCTTCAATCTAAGTTCTTTTCATGGTCATCACAACAGGGCTTGCTTGAATCTCAGGGCCTAATTCTCAGCTGGTGCAAGCTGGAGTGAATCCCTTTAACTCATGTGAACCTCACCAGTTTACACCAGATTGTGGCTATATTTAATGTAGGTCACTTACAAATATGCAAGCACTTAATTGCAGCTACTTTATGAATAAAGCAAACAAATCTGAAACCTACCAGGATACAGAGCATCCCACTTATATTTTCTTCTTGAAGCCATGGGACAAATATGATTAATGGATGACTAACCCTGTAATGCAGGAAACCCAAGGATGTAAATGCCTTCAAGGTCTCCCCAGTCCATCTTTTGCCAAGCAGGAATACCCAGAAGGGTGCTAGGTTGGTCACTGAGCTTAGAATGGTGGCAGTCCAATGTGCCACCTGGAGAGAAACTGTAGGAGAGAAAAGGAGACATTGCTCACCTGCAGCCTGTAGAACTTTCCACATTCCAGCCCTGTTGTTCCATTTTCATCATCCCTGCATTCCTACTGGCTCCTCCCAGGCTCCCCCCCAGACTGAGGGCTGCAGATCCCTTGAAATGAGCAGAGCCCTTTCAGATTTTACCAGATGAGGATTTGGCCATGGTCTGACAGTCTCATGAGAAAAATTGGATGAAAGATATATCTGGAAGGAACAAAGCCTTGAACCAACACTGGGCCCTTCCTCACCTTTCAAAGCTGGTCAGCTCAGCTTCCAGAACCCCAAATAGCCCCTGTCCAGATTATTTTGCAGTGTCAGGGAGGAAAATCAACCATGATTTGTCTCACTGCTCTGATGGGCTGGTTCTGAACAAGCCCCTCCTTCAAGAGGGAGCACAGATCGGGAATTACTTCTGATTCTTCATCTCTAGGGGCAATTCCACTTCCCACATCCAAATTCTAAGCCATGCAGGATTGCTTTACCTCGGCCCCAGAGACCTGTACCCACAGGAACATGCCCCAGTCACAGGAACACTCACAAGGTAATGAATTAATGCATTTCCCCAGGAAGGGGAGACTGTTCATAACCTTAAGAAGAAAAAAAGATGATTACCTGGATTGGATTATCTGGTTGGAAGAAGCAGCAGCAGCTCCCTGAAAGAGAAGGAAAAGGGAAATAAGTTTTCAGACCCAGGGACCAGCAGCTCTTTCACTGCCTTCTGGCAGTAGCCTCTGAAAACCTGAGTGCAACGGTCTCCAAACAAGACTAAAACTTCTGGGTAATATCTCAGTATCAGGAGAACAAACAGTGTCACCTAATGAAGTCCTGAGTAAGAGAAATACTGATTTTGCTCTATCTTCTGTTGTTATTTTGGTTTTTTTTAACATCCTTCACACTTGATCATTGTCTCCCTTAGTGAAAGCAGTGCACATAATATAAGGTGGAGGCAAGAGAGCTATATTAAAAGCCATAATTACTGCTGTTTCACAATTAGTAACTCTATTTGAAGATGTTTTGAGTAAGATTTATGGTATGTTCTCTAATTTTTAATTTCTAATTATGAGGAAGAAACTTAGCCTTGAGTATTTTTCCTCTAAAAGGTTTAAAATAACATACAGCACAGTTTTGGTCTGTAGAGAGGGATACAAAAACAGGAAAAAACATGTAGGAAGAAAAGGATAATTTTTTGTGTGTGTGTGTAAGCAAGGTTTAAATGGAATAATTAAATTTACCATAATCAATAAAACGTGTGAGTCAAGTTTATTGAAGTGGCTATTTCCCATTGCATAATTTCCCTGGGGAACTTTCATTTTTAATTCAAAAATAAAAAAATAATAATTAAAAAAACAAACCCCTGAGCACTTACTGTAAATATGCCAGCATATGTGTGAGGTTAAGAAAAGCACGAGCCTACACCCAGGAATCAAAGAGGGGCTTACCACTGCTTTGACACTAATTGTAAAAGCTGAACATTTTCTAGAACCATAATCAAATCTTAACTGCCATGGGGGACTCGTTCAGCAGCTCACAGTAATTCTAATAAGATGCAGAGCCTTTCACCTTTAGGTCACCAGTTCAAACCCACTTTGGGTTGGGTAGTAAACAGAAGGCAAATCCTGAACTCCGTGGAGTAGCAGAGCATCCAGAGTAGATGCCAGAACAGCTTTGGGCAGGAATGGGGAAAGGTTTTCCCATGTCATCCATGTTTCCCCTGGGACTGATGCATCCACCTCCTTGGAGGGCTCATCTCGTCTCTCCAGGCCTCAGATCCTGCCTTCTGGAAGGGGAATGGGGAACCCTTCTTGCTCCATTTCCTCCATTTCAGCTGGAGCCTCCCCAGGTGCCCCAATGCACCTCCTCCAGAGACCCTGGAATTGCCATGGAGTTTTCCAGCACTTCTGTAATGCCCCTCCCAAGAAAACACAAATCACAGTATGATCTCTGTCCCCCTTCCACATACACAATTCCTCTTCATTACCTTCTTCAGGGTTTGTTTACCTGAGCACCTCATGGAAAACAGATGGATCAAACAGGCAACTGGAACTATGAGGCCCTCGCCCTGCTGACAACAAACAGCTCTGCCAACCCCGGCAGCACTTGAAACCCACAGCTGAGTCCTCACCTCAGCATTCTCAGGTAGAACTCCTTGCATTGCTCTGAGCTCCTCCTGTGGGAAACTCCAGCTCCAGCTGAGGCCCCTGGCACTGCCAACAGCCCCACAGTACCTGAAGTTTTGTGACAAGCACCCCATTGCACCCCCGCTACACCGACACTTGGATGGGTCCTGGCGCCTTCCTTGAGGGAGCCACGCACATTTGTGTTCCAAGCTGTGTGAATATCAAACAACAGCTACATGATCCCAGCAGCCTGGAGACAGATTTGCCTCCAGCACGGATGGCAGCTGGCCCTCAGACACAACTCAGAGGCTGCTTTAGGGTCTATGGCTATAGGATGCAACCCCATCTTGCTGGCAGCAATGGGGTGTGCAGTTCTGTGCATGTGTGTGAGTGAACAGAACAGTCTGAGGCCTTAATTGTGTCTCGTGTTACTACAGCTGAGAAGTTGAGGAGCTCTAAGGAACAATTCATTCATTGTCCTCTACACATCTGGGGTAATGTTTCCTTCTTGGATTAGGCTGTACCAGCGTGTTCCCTCTCTGCTCACCACAAGCTAGCAGTGCCAATTTCCCTCTGTGGCAGCTCCAGTGACAGCTGTTTACTTGGAAGCTCATGAATTTGATATATGGGTGCTAGCCACAAATTAATGGAATACTTTCCAGATGCAACATCTTTAAATATTCAAACAATAAGCCAAAAGCACTAAGCTGTCTTGGCCATTTTTTTTCCCTCAACTCTGGGTGTCTCTCAGAGAAGATGTAAACACAATTCCTTGTGCCACTGGCAGACCACTTCAGATGTTTGAAAGGCCAGCAGCGGCAGGAGGTGCTGGGTGGGAGATGGTCTTTGTCACCTGAAGCCAAACCCAAAATGGCCTAGAAAGAGCAAAATGAAGCAAAAGGAACCCTTGAGGCTGACCCATAGGAAGTTGTCTCACCAGCCTGCTCTGGTGAGGGGCTGCGTGTGCTGGCCTGGCCCCTGAGCTCAGGGAGCTGCACAAGCTCCAAGGAGTGGCTTCCCAAAACACCTCAGAACCTTCTCTGGAACAGTTACAGCAACACCAACAGTCTGCTGAGGATGTGTAGTGGCAGTGGACCGGGACCACCAAAATGCCCTGAACCTCTCTGTGCCGAGTGCCACCCAGAAATCCTTCTGAGCAGAGGAGTGGAGACCCAGCTCAGCAGTGGAGACAAGACCTGCCCAGCTGTGCCTTTCTGCCCAGCCCAGCTCTCAGCAACAGCATCACTGTGCGACCTCAGTTTGCATCCACAGCCACCCTGATGTTGAGGACTGGGACCAAAAGAGCGTCTGAGGGCAAAGATCAGCATTCAGAAGTGAGCAAAACTGTTTGGGGCTGGTGCAGCTTTGACTGTTATCTCTTCTGCTGGCAGCTGTCCACAGGCCAGGCTGAGAACTGGTGAAGTGGAATGGCTACACCGAAGCTGTGGTGATGATTTATACCACCACAGAGCCCGGGCCAGGAAGCCTAACTTATTTCTTGGCCAACTTACATCACTTTTTCTTCCCTCCTTGCATTTTCTTTGGCATTTTCTTCTTTGCATTTACTTATTTTCTTCCACTGAAGTTTAACATGATCTGGACAGTTGAGCTACCAGGATATGGATTTTCTATCCAGTAGTTAAAGGGAGGAACTTTCTTACATACTTTTATCTACTTAAAAATACCAACAAACATGGGCTGTGTGGCCTTAGATTGGAGGAGGGCAGGGGAGAGCTCCAAGAAACCCTGTCTGAATTTGAAACCAGTTCAAGCCTGAAATGCTGCTGGCTTGAAGATTTCTCCTTTATTCCCTCTGATGCTGTTATTAATTAGAGAAGGAATAGCCATTACAATTATCAGCAACTTCATGGAACTGAAAAATTCAAGTTCATTATCTTATGGGAGGAAAATAAACATCATTTTACAAGGTTTTTACAACAGTAAGAACAAAACACCCCAAACTTCAGTCCACAGGCAGAATGGACATCTGCTAGAAAAATATGATTATTCTCCCACCCACCACCCTCAAATTTAGGGATTTGTGGAATATGGGCCTTGCCTAAAGTTGCTTGGCAGAAATCCCCATTTTAAGTTCTTATTTAATGAAATCATGTGGTAGTAAATCAAACACAGAAACAGGAATAAGTAAATCCACCACATCCTTTGAAAAAAGTATGGTTTGACTCTGTCAGCTCAAGTTGCCTGGGCAAGGAATTATCTTTATTTGTCAACCAAAAAGCGATCACCCAAGAGTGACCCACCTTTTGTGTTCACCTCTGAACGCCACATGAAAGGTGGAAATGAGTGTCAAACACCAAGGGGGGAAAGCAGGCAAAGAATGCATCAACATCACGTTATAAAAACCAGGAAGTTGTCAAGATTTAGTACCTACTCAAGCTGACAGAAATCGTTGTCCAGTTCCTCTCTCCATGCCCTTGGTGCACTCAGGAGCTTCAGAGCCAGAGAGAGGTCCTGGGTAGACTTTGTCACCTGAGAAATTCATTACTTGGTCCTACAGAGACTGGGTCTGTTTAACTGATGATATTTGCAATGATTGATCCCTACTAAATCATGTTTCCATTTTCTGTTCCATCTTGCCTCTTTTCCCTCAGAACAGAGATATCTGAATTTTGGTGTCCAAAAACTCTATGGAAAAAGAAAATTCAGTGAAACTGTCAACTTTTTTTGAAGGAAACGTAGATATCACCTAGAAAGTCATGACAAAAAATACACTGTTCTTACCAACATTTGCCTTAGGAGTATGAAAACATGGATTTCAGTCACTGATATGTCCAAGAAAGTGATTGCAGAAGAGAGATCATCAAACAAGATGTACAAAGAGAGTGCTCTTGCTGAAAGCAGTTGGAAAATGCATTGTATCAGATGCTGCTGGGTGCCCATTTTGATCCCAATCCACTCAGATTGCTATTTTACCCAAGGCTGCCTCTTGGAATTAACTTGATCACTCAACCACCATGTGGAGTCCATCAGCTCTCCAGTTTTTCAACTTCAGTGACAAAATACACAGATTTTGGTATCCTACCTCATCTCCTGACACTGTCAACTCCTAATTGAAGGTTTTTATTTTTGTAACTTGGACATACTAAGATCATGGTGTTGTGCCTGGTGGTGTATCCTGGATCCATAATTGTTTCAGAGTTGTGATTCATCACTGTGAAATCCACGTGAAAGGAACTTCCCAGAAATCCCAGGATTTCTCAGAATCCCTGACTGAAGGCCATTTAAGAAGATATGACTCTGTAATTAAGATTTTCTGAGGGAGTTAAAAAATATAAACAGCTCAAACGTGGCATTTTTACTACCTTAATAAACCCAAAGGCAGCATTTACCAGGTACACACTTTAAGGACAATAAAAAGGTTGCTATGGAGGACTTTATTTGAACTTTAGTTTGTATTTGAACTAGTTTTTGTTTGGGCTGAAATTTTCCCTGTATTAAATTCACAGCCCAGTTCTAAAGAAAAAGAAAAAAAGCCAAAAAAAGACAGACATTCTGAAATTAGCAAATATTCAAGTATTTTCATTCTTACACTAGGGAATGTGCTTGTTTATTTAAATTTCAAAATCTGTTTGTTTCCAAATGCCTTCTCTTTCACTAAAATGGTAAATTCCAAACATTTGGGGCTGATAATTTTTAATTGTAATTTTTTTCTCTTTTATGCCATTTACTGAAAAAAAACCCAAAACTGAGAGAAATAATTTGCTCCAGCACTGCCCCCCTACAGAGGGTGCCCTGCCATTACCATGAGTTACTGTGCTCTGTCAGACACGATGCTCTGGGATCAGGACTCAGGCTTCACAGGCTCCTCTTATCCCATTTCAGAGGGAAGAGGAGATGACTTTGGAATGAGCCTTCTGAGCTGAGTGACCTCCTCCTCCTGTGGCAGCAGGAACTGGTGCAGCCATCAGGGTGGAAGTGGGTCCTGTGTAACCCTACCCACGTTGAGCTCCGGAGCACCACGAGCATTACGTTTTATGGCTCCTGCAGAATACTGGGGGATACTAATTTTACAGGTGCATTCTAGCAAACTGCAGTCCCTAATATCAGAATGCCATTAAAAATAATGCACTCCTTATGCCCAGGCAGTTAATTTAATATTAAATCAATAAAACATTTACTAGAGCTGGTCAGGGGCCTGGTTGCTGACAGCAGACTCAGCTCACGGCAACAAACGTCTCCTCACCCTTCGCTGACAGCTGCTGGTTTATTGTGGAAGACGTCTTTGCTCCTGACAAATAGCCTCCCTAAGCCCTAATGAGTGCAGAAATTCAAAACATTTGTGGGACATTTATTAGCAGGAAAATACACCAGCCTTTTGGGAGATTTGGATCGATAGCAGCAATCATCCATGGGCTGAGTTCAGTCCAGCTTGTGCAGGGAACACAAAATGACTTTCTTGGCTGCAGGGAAAGGGATTGGAGCTCTTTCCAGTTGGTTTCATCTCTGGATATGGAGACTGGGGTGGAAGCTTTTCCCTAGGATGAATTTTCACTGGTGGAGTCGTTTTACACTCCACCAGGTTCCCAACAAAGTCCTGAGATGGCAGAGGTCACTGGGATGAGATCCATCATATCCTCTCTGCTGCTGAACATCAGCAAATCACCTGGCACAGCCACCTTTCCATCTCCATAGTCACTTCCAAATTAACTCAAGCACAAAAGACAGGATTTTGCCAGCATGCCTGACAGGCAATGTGGTACAGTGACATTAAGAGGTAAAATTAAGGAACTGCTTTGTTCTTTTTTGGTTGGTTTGGTTTTCAGCTTATTTTTATAAAAGAATAGAGGTCAACTTTTTACCAAGAATCTGAGAAGCAAAGCAGAACTTTTTGAGCAACTGCAAATGACACATCAAATAAATGACCATAACAAAAAAGATAAAGGAAAATACTCAAGAAGTATCAAAATGAAATGAACTGATCAAGCTCCCAGGGAGCAGCAATCTGGCACTTCTCTCTGAAGAATGAGCAGATATCTTCTACCCAAATGGTTTTGTGTGGAGAGTGCAATTACTTGAAAAATCCCTGCATAAGCTGTTTCCCATCATTGTTCTCAGAAGGCTGGATCGGCCCTGAGCCGACAGCTCCAGGGACCTACAGCCAAGATCCTTCACTCAAGAAAGCAGATTTGGGACACCAGTTTCCAAGAGAGGGGCAGCAAGCACTGGTTTAGGCACATTGCCCCAGACAGACTTGTCTCCAGCACTGAGGTACTGGGATGGCTGGTGGAGTCATGTGGCCCAGGCAGGTGTCTGCCTGGAGGCCAAGGTGCTTCCTGTGCCTTCCCCAAAGCCTGAGGCCCTGGCATGAGCAGAGTATGCCCAGCTCTGACTTGTCCCGACCCCGCTGACGTTGTTGGTGCGAGGAGCGGCCCTGCCGCGCTCACGGAAACGCTTCAGCCGTAACCCACAAAGCCAAGCCCGGCCAGAATTAATATTCAACTCAATCCCTGGGAGCTTCCCTTGGATATCAGCATTCCAGCACATCTAATAGGATGAAAACAAATTTCATGCCATGAAAGCAGAAAACTGGGTGAGGTCTGGGAGCATAGTTAGGATGTGGTTTTCATAAGCTCTCAGCGCTGGCTTAACTGCTCCGATTGCAGTCCAGGGGTAAGAGAGTCCCACTGACTTCAACAGGAGAAGAATTAGGGCAGAACCGAGTGGTTTTGCAAAATCCCACCCTTAGATTTATGTAATGTAGAAAACAAGAATCACATGCCAACCTTCAAAGGGGAAACTGGCCTGTTAAAATGAGTACCATTATTTTAGTCACCGTTTTTAATTAGAGGATTTGTGGCACTGATAGATGCGGCCTGATGGTGGCTGGGGAGAGGCAAATTTCACTGGGGAGAGTCACAAGGATGTCACAGGGCAGCTGAAAGCAAAGTGTTGATGTTTTCCTTCATCATAAAACCAAATTATTTTTAAAAATCCAAACATATTTGTAAGGAGAAAGAGCTTTCCATTGAAAGGAAAACAAATCTCCTACCCCCATCTAACAGCCCGTTTCTATATTCTCGTGTTCTTCCTGATTTACGACAAAAACATCTCTGGAAAGCAAACAAACTTCTTCATTCCACCTTGCCTTTGGAATAGACTCTATAAAAATTGTACTGGAAAATGTAGGCTAAAGCTTTTTTCCACAAGTAGCCTTTGATAGGGAGATGCCAGCATCCCAGCTGGCCACTGTGATCCTGCTGGGATAGAGGCAGCAGGTGGGACATGGTGGGGTGCAGAGCTGAAGGGGCAGGACTTGCTGCTCCAATCTGGAACACATTATTCACCTGTCCATATTCCAGGAGAAAAGAAGAGTAGGACAAAAATGTTATTTAAAGACTGTAAACCCCAAGCTGTTCCCTGAAGCAGGGCTTTGGAGCACACACCATTCTCTCAGGAGGTCTCAGTAGGAAGCAGAGAGAGGAGTGGTTTCCAAAGGGTCTGAACCCCCATGGTCAAGGCTGGGGGTCACACAGAGACAACAGTCTCTGGTGTTTGTCCCCAGGTGTGTGGGGACCTGGTGTGTCCTCGATGTGACAGTGAGGCAGGAATGACTCACAAAGAGGACAGACTCAGGGAAGCTCAAACAGAGGAAGAGGACAACCAGGACATGATGGCATCTTGGCTGTGCAAGAGAAGATGCTCCTAGGGGTATTCACCAGTACCAGCAGAGCAAAAAGCAGGGCAATGCACTGTTTCAAGGATTTGCCATCACCAGGGATAGAAGGAAATGACCGTTGATCTGTTCCTTTCTTACCCCAAATGCTCCAGCTGAATGTGGGACCTCCCCATGTGTCTTGATTGGAAAGTGCTGTCACCTTAAACCCAATGCTGTCAGCAGAGCACTTATCAAGCTGATGGATCAGGTTGGGACAAAAACAGTGCCTGTGCTCTGGAGCACTGCAGTTAAGTCCTCCCATCACTCCTAACTCCCTTCTGGTCTCTCTCTGCCCCACCCTGGTCCCAGACACGCTGATTGTGTTTTGCTGGTGCCCTGGCATCTGCTGGGCTCACAGCTGCAGGCTCCTAAACCCTCACCCAGACCCTTCCACACAGGGTGCTAGGCTGCAGGAATGTTCCACAGTGAGGCTCAGCTGGTGACAGCTCTACAGCACCAGGTCTGGTCTCTGCCCCCACCTCTGCACAGGCACTGAGGGGGGAAAATGTCACCGTGAACAAGCCATTAACAATGCTGGGCGTAGAGATTGGAGCCTCAGGGGAGATGTTACCACCCTGCCCAGGTTTAGGCTCCTCACTCACCTCCAAAGGCACACTGGAGGCTTCTCAGCCCTGTTCTGAGGAGCCTGGGAAACCCAGCTGAGGCTCCTGGCACCCATAACCCAACTAGGATCTTCATCTGCCACGCGAGATGCCACCCCAGAGGCTTCAGGGGAAAGGATGCTTTTATCAAACATTTTTGCCATAGCAGACACAGGGAGCTCTTGCCCAGGTCCCTCCACTCTCTCCCCTGCTTTATTTGCACAGATGTTTTTGCCAAGACTTGTCATCAGCCTGGGGAGGGGGCAGTTGAAAAAAAAATAGAAATAATAAAAATGACCGAACAAGTTGAAGAAATTGCAAACAGTAAATCTGGCGCTCACTAGGCTGAGCCCAATAAGTTGCTGAGGTTGTACTTTTCAGATTCGGTTTTAGGCTCTTGTAAATTTTCAGTTATTTTTAACCCACATTTCTGAGCGAGCCTAGGAATGAGAAAGTAATTGTTTCATCAACTCGGGCTATATAAATCTCCTTGGGGTTTATTATTTGCTGTTTCATTTTACTGGCACAAGAGCTCCTAGGAAAGTACAATAACCCACCCCTTGATTTACAACTTGGAAGCAGGCGCACGCTGAAAACCCGAGCGTGCAGCACCTGAGGAAAAGTGCTCTGAGTTAATTGAAAAGCTTCAGGAAACTGGAATTCCTCGCAGTGATACTGTCACATGCGTCAGCCACCAGATGTAACTCCAATTTTCTGCTTTCATAATAAGAATGCAATTGATATCCCCAGAAATAAAAACCTGCAGCCAGAATAACAGCACATTTATCATGGGCAGGTTTAAACCCTCCAGGAGAGCTGCCCTCAGCACAAGGGTTAGGAAGTGCTGGGGGTGCTTTTTCTTGTAAAAAAAGCTTTTTTGTGCCTATATCTGTGCATAGACACACAGGTATCTGGATCTCCAAAGGAAGCCTAGGATGAGAAAAAGGATGTTGCCTTCGGAGAGCAAACACAGGGAATGGCATTTTTTTGGGGCCAGATTTAGAGGTTTCACACTACCTTCGGTGGGGTTTGCATTTTGTCAGGATGGGGCTTTGTTGTGCAGTGTTTAAACTGCAAAACCACCTCCCTTCCTGCCCTGAGGCTCCCCTGGGATGCCAAGATGTAGCATCCCTAAAACAAAACCACGTTGCCCGCCATCCTTAAGAAACTGGCTCTGCACCATGCTCTGGTGAGAACTCACCTCAGCCAACAGGTCAGGGGTATCCCAGGTCCCCAGTGGGATTTAGCTGTCCTCGTAAAGCTGGCAGGCACTTGTCTAATGTAAACATTCCCATGGAGGTTTTATGTACACTAGGGGGAAAAAACCCCTTTGGTTGTTTTCTGACCAGTTTTAGGCAATGTCTGACTTTACTCAGACCGGATGGAGGTGGTTTAGGGATTTTCATTTCCAAAAGGACAGCTCTGCCTCTGGATGAAGCACTTGTGCCCATTTGCCCCATTCTACAGCTAAAATATGCTATTTCAGACAGAAATCACAATGAAATTAGTGACTCTATTGGAATTTAAACTCTTTCATATATTTCCACATTCAATAATCTTAATGTTGCACCCACACACGTGCACAAGAATATATATCTGTATGTGTGTAATAAATACATTAAAATCATTATAGTAATATTGTCACCTAAACTGCATGTCTGCAATGCAAAATATCCCTTCCACATCAGAGCAGGTTGTTCTGCTGCTCCTACCCTCCTCCCTGCAACTGCTCCAAGACTACTGCAAGCTGAGGGTGTTTTTTAAAAAAAAACACAAACTGTCAAAATTACAGCACTTTAATTATGTGAGTTAGCTTGTGTCCTGTCACCTTATTTAACAGTCTCATCTTCATCAGCAGCACACACATTGTGCTCAGGAGTAATTCAGCTCAAATATGAGAGGCCAAATTACTTCTCAGGTTTGTCAGACTTGAGACATGGGCTGATTTCTCCCAGCACATCCACTCCAAAGCCACTTATGGATAATGCCACTGACATAAAACACTGCCTTGGAAACTGGCCCCCACTCAGCCCTGCCAGAGGAAGACCAGGACAGGCTGCAAGCCTCCCTCCTGGTCCTGAGGGCTTGGTGAGGAACACCACCCTCCTGCTGGCTGCAGGGAGCTGGGAATGTCTCTTCTTACAGCTCCTGGGTAACTAAATTCAAGTTTGCATTATTGGGATAAGGTGGCTTTCAGTACTTTATGGGAAGTGTCCCTTTCCCATCTGAGCCTCTCTGTTTTCATTGTTTTATCAGTTGCCCAAATCTCACTGGTGCCTGTTTTTTCATGAGATCTGGAAGGATGTATCTGGTAGGAACAACTGATCTCCAGGAGCAGACTAACGAGGCAATTCCATGGAGGACTGGAGAGCACCCGTAATGCTCTGCCCTCTCCAAGAAGAGCCATTCCAAGGAGTCAGTCCAAAGTACTCTCATATTAACCTGCCTCTGAAGTTTAGGTAAACTTCCTGATCACTTAGACTTTCAATTTATTTTTAGGGAACTATTTCCAGTAAGTGGTTCAAGATGGATTACAGTTTAACTGGAAGCTTGGGAATAAAAAGATAGTCACAGAAAAGCTGGGTTCAATTCTTGCCTCTGCCACAGACTTCCTGTATAAATCTGGACGCGCTGCTCCGGGGGGGAATTCACCCACCTAACTCAAAACATCGAATTTCAATGGCTCTATTAAAGAGCTCAGGCTTCCATTAGAGCCAGAGGAGTGAGATGGGCTGGGGGGATCCAGAGCACTGCCAGGAGAGCTGCACTCCCTGACTGGATAGGGAGCACAGGCTCCCAGTAAATCACCTCTGCCCTCCTGCTGTCCTTGGGGCTCAGTTTCTCACCCGTGAAATATTTTCTGGTTAGTGACAGGAAGAAAGTGGTACCCAAACTGAGCTTGAGCTCAGGACACATGGGGGAGATGCACAAAGTTTGGATTTAAAATTTTTTGTTGGTCTCTGTGATTTATCAAATTTCAGATTTAAAAAAAAAAGGTATAAAGTGAAAATATTTCAAGCATGTTTTCATAAATTTGCTTCCCTTCCTCCCCTTTTTTTTTTCTCCTAATGGTTATCCCTGGGATCTTGAGAAACACAGCATCACTGCAAAAGTACTTCTGGTGACATTGGTGAACATACTGTCACAAAACTTCTGACCTTCATGAGTGGGCCCCCAAAACCAAACACCTTTCCTGTCAGTGTTTTGGAAATGAAAAGTAGACGACTGTGTATGCTACTGAAGTAAATTCAAATTCTTCTATTCTTGTTCTTCCCCAGACATGTATTGTAAGGCCTTTTTTTGTTCACCTTTAATTCTGAATGACTGAGAACACTGCTCCCTACATCTCTAGAATGAAATTGTTTGAGAACACTGAGATGCCTCTGAAAAGAGAGCAACACCAGCTCCCAACTGGACCAGCATTCATTATTGGGGAAGGAATTTTCAAACATGAGGCTTCACATATATCAGGTTCAGCTCTTAACAATAAACATGTTGAACATTCCTGGGGCACTTTTTTTTCCTGGGGATTGGTTTTGGTTTTTTTTTTAGGACTGTAAGTAAACTCTCTTCACAAAATGTCTCATTTGGGATTGATGCTATATCAGTATCTGAAAATTGTGCTACTGAGCAGCTACTCAGAACCCTGCTGGTGATAAATTAAACCAGAGGAAACGGATCATTTCTACTATCAGGGTCACTGTTGTCAACTCCTAACAGGGCAATTGACTTGTCAAGTTGTCTCTGAAAGCCCGAGCTCAGATTTCATTGCCTTTCACATTTTTTTTTCGGAATTGTATACAAGGGGTCTCTGAGCTTGTCTTTCACCCGGCACTTGGGGAAATTCCAGGCACCAATCCTGCTCGTAAATTGTAGAGGAACAGTCTCAGCGTGAGCCTCTCCTATGGAGCAGCTCTGTGGAAATATTAAGTACAAGAAAAGATCCAATAGGGATGTGCATGGGAACAGATGGGGATTTGCTTGTGTGTCATTATCAGACACGAGCAAGAACTTAAATGGTGAAAGGTCACTTGGAAAAGCCACAGGACACCTCCAGCAGCACGAGGAGAAGAAAAGGAAAGCTGTGGCATGGAGGTTCACTGTATTATTATGAATAACAACCAAATCCACCTGCTAGAGAGCCACCAATGACATTTCCTAGTTACATTTTTATAACTTATGTAACAAGCTTATAAATAACTATGGTAGTTATTTGGTTAGAAACCAAAACAAGACCAGTTCTGTGTAACATTCATTCAGCAGGAAAGGAATCCTCTGTTTTAACCAAATTCCAGGCTAAAGAAATAGGTACAGCAGGAAAAGCATCTTGTTTTAGTATCCCAGAGAGTGAGAGAGCAGAGGCAAAGCCCTTTCAAGTGCTTTGCCATAATGTTTGGGTCATGCTGCTACCCAAATTAGAGTTTCAGTTTTCCAATAATGCTCTGGAGCAATGCAGAAAATCAAGTGATTACTTAAGGGAAATGTCGCTATTATAAAAAATGCTCTTTTTCCAAACCCAAAATTGGTCAGTGGTCAACTAAAAATTTTCTTTTGTTGTTACAGATTTCTTTTGGTGGTGGTATCACTGCTGCAGCAACTAAATTGAAAGGGTTCTATTAAGATGATTAACATCCTCGGTCTTATTACTGATTAAATAAATAATTCAACTTTTTTTTCCCCCCAGAACTAAGCCACATCCATTTTTCCATGGAAGACCTCGGTTTCAATGCAAATCATTCCTGGAGGAAAAATGTTCTGTTGAAAAATAGTGACCAACTCTCATAATTATGGCTGAAAATCCAAACATACCCAGAGGCACCATAAACCCTTGTTGTCTTTGGGATGTCTGAGTTGCTCTGGCATCTTCATATAGAGCCGTGGCACCTTGAACAGAGGAGGTGAAGCAAGAGTATGTGTAGGGGGTTTCTCTGCTTGGCCCTGTGAGAATTCCTCTTCCCCCCACCCCCAAACCCCTGCTTTCCCTCCCAATTCCATGCTCTTTACCACCTCACCCCCAGTTTACCCTCTTGTCATTTCCTCTTGCCCTCTTCCCGCCGTATCACGTTTCCAGTTCAGAATCTGTAGATCCACAATTGTTTAAAAAGCAGCTCAAACTTCCAACTTATAAACATCGCTTCCTCTGTCTCCTGAATTTATTTTAATAGCTGATATTTGAGCCCAGGGGATTGTTTTAACTAACACTGTATAGTCAGAAGGAATCACTTTCCTCCAGGCTACCTCTGGGTCAACAGCATAAGGCAAGACCCCCTCACATTTCATTACCCAGGGATCAGATCCCCTTTCCCAATCCATCACTCTGAAGCTCATTCCTCCTATTCCTCTCAGATTTGCCTGCATGATTCATGCGGTGCCAAATCAACAGTATATTTGCTTTTTTCTCAGTTCATTGTTTTTATTTGCTTACATGTTCCCTGTCATAGTTCAACTCATAAATCAAGGCTGGTTTATTTTTTACAAACCCGTTGAAAGTTTGAGCCAGTTTCCACTGTTATGAAAGACTCCCAATACTACACGGCCTCTAACAGGTGGAAAATGTCTGTGGAGGCTGTTTGGATGGGAACGATTTTCTAACTTAAAGACAAAGTAGTGTTTATTTATGGCTTAATCTCATTCCAAAACAAAGTAACAGTTCCCTGCACCAAATTATCTCCTCATGATGCTATCCCGCTCACATCTGGCTTTATGATTTAAATCAAAAATGTAATATTGAAACAACCTCTAGCTGTTAGACTCGTGTAACTGCTGACAGTGAAACAATGTTCCTGAGATATTTTAACAGACCATTTTCCCTTAAGACAACCACTAAGCCTCTGTCCTAACTAAATTTGGCATTAAAAAGCAAGCAAACATCCCAAACACACTCTCCCCCCCACCAGTGCTTTACCAGTGCTTTTACCAGTGTGCTCAGATCAAGAGCTGTTGATTTACCAGGTTAACACAAACACCCCTTTCCTGGTGATCGAGACAGGGAGAAAAAGAGACTGCAAAGAACCCCTCCCAAAGCTGAGTTCTGGGCACATTCAGGCAGTACCTGTCCCACCAGGTACAACACAGAGGAACTGTCTCTGGAGGTGCATCCTGCTCCAATCCCACTCACCAATTTGAAGGGCAATTGGCTGCTGTGAGTGACAGCTCTGCCCCCACCGTGGCAATTTTGTGTGCTGTGGAAGTTTAAGAAATAATTTAAACTGAAATGTTTAATTTCTGTAATATGTCCTTCAGATTTGGACACACAACAGTTTTCCAATATTTTTCATTACAGTGAGAATTAAATGTTTTCTATACCATATCATTTTAGACAGGAAAGCCATAACATTTATCTAAAAAATGCAAGAAAACTTTGACAATTATGAGCTTTACTACCTTGTTTTTTCTTCAGATGAAAAATTGACTGAAATAGACTTTTTTCTTGTAAGATATTTCAGATTTAACACATCAGCATTTTCCAACCACAGCACACTTTGAAAAAAACTCACCCAACTTGGACAGTCCCTGTAAACTTGTACTCTCTGCTTGCTCCTTTCCAGCTCTGAGATCACTAGGGATGGATCCAGTACTAGGTTTCCACAAGCCAAGAATCCCTTTGTCCCTCACACAGGCTGCCATCTCACAAAAAGATCACTCCCAAATCTCCTACTTGGTAGAGTCAGCAACCTGTCCTTCAAGTCTTTGCAAAAATCTTGATTTAATCTACTGTAAAGCCATAAGAAATAGTTCCTTCTTCCTAAGCACTGATAGTTTTTAATCAAGCTCAGCTCTAAGTTCAGATCAAGTGTTTGGGAAGCCATGTTAAGTTTATGCCATTCAAAAATAACAAGAGACATAAAGGAAAATTAAGCAAGCAGGTAAAATTAAGACAGCAGAAACCCATTTTCCTCCCCCAAAAGCAGCACACACATTCAGTGCTAAGTGTTCCCAGGCTCAGCTCCCCAGCTGAAGATGGCATTGCACTGATCTCTGTCAGTGGGATGGGGGAGAGGCAGCATTTGGAAGTGAGACCAGACACATTCAGAGGGAGATGGGGATATTTAGTGATGATATTGATATTTAGCCAATGGCCCAGGATTCTCTGCCACAGGCTGATAAATTCCCATCTGGAAGGAAGACCAGGGAGGCAATTTCTGGATGGGGCTCCACAATCAAACGCGCAGTTTTAAGTTCTGTGCTTCAACACCTAACAAAATTCTGTAGGCCAGAAATATGGATTGTCCAGCTAAGTATTTCCTAATGTTTTAAAACTTATGATTTTTCCCTTTCTTTCTGTTTGCCAGAGCAAGAAGGTAACTGCCCACAAACCTTAATTAGATGAGCTATAATGGCTGGAAAAAATAATCCCATTTTCAGGCACACAAACCTTTTCTGTGTGGGTCTGTGTGCCCAAAACTGTTCCAGCTGTACCTAACAAAGAAGATTACCTGTACCTGAGAGCCTTGTCTGCCTTATGTTCACAGACAGTCCAGGCTCCTGCAGCACCACTGCTTTAACTGTGCTTTTCAACATTCCTGGCACAGTGAGACTTTAAGCTTGGGTTTTACCTCTGGAAGTAACAACATACTGGAGGCAATTAAAAATATTAAAAAAAAAAAAAAAAAGGAGGGTGCTTGGCTTCTATTTGTCCCATTCAAAACCTCCCCCACTGAAACTAAAATGATATAAATCCAATTAGGAAGGGAACTAGAAAGGTTTAGATTTTTATACACTCCTCTAAAAGACTGGATTAGTTGCTGCAGCCCCACTGACACACGGCAGGACCTGCTGGTGGACATAGACCCGGCCTGGAGAGTTCCTGCCTGCTGCCAGGAAAGCAGGAGGGTTGTTGCAATGCACACAGACCCATTATTAATCTCCTCCAGCTTCTGGGCAATTTTTGAATTGTTCCTCAATTTTTTAAAAAAGTGATTTATGGGTTATAGGGAGAGAAAAAAGCAGAGGTTTTGCAAACAGCCCCTTCCTTTTCATTCCATTTGAGGGCATTAATTGCTCATTGTCTGTAATTGGAAACAAAGTGCATTCCTGCTCAGATCACATGCAGACAGCTGCCCTGATGTGACTCCATGTACAATAAACCCCCAGCGTGGTCCTGCAGACTTCCTTGCATTAAAGGAAACATGCATGGGTTTGAAATCTATGGAATTATGTCTAAAGGGCACCTCTGGATGAACAGACTGTTTAGGCTGCTGCTTTGAGAATATTCCTCCACTTTGGGGGTGTGCAGATTAAGGCAATGACCTGAGGTACCATAAGCATTCCCAACATCACCCCCTTCCAGTTCAAAGTCAAAGTCTTGGGTAGGATTTTGCCTTTCCTACATCAAGGCAGGCCCCAGAAAATTCCTTTAGCAAGGAAGAAAAGAAAAACAATGAGATATAAATGGCTGTTTCTAAAATGCAGAGTTTTCCATTTCTCCAGGTTTATCTCTGTTTCTAAGCCTGGTAAATGCAAAAAGGTGAAATGCAACCACATGATTTTATTGGCTTGACAGCCAATTTCCCAGGCTATAACTTGCCTTTAGGAAATGCGGCTGAGAAAGCCAGTCCATTAACTTCCCAGCTGCTGTGAGCAAGCAGGAGAGCAATGGTTTCCACAGACAGAAGGGAAGGGGAATGATTCCCCACTCCATACCTTGCTTCAGTTTTAAGGAGACTCCCATTGGACTAAAAATCTTTTACAATGGGAACTCTTTATAAAGCCACAGCTAAACCAAACTTCTCCTGTAGTTTCTAAGGAAGTCAAATAAAAACAACTTATTTTGAGTCAACCTTTCTGGAGAAAAGTAGGTAAAGTGAAGGCTCCACAATGAGGGTTGATGACAGGAAACTGAATCCCTGGAAAGATCCTGGGCATTTCCATACTTGGAAAGCCTCTTCACACAGGGGGAGTCATTCAGGAGCCTGCAAACCATCTTTGTTTGCCACACAAGTTAAGCCTAGGATTTTACCTGAAGCAGCACAGGAAAAACACATCTCATTTCTTCTGTGAGCAGATTTGTGGCACTGCAGAGCTCTGGTGTCAGCCAGTCTGGAAAAGGGAAGATGTGCTTGGGTGGGTGTTGGCAGCTGAGGGCAGCAGGTGACAGAGAAAACTGAGACCCTGAAATCCTGACTGTGGGCCAGGCGTGGTGACCCACCAGATGTGCCACAGCCACAAGCCAAGAGAACGTGAAATAGTTAAAATTCCCAGGGACAGTTGTGTTTATTTTAAAGCTCACAGCAGCCCTTTAAATGAAGAAATAAAAACCTTCATCTCCAACTGCAGATAGACCTAAGCTTGAGAGTGTTGTGGGGCAACTCATTATTAAAACACAGACCACACAGTAAAGGCTGAAACAACTGAGAAGGTTATTTTTGTTTCCAATGCTAAATTCACTAGAGATACTTGTTTCACTTGCAGGAACATCACTCTTCCTAAGCACTGTATAGAAAAACAGCAACAGGCAGCCCCTCCTGAGCCCCTCAACCATCCATACATGCATGAAACATCTTCTGATAACCAATCTCCCTTTAAAAAAACCATCAGATTAATTTATGCCCCATATCATGTCCTGATTGTTGCAGACTTAGACAGAAATGACTTTTTATTTGTTTAAAAAGTAAACAAAAACTGGCGTGCTGCGAGAAAAGCGATTGCCTCAATAGAGAAGTGCCCATTTATGTCATCCCACAATTATTTTGAACACTATAGTTGAGGTTAGTCCCTCCAAGGCATGTACAAATTGCAAATACACACAAATAATAATGCTCATACTTTTGGAAAATGTGAAACCCTTTGTTTTGGAAAGGTTGTTCCTATTATTTGTGGCTTGCAACTGTCATCATTATTCAAGTCTTGTCTTCTTTCATGATTGTTCTGCAGCTACTGGGTGCTTGAGAACTTCCCCAAAATTAATATACTTCAAAGAACCAGACATTTTGTATATAGCTTAATTACAGCCTATATAATTAAGTTTTAAAATGATAAAAACTCTTCTGTGCCTTAAGTGTACTCAGACTTCTGCTCACAGGCAAGCCACTACATATCATCCCACTGAGCAAAGGGCCAAGAAATTCCATTTCATTAATTGTTTCCTCCAAATCCAAAATGTAATTACATATTTTCCAGGGACCTTTGACATTTTCACACTGTGGCTTGGAATCTGATCATACCCTGAAGTAAACTGCCTGGCTGGTCACAGACTTCCCAAAAAAAGATGGTTAGAGAGGTAGACTTGGCCTTTTGCAGACTCTGGAGAGGAGGGAGCTGCACAGCTTCGGGTCAGGTTTTGCTAACAGAACCTTGCAAGGAATGAGGAAGAGATGATGAGCTGAGCTGTTACATCAAGTAACCACTTTGAGAGGATCAGAAAAGGCTTTGGGAGGGAAGGGAGTTTTTCTTTGCCACAGCCACGGCTGGTTCACACAGAAACTAGAAGGGATTTTTGAACTTTGCCTTTCCCTGAGTTTTGGCCCTGCTGTGTTTCTGGACACTCTTTTTGAGCACCCAGACAAATCTGATCCATAGGGATGCAATGCTCCAACACTTGATGCCTCCAAGAAACATCCCACCAGGTCAGTGCTGCCAGGAACTGGCACCAAGGAGCAGTGGTACCATCCTCATTCAGAGGGGGCAGGTCCTTGGGTCCATCAGAAGGTGCAGTGATTTTTTTAATGAATAACTTCTTATTAATGAATAAACCATGAATGAACTCACTAGCTGAGAACTCCCTGACTGCCATCAGTGGGCCCAGCCCTCTGTTAGTGTCAGAGGAGTGTGCTGTGTACACACACACATTAGCAAATAGTTGGTTCCTCGACTTTTGTTTAGAGCACGTTAGACCTCAGTGCAATCAGCACTAAACTTCTGCAAATGCTAAATTCACATTAAAATTCCATTTTTAACATAACACCACATGGGGTTTTTTAATCTCAAATTGCTTTTCTTGTGTTGCTTTGGATGCCTCAGCTCCTAGACAAAACACATTTCTTCAAAACGTCGCTCTGTTTCCCCTCAGTTTCACGTACTGGAGAACAGCACCTTATTAGAAACAAAATCGATGGGTCTCCATGAATCATTACGTGAAGTTTGGAAGGGAAAAGAGAAATTTGGCAAGCCTTTAGTCAGTAATATGTGCTTCTAAAACCTACTCTTTGAAAGGGCCAAGTTATTACATTGTGAAAAGTAGTTACTCAGCACGTGCTGTAACTTTTCATAGGGATTTTTAGGCCAAATTTAAAGAGTGCTAATGATTTTGAATGCCAGACTTGAGACCCTACAGCAGGATGAGGTTTTAACAAAACTTGAACAACTGCCTTCCCTCCCCCAGGTCGTGCCTCTTTAAAAGAGCTGGATTTTTGGTGCCTTAAAGTACCCCACATCTCCAGGCATGGAAAGTCTTGGCCTTCATATCCCTTTCCATACATTGAGAGTAAACTCCCACTCAAGGCAGTGGGAAAGCTCCCAGCATCCACCAAAATATGCTGGCACCCTGAGAACATCATTTATGATCAGAAATAAGGAGAAACCACAACTGGAAGTGCCTTGTTCAGCAATGTGAGCGGTGACGGGGCACATCGGTTCCTTTCAGACTGCCTGGTCCTGGTCCTGGGAGCAATCTCACCATGGAAACTTGGAGCTCATTTATCCTTATTTATCATGTATTCCTCAGCTCACCTACCACTCCAGGGAAGCCTGGCAAAAGGTGCTCTGACAGAGGCTTGTACTGAATGCTTTAGAAGATTGCATAACCCCAGGGTGATGTGGGGTAAGGGCCAGCACCTACTACTTATTTATTCCTCTTGTTCATTTATTTTAATAAATAAATAAAAACACTTGCAAAGGCAGACTAGAGATAACATATAATTAATTAGATCACAATTCTTGGAGCCTGCTGAACATCACAGACAGGTGTTGTTGTGGGGAAAGCAAGGGAGTTGAACCTGATTCCTCTGCTTCCAGAGCTCTGGGGCTCAGGGGAGGCCTGCAGAGCTGGAGCCCTGCAGTGAAGTGGGCAGGCAAAAAATCCCCATTTTATGAACCCCAGTGCACATCCAGCCAGGTATCAGCTCTGAAGCCCTGAATGTCTCCAGGTCCCCCATCCACCATCTGGTTCCCCAGCAATGATGCAGCTCCCCTGCAATCCGAACCCTTCTTTAACATTTCCCAAAGAAAGGGGAGACGAAAACAAAAGGATCATTTACTTCCTCTAATTGAGAAACAAGATAGGAAGACAGATAAGCCAAGGAAAACTGGCACAATTCCACCCACTTCAATTGATCCTAGAGAGCAGGGTGGTGAGCGTGGCATAAAGAGGAGCTTGCTCCTCTTACTGCCCTGTGACAGCAATACCAGGCTGTCACCTTACACATCTCATCTGGGGACAGAAAACCACTTTATAAGGGAGGTCAGGACTACCAACATGAAGTCGCCTCCATTTACCCAGAAGGAGCTGCCCCAACACTTTTTCCCTTGTCATTCACAATCTGATTCTTTCCTTGCTAGGACAAAAATAATACAGTGCTAGTTGGTGCCAAATATCCACTTTTGAAACTCAGGCCCAGTCATTTTTAGCTAAGCAAACTTGGCACAAAACGAGTGTTGCCTATGGACAGAGTTTATAACGTGGGAAGTTTGCCAGGATCCTATTGCAGCCTACTTTGAGGTCTGGTGCTTCACCTTCTCACCCTACAACAAAGATTAAATAGTCTTCTAACAAGCAAAAAGAAAAAAAAAGAGCACCTGATACTATTTTTCTCTTTCCTCCCCAGGAATTACAGTCCACAGGAGATGAATTTCAATAATGCCATGAGCAAAAATGTGGCTTTGCCTGAAGGCAGCAGAACCTCTCCAGGCTGGGATTATTTATGTGCAACACACATGTAAACACACATGCACACAGAGCCTGCTTTAACAGGAGCCTGGGAGGAGAGCTCTGCTCTCACTGTGTTAATGGCACAAAGAAAAATACGCTGTTAAAAAGAAAAGATAAATAACTGCTGTGAAATAACACAAAGCCACAGGAACTTTTCTTTAGAAAGACACTGGATAGCCCCAGGGTGCTGCAGAGGAAGGAGAGTACCACACCAGAGCTCACACATCACCCCATCGGGGCAGAATGGATCCCAACAACATCTCCTGAGGAGCAGACCTGACAAATTCCTCTGGGCATTGTTTGGATCTCTTTGCTGACAAGGGACATGGAAGTGGAAGGTGCAGCACCATCTTCCCCCATCTCTTCTCGCTTGCAGCATCAGCAAGTCTTTGACAAATTCCCTGCTTTCCTCTCTGCAGAGAGGAAACTGAAAAGCACCAAAAGCTGCTGTGACATCCCCCCAGGAAGGAGAGTCTCCACTCTGTTAGAGCCTGTGCAGAGCTCCCACCTCAACAACCTCAGCAATGCCTTTGGCATTTTCTGGGTGTGACACAGGACACAGAAACAGAGCACGATGGGGATGTTCCCTGAACCAACTCTGCTTCACCTCTCTGAAAGAACAGCTGAGACAAGAGGGGAGGGTGTGGGTGGGAGGGAGCCACGGAAAGATTGATGCAAATTCATTTTTAAAAGCCAAACAGATGAAAATAATTTTCACAGCCCCACAGCTGTTCTGTGGATTTTTTTTCAGACCAAGCCTGAACAAAACGTGGTGCAGATAACAACCCAAACTCGGGGCAGATCAGGGCTGTGGAGTCAAGGGCCCTCTGCTCCTGCTGGCAGTGTGCTCTGGGGGAGATGAGCCTCTCTCCTCTCTCACAGCCCTTTCCCTCCACCTGACACAGCCACACTCAGCACGCTGCCCTTTGCCCATCTCTCTCCCCTTCACACCTGCTCCCCAGGTGTGCTGGAGAGGATGAGCAGCCCTGCTCCAGGCCTCCTCAGGCTCCCTGTCAGCACCTCCCAGCACAAGACACGTAGGGGAAGAAAACCCAAGGCAGGGAACAGACACAAGCCCTGACACTGCACTTCAGGGCGATGCTGCCAAGCCTCGGACCACAGCACTGACAGACGGACTCACAGCTGCACTTATCCCGGTTATTTTCCTATAAACCAGCCCTGCCAACAGCCAGCCAGCGCTTTCTGCAGCTTCCACTGCACTTGGTGGAGCAAGATCTTACACTGGTTTTTAAAGGCTACAAAAATCTCTCTGTTTTGGAGCCAGACAACACATGTTCAGGAACTTACTGTTGTGCTCCATGTCCTGGTGCCTGGTAGGAGGCAGAAGTGCCTTTTCCAACACAGGGAAAGCAGGAGGGCCCCCGGGCCCACCAGCTCCCTGTGGGCTCCTTCTGGCCGAGGAAAAGGCCCAGTACAAAGTGATGGTGTTGCTCTGCATTGGTCCCAAGGACTTTCTCCCTGAAGTCAGACTGAGCCTGTCCCTCATCCTCACCGGGCTCTGGGAATGGCCTCAAAGAAGTGATGGGGAATATAAAAAACTACGATGCTTTCAGGAGTCCAAGCTGGCACCTTTGCCTGCCTAGAGGTTCCTAAGTGGAATTGAAAACCTTGCTCCGAATGTTTTCTCTGGGACTGTTTCATTAAATGAAAGTGTTCAAAACTGCTTTTATAAAATTTGCTGAGGCTCTGAAAGCAATACCTGGAGCAGACATGAGGAGGGCGACTGGGAAGCAGCCGCTAAAGCTGACACCAAGTGGGACTGAGCACAACTGCTAAGCCTTGAGGCAGGCTCAGGGCACCTGGGCTCAGCAGCTCCCCCTCCTCAGTGTATTTAACCCCAAAACACACCTGAACCCCTTGGGACAGGGAACAAGAAGCCTGGAAGGGCTTCCTGTCCTCAGGGTGCTTCCCCCTTGGCGCAGCCCCCCCAGCCCAGGGCTATTATGTTACACATTGTTTATACACAATGGCACAATATAAAATCCATTTGGAACCTGGGCTCACTCACTGCTATTAAAGAATCCATCAGTGAATTTCATTTTTTATTGGTTCATTTACAAAACTCACAGCGGTGTGTTGTGTTTATTTTTCCAGAGCACCAATAAAAATCTTTTTGATTAAAAACAAAAAAGGAGAGAGGGAAAGAGAGAAAGGAAGAAAAAGAAAGAAATGAAAAGCTGACCTGGTATAACCCAGGCGAGGGCTGAACCTCAGCAGTGCTGGATAAAATGAGCTGAGAGGCAGCAGAGCCAATTGCTGAGCAAATGCTCGACTGTGGCTGGAACCAGCAAGGATTGAAACCTGTTTATGGCAGAACTTTTGCTTTATAAAAATAAGCACAATCGAACTCCGCTGTATTAAACCAGGTTCTGTCATGGACTGATCACTGAAGGGAGGGCAGAGCAGTTGTGGAGCCCCAGAGTCAAACACAAAGGCCCAATCCTGTGGATGCAGACAGAATGGCAAATACTCCAGGTATTTATGGTGCTCCAGAAACAGCACATAATCCATGCTTGGTGTTCCTTTAGGCTTTTTCCTTTCTTTTCTCATTTACAAGCATGCCTGTATCTCAAACCCAGCTTGGCTTTTGTTCAATCCTGCTACTGCTGCCTGCAACTGAGCTGGAAACCACCATTAAATCCTGTAATGACAATGACCCCAGTTATAACAAAGTCACCCAGGCACCAGGCTGTGCCTGTATGGGTACAGAACAACTGCATATGGCCTAAGCCAGGGCCACCAAGTCCTGCCCAGGGAGGGGACAACCTGCACTGCTGTTATGGCCCAGCTTTCCAAAATTATGTCTCACAAGTGCAAACCTAATATGAAGTTATTCAGCCATAGGACTTTAACTTCCAGGGATATGAACTAGTTGCCACCCTATATAACTGCAAACATATTGTAACTGTGCTATTATGAATAAATAAGAAAAAAATTGCATCTTTAAAGCAAAAATATCTTGAAACAATTTCCTAAACATGTAATATCAATTCTATATTTAACCAAACTTGTTATTCTTTCTTGAAGAAGAGATTAATTCTGCCCCTTTTCATGAATAATTTATCAAACCATAAATTTGTGCACTTTTTAAGGGCAAGCAATTAAAGAAAACAACTTGCTTAAAACAGACATGATTTTCCCTGCTTATTTAAGAGAATATTCAAAATACCAGCTAAAATCTATATATGGTTCAAATATTTGACAAAAATGCAAGTAAAGAGAAGAGTAAAATGAAGTATTTTAGATGTTTCATTTCTGTTCTTATTTTTTTAATTAGAAAAAGTAAGAAAATAAATTCTATTTTATTCACAAGTTTATCTGCTATTTCACCTCTTACACCTTATGGGGTGTTAGTGAACCGCTCACTTTGGCTGTTCATTATTAATTATTAATTTTTGGCTGGCCAACATAGGGAGCAGCCTCACAGCACCACGTGCATAGGGTTTGAGTGGGAATTCCATGGGTTTTCCTAAACCAGAAACATCTCTTTGAGAAAATGCCAAGGCCCAGGGTGCACAACTGAACAGCTGTCCAGGACTGGAAAGAGTAATTGCATTCACTCACTTTCTCATCTCTGGTTATCTTCACAGATGCTGTTTAGAGGACCACAAATCTTACTGAAAATCAGCTCATATTGCTAAACCCCTCAGAGGCTTTCAAAAGTCCTCACTCTGGGGCTTGTCTACCTTGGAAAACAAATCAGGCCAGTTATTATGGGACAGGTATTTATCAATACCTGCCTGGGTGGGCACTGGTAGTGCCTCTATCCACCTGGGAAACAAGGCAGCTGAGCAGGAGCATCCAACTCTGGGCAGTGCTGGGATTTGCATTCACTTGCCAGTTCCTTCTCCCTCCACCCAAGAGCTTGGCCTGCAGATAAGGGGCTGTCAACTGAATGGAAGTTTGTCCCATCAAAAATCTCCAAACTTCTGGGAAAAGCCAAACTGTGGAAGAGCTGGAGCTTGTGTTTTCTTGCCTCCTTCTTGTGGGTGGGGAAAAAACTCAATCTACACAAATAACATGGTGCAGGAAGCCTTTGGGGATTAAAACTCTGTATTTCAGCAGGGATTTGGACAGGAATGCCTCCCTCACCATCTCTAAACTACCTCAGTGCTTCTCTTGCTTTTTCATTTCACCAGAAGCTTTCACTTGGAGAGAGGTCATTTGCCACTAGGATGTGTGAGGAGAGAGCAGCAAAATCAAACCACTATTTTTACAGAGGCCTTTTCCTTTCCGCCCCGTTGGCAGAACAAATCTCACACAGACACAAGAAAACTATTATGCTAAGCCTGTTCCCAGGACAGGAAAAGTCCTCTCCCATCCTCATTAACATTGTACAAAGTATCTCAGGCTTGCAAGTGCTATAGGATAGGCTTGACAGACATGGCTGTTGACCCGAAATATTAGCGAGGACTGGAAAACACCCGGCTGAAGCTTTCTGAACACGACCATCAGCGTGACTGCCAAAGAAAGCATCAGCGCCCGTTACTTCATGAACCAACATGTGATTTGCAGAAACACTTACACGGCTTAAAAAGTCTAAATCCTGCTTTCAAAGGAGCTTAGTCACCGCAAAGTGATTTCTGTATCTCGGTACATTCAGGGGCCGGCCCTTGGAAGTGCAACTTTCCGTGGAAATGACTCGTTGGTGATGAATTTCACAGAGGGAAATTCCTGCTGCACAGGAGTGCTAAAGCTCTTAAGTGAAATCCATGTCCTCCAGCCTCTACTCCTGGACAGAGTGGGCTGAAACAGCAGCAGCTGAGTCTGATAACAATTACGAAGGTGGGAAATGTGGAGACCTCAAATTAGATTGGGATAATGGGATGCTCATGTCAGGATGGGGCAACTCACTGCATGTGCACAAAACAATCAACACATAAATTCTCTGCCCATGAAGACACCACAAAATCACTACCCCCAACACTGAACTTTGCACACAAAACTCAGAAACAAAAACCAGGACATTCACATAATACAAGAAAATTATTGATTCAATTCTACCAGTCCTAGAGAGAATAGGATGCATTAAAATTGGTTAAACAAGATCAGACTTTCCCTGTGTTTTGTTCAAGCCATTCAACAGCTTTAGACCTGTCCTGGGAGGCTGGTGTTCTACTATGGAATCCACACATTGTTTTAAGGCAATTATTTTCAGAAAGGCTGTTGCCACAGTTAGAACTCCATCCATGTGCAAGAGATCCTCTCCTGAGCCCACAGCATCTTCCAACCACTTGCTATTGTAACTCGCAGAAATTATCCATTTAAATCCTTTGCCAGGAATGGGAAGAGCTGCTATGCCAACATCCCAGCAAAAAACAACACAGCTTACACCCTTGGCAGAAAGGGTAACAAAGCCCAATCGGTGCCGTGAGTAACGGAAATGAAAAGAGAATTCATGTCCTTTTCCTAAAGGATTTAACATGTTAGCCAGGAGCACGGGCAGGTAGGGAACCCAAAGCGTTTGAATTCTGAAGTTCAAAACGGCTCTGAAAGGGAAAGTGGCATGGAAAGTCACTAAAAACCACAAATCAAGCTGCAGGCCAAACCCTTTGTCATTTAAAAGCCTTAGATCAGTGCTGGAGTGGCATTATTTGAATTTAATGGGCACACAGTAAAGGGCTGTTTAATTAAGCATTGAAAACTTGACATGACTGTTTAAAATACCCTTCAATCTGCCATTAGCTTTAATGTATATTAATAGCTAGAGCTTGCTGGAAATGCTCCACTGGGAGAAATTTTGGAGTGAGGAAAGCTCCAAAAATTTCTCCATGAAAATTTCCGCTTTGTTAACTCTAAAAATCATGGAAAAACACCTTAAAGCAAAATATTTCATTTTGAATCAGCTCAGTAGTAATGGAAAAACCCCACACAAGTATGTTCATTTCTAATGACATGCTGCCTGATGCAAATCTAAGTTTTGATCACTAAAACCTTGAATTTCTTTTTTTCTCTTTTTTTATGAGCTGGGCTCTTTTGATTGAATTTCTCAGAACACCAAAATCCTACTACCTTGAGCTGTTTGGAAGATTTCTGGAGGAATGTGCCTCTTGTCTGATGGTTGCTTCTCATTATCACTTATACCTGAACAAATCCCCACCAAAACAAGCAGAAAAACCCAGAGAGCCCTAAGAGGTGGCAATGAACAACTCCAAATGCTAATGGAAAGATACTGTGAGACAACCAGAATAGCTGAAGGCATCTTTTTTCCATTCACAATAGAAACAGTGGGTCTGAAAATCAGCTAGGATCATATTGATGGTCTGCCCACGGACACCCATGGCACAGGTTTGCACCATATGAGCACTGTGGTTTCCTAGTCCAAGGAAAAGTACTGTTTCCAGAATGTGAGAGCATTGTCTTCACCCAGAACACCAGCTGAGCAGGCTGGTGAACTCATTCCTGCTTACCAACACCTTCTTATTTGGTTTTCCACTGTGAGATTAGATCATGCAGGAAAACTTCACCAAATACTACTGTGAAAAGAGATGAACTCACACAAGATTTTGTTGGTCACTGAGAAAAAAAGAGAAATGCCTTCTGTCAAACTACTGGAAATTAATTAACTTTGAATACTCAAATACATAAACATTTCTGCAAAAACACTTGGGATGAAAAAATTATTTACTGTGCCCTCCAGGGAAATGTACCTTGTCAATCCCTTGTCACTAAATCACTTGCTAACAGTTATGGTGTGAGGTAAATCACTGTTTAACCCTGATGAGTTTAAGGGCCTTGAAGCCTAATGAATTCTCCCATTCATTCTAGAGGTTACATCTGCTCTCCAGCTCTCTTTTAACAACCTGGTGCTGAAAAGATGTGATGTCATTTTGCTGTTTACTAAACAGGTGTCAGTAATCCTATCCAGTGATGTCAAGCCACTTGCTTGGAATTCATTTTAAGACAACCATCCGAGCTGGTGCTTTGGGATCATAAAAAGGCTCTTCCCTGGGGAGCTACAGCCTCCCAGTGACTCCATCTCAGAGACAGTGAGGTGTGGTTAATGCTACTATGGACAGCAGGAAGGACCAGGAATACTTCATGAACTGATGGGGTTAGTTCTGCAAACTCCATTGATCAGGCCACCTGCCCAGCTCTTGGGCTGCTCCATAGGAGGGCTCTGCTCACATGACTGAGTGTCCCAGCAGGGGCCCTGGGTGCTCCCTTCCCACTGAAACACCCAGGAGCACAGGGAGGGAGATGGCACAGCCCTGAACAGAGCAAATGGGCTCAAGAGGTAATGTAAGATGTCCCAGAGCAGCAGTGCTGCACTGGCATTGACTGGCCTAAGGCTCCTGGACAATTTCTGAGTTACCTCCCACATAACCCAGAGGCTGAGGGTGGCCCTGTGCCCACCCTTCCAGCACAACTGGCACAGAGCACAGGGCTGAGCTGCTGCCCCTCTCCCAGGGGCTCCAACAGACTCTCTGGGGAGCTGCAGGAATATCCCACAGGGAGCCTTTAGGAACTCACCATCTCCAACAGCCTAAGAAAGAGGTGGGCACAGCACTGATGCCCACTGTGTTACACCCCTGGTAGCACCTACCCAAAGCCACACCGGCCCCAAGCTGCTGGAGAGGCACTGCACGTGCCCCAGGCAACACCCAGCTCTGTATGAAAGAAAGAATGTCATGGGCAGTCAGGGTTGGACTCCAGGAATGTCTTAATTTCATTGAGAAATGGAATTTGGTGTTAACAACGTGGTATTTTAATTGTTTAATGCTCACTTACTCACGCAGCATTGGGCTGCCGGGGCTTTCCAAGGATTCTGGCTGTGTAATACTGCTCCCTTGGCAGGAAGGGAATTTGAGGCAAAAAAAAAAAAAAAAATAAGGCAAGAATGCTGGATTTGGGTAAACAGTGATGCTTGGCCTCCATGCAACATGAGGTTCCTTAGCCCATCTAGCTTATTACCTCCATAAACTAAATAATCCTAATTAGGCTATCAAATATTTCTGTGTTTAGACAGAAAATGTCTGGTTTAACTAAATGAAACCTTGCACAGAAAAGGCAAAAAGTAAATTTTTACAGCACAAAAGATTTCAAGTGAAAGCTTTCCCATTTTAACCCCACCCTGAAAGCATTCCAGGTTAGACTAAAAATGTTTAGTCTTAAATATTCCATAGGGGGGAAAAAAAAAAAAAGTGTTACTTATTAACATATCTGTGAAACAAGCTGTGTCCCTCACTGTTGGAAACACGTTCCTCTGACCATATAATCTTGGGCTCTAATTTAGCATTCATATGCCTGGAGTTTTAATGGGAGATTGCTTATTTTCATCAGACCAGTAAAACAGCATCAAAACTCAAAAGGGGCATTCGTGCAGATATAAAATCATCCTAATTTGTTCAGCTGGACTTGTAAATTAAAGGCATGGTGAAGGGACATTTGAACTCAAGTCCAAGCACACTTGCTGCTCGTTATCAGACCTTGGATGGTCTTACTTGGCCCTAGGAAATGCTGGTGTTTGGTTTAAGAGGCTCTCTAAAACTCATTACATTAAATCACATGCTTCAGACCCAAGGAGTTCATAAGCCTGGAAGTTTCTGTCTGTTTTTTCCAGCTACACTGGCTGCATTTAACAGAACACATCCCCAAAGATCACATCTTGCTGCAGAAAGCGAGCATTGATTTAATTTTGTTTTGTAGAACCAGGTTCTTGACAATATTTTTTCATGGCAATGGATGTAAAACAGTAAATTTCACTGTTTTGTTTGCTTAAATAGAACATTTTCTGTTCTGCACAAACTAATTTTCCAGGCCTCAGCCTCTGTGTTTTTTAGTTTTTTTCCCCTTTCAGCTTCCTTACTGGGTATTTAGCTCTTCCTTCCTTAATGAGAATTTAATAAGACCCAGCTGACAAGTGCTCAGTGAAGTGACCAAGCAGCACCTGAAGGAGATGGGATGTAAGATCCATATAAAATGCCTGAGTATGATCATTGTTATTAAAAGGATAACCAAATGAATTCATAATGATGGGACACTCATTTCAAAGTGTTTCCATAGCTGTTACACATCAGGAAAAATACGGAAGTTACCTCATTTTCTCCAATCCTAAATAACCTTATAAACTCACCAAAGAAATTAATTAGCCAATATTTCTTGAAAATTCATAACAAAGTTTCCATTTTTCCGTCAGATAATTCCTTAGTGCATTCTGGTTTTTAACTTCCTTCGAGTCTGGATCATTTTGATGTGTGAACAGACATTTTGTGTTTCCATGGGTTATTTCCACAGGTTCAAATATCTTCTGTAATTGACATTTTCCTGCTTACAAAAGTTGTCAAACTTGAAAGTAGCAGTTGATTGATAAAACATGGGTTTTGTCTGTAACTTAACTTCATTGTTGGGGCTTACTGCTCAAGCTCTGAATAACTTCTCTCTTCAAAGTGACCTGCACTGAGAGTTTTTGGTTTGGTCTTAGGGTTTTTTTAACCATCTATGTTTTAAGCTACTTGTATAAAATAGAAAGCAAACAGCTGCTTTTCCTCTTTTCCGACAGGTAAATCTATTCAACAATTTGCTTCCACTTCAGAATTGCTACTCTCTAAATAAAGGAGTGTAACTTGACTTGTAAAATAAAGTCTTCCAAAGTCAACTTCATAATCATTCAGCAGCATTTATCCTTTCCAATCCTGACTATAAAGGAAAAAGGAAAAAAAGAAAGCACTGAGGAGAGCACTGACATTTGCAGCATCAGAGGATGGCAGCTACACAGGCCACAAAGCAGAACCACAGATGTTATTTAATACTTAGAAACTCCACAGTGATGTTATTTAATATTGTAAAAACCCCACACAGTAATTACAGAAGAAACATTTCTTCTAGTGATGAGGAATGACAAAAGCACGACCCAGAGCCAAGTAGGAGCTTGTTGTTGGCTTTAGTGGATTCTGGGCCTTGTTTGTAAGAAAGACACAAACGAGTTAGTGCTGAAGTGACCAGGGTTGGCACAGATGGGATATCTTTGCCTCTGCACAAGTCATCACCACTACAGCACTCAGTGGTGGGCAAATTTTCACAATTTCCACCTGGATGTCACTGAATTGTAACACAGACACTCAGCAGCACCATAAGGGCACCTCAGTGCTCCCCTCTGTGGCAGGGTCACACCACCCTTTCTGCTGACCCCAAGTTCTTCCTGCATGTCATGGAATCATAGAATGGTTTGGAACTTAGAGACCATCTGGTTCCAAGCCCCTCCCAGGTTCTGCTCCAAGCCCCATCCAACCTGGCCTTGGACACTTCTGAGGATGGAGCAGCCACAGCTTCTCTGGACAACCTGTGCCAGTGCCTCACCACATTCACCATAAAGAATTCCTTGTATCTAATCCAAACATACTCTCTTCCAGTTTGAAGTTATTCCCCATCTTGTCCTGTCACTCCAGGCCCTTGTCAAAAGTCTGTCTCCATCTCTCTTGCTGGCTGCTTCAGGTACTGGAAGGTCACAATTAGGTCATCCAAAGCCTTCTCTTTTCCAGGCTGAACAATCCCAACTCTCTCAGCCTTTCCTCATAGCAGGGGTGCTGCACCCCACAACCAATTTGCTGGCCCTCCTTTGGCTTGGCTCCAACAAGTCCCTGTCCTTCCTGTGCTGGAGAGCCCAGAGCTGGGTACAGCACTTGGGAGAGCAATGCCCTGGTTTAATTTGCTCAGAACAAGACCTGGATGCAGGAAGTGAGCGACACAAGATTTGATAAAGCCACAGAGTATGAGGAGCTGGGGAGGCTGAGCTCTGTCCAGGCACAGCTCTCCCACAGGATCACCTCCAACCTCTCTGCTCCCTCACATGAGCCCCTCTGCTCAGAGATGGCTCATTGACACTGCGCCAGTCTGTGCTTCAATTTGGCCCCACTGTAACCAGTGCAGGCTCAGAATTAAGTTCAACTGTCCTGGATAGGGATGGATTAAAGCAAGAGGCAATGTTGGTTTTTTTTTGAGTCCCAGCCCAGACACAGTAGTTTCACATGCCTTTGGCACAAAACTCTTATTGCTTTCTGAAGCAGTTGTTGTTTCAGTGACATGACTTCCTGCAGGGGCGTTTTAATTATGGTTGGTGTATCACCTAACTTCGTTATGTATTGCTTTGAAGTTGTCCTTTGTATCTGACAGCAAGAGGATGGAAAACAAACAGGACTGTTTATTCCCTTGCCCTGCATTGGCTTGGTGCAGCCTTTGCTTTGGATTACACAAACATGGAGTAGATGGAAAAGGAGATCCCAAAGAAGAGGCCAGACAAAGTGCATGCACCTTTGGGCTGGCAGGTTTTTTCTCTCCATCTGCCCTTATGAAGAGTAAAGCAGACACATAAATCCCTCAAATGGCAGGTCAGGCCCTGAAGACAGAAATTGCTGAAAACTGTGTTAAAC
The DNA here is from genome assembly GCA_013398075.1 of Notiomystis cincta. Classification (NCBI taxonomy): domain Eukaryota; kingdom Metazoa; phylum Chordata; class Aves; order Passeriformes; family Notiomystidae; genus Notiomystis; species Notiomystis cincta. The sequence goes on from VZRX01003017.1 coordinate 123,025, forward strand.
TACTACTTCCAGCTAAAAAAAAAAAAATTAAAAAATAAAATCACAGCTCCTAAACTGAGCACATCAGTGTTGTACTGGCAGATGCTTCACTATGGCAGAGAGGTGACACTTGCAAGCATTTTCTTGTAATTGCATGAAGTGATATACCAGCCACTGACAAAAGAGAGGCAAGGAATGCTTCCTGGTTGGACTGCCAAGGCAGGGAGGAAGGATTCCACGTTAGCCAGATGGCAGCAGAGTATGCACAACCTACAATGGGACTGCCAGAGTACACCCCAGCCTCAGTCTCTGCATATTTCTAATGAATTTAGGTATCCAGGGCTGGGAGATGACATTCAACTCACCATCTTCAAGCACAACCCACCTCCTCCACATCCACATATGTGTGTTTGTGTGTGTGTGTGTGTGTGTATATTCAATCAATTCAGAAAAAATAATTCCTAAAAGCCACTGGGGCAGCAACCACATAAAGCATTTCACACCATCTGCTGCAAAGCACTTGCCCAATGAAGCTGCCAACTGAGATATTCATTTTTGGAGGAACACTCTTTCCTTAAGTGAATTTCAACAGCTTCAAAGACAGACAGGAGAGATCTTGTAGGTTCATCAAAATCTTACCCCTCCCTATCAAAGACACCAAGAGAAGGCACCACAAGAACAGCTTCTAGCAGGGTCAATTATTATTAATGTTTTCTTCATTAACAAGGCAACTTCATTCCCATTCCACCTCTCCCATGCAGGACAGAAGTTCTCATCTTTCAAAAGGAATCTGAGCAAGCCATGTGGAGATTTCGCCATTTGTGGCTTGGGAAAGTGGAGATGAAAGACTTCTAAGACCTTGAACTTGGGTTTGTTTTCTACTCTGGGATGATTATGACATTACTCACCACATGTATTGCCTCCTAACCCCAGGAGACCATCCTGGGGAGACCCAGTGGGCTACAGAAATCACTTCTTATTTTAGGGCTTTTGGTTCCCCTGCCAAAAGATCCCAGGCTGAGAGTTTGGAAGTTGGATACTTAAGGTTATATTTACATTGAAATTTCAAAGGGTCACAGCGCTGCTTCAGGGCTATGGGCAGTCAGAGATTCTTTGTTTCTATAACAAACTGGTTTTAAAGGGTTTTTTGGTTTGGTTTTTTGCATTGAATGTTGTGCTGTGCTGAGGAAATACCTTAAAATGAAGGTGCACCTACACCACTTTTGCAAGAGCTTGGTGACTGGAACTCCTTGCTCATGGGAAACAGAAGTCGAAATACACAGAAAAATCCTCCAGCCAGCTCTCCACTCCCCTTTCCCAATCCTGCACACCTGGTGTTTAACATACACAGGAATCTCTCACTTCTCCCACAACCCAAAGTCTGGACTTGAGCAGTAAAGCTGAGCAGGACACAAACCTGGCACGTCCTCAACCTGCTTGTCCCTCTCCCTCCTCATTATTTGCTGAAGCTTCTTTTCAGGTTCAAAGCTTTTCCATGGTGCCCCAGTGAATAAATCTCACTAAAGAGGAGGAGAAGAGTCAACTCCTGATGCTGAAATCCCTCGGCTCACACACCACAGTCACACCAGCTGCCCACGCTCACAGCCGCAACATGAAAACCCATCCTGAAATCCTCCTGCTTCAGAATCTTTGAACCCAGACAGATGTCCAGGGATGAAAGGGGAAAGGAAGCTGCTGAGTTCCTTTCCTGCCATTACAGAAGCATACACACAAGTTGAGTACTTCCTATGGCCAGCCCCACCCTCTGAAATTCTGAGAAAAAAGGGAAAAAAAAGCTCAGCTAATGAGAATTGCAGCACCGTTCACACCACAGTAGTTAAGGTTGTATTCATTATAAATCCCCTTTTCAAGGTTTCTGTCACTCCGCCATAAAAATCATTCTGGGTTGAAATTTAGCATCCAAGCTTTCTGCCCAAGGACAATATTTTTGACAGAATTTGGAAACAATTGGTTTGGCAAAGTGCAGCTTAAAGTTTTAAGGAGTGCAAAAAAGAATAGTGGTTAGTGGTGTCAGATATTATTTTATGCTCTCATAACTTAAAAACAACTAATTTAGGTTCTGTGGTTGTTATTACTCCATAATTTCCTCGGAAATAGTTGGCCCAGTCCTAATAACAAGCTCCTGCAAACTGCTAGCACTTCTCTAAATAGAAAAATAATAGTATTCCTGGGCCAAATCTAGGGCTGCCATAAATAGCTTAGTGTCACAGCTGCCCATTTACATCAACCGAGGGCTTGGCCCCAGGTGTTAAGCAAAACTCCTTCTTGGTGTGTGCATGTGTCTGCTTGGTTCCATTAGCTGTGAGCTGGGCAGTTCCCAGGAATTCAGAAAGCAGCTGCTTAGGTAATGTCTTCAGGACCCGACAGAAGGGATGGTGCTCTCATCAAAGGCTGTTGCTACACACGGCTTGACTTCATGCGCTGCAATCAGCACCTCCACCTAGAATACGCAAGGATTTCTTGGGAAGCACGGTCACACCAGGAAGCCACGCCGGCCGCCTCCGAGTTAAACCAGGCTCCCTCACTGCAGTGAATCACTCGTGTTTAGCTCCTCTGGCTCTGGCCCTGGAGAGCCCAGAGTTCAACTTCTCCTCGGCACATCTCACACAGGACCGCGCGCTTGGAGGCCACCGCTTGCCAAGGCACAAGAACTCAGGGCTCTTACTGGTCAGAAGGTGCTTCTGCAGTGCCTTGGTAAGTCTGGTATTTGCTTTTGAGCTCAGGCAGCACTGGGGTTTTTTGAGTGGGATTTGGGTATTTTCAGAGAGGCCTATCACAATAACCACCTGTGCCCTCCTCCTTGAACCCATATAAATGATATTCTCTTACTGCAAAACAGCACTCGGATAAATGAGTACTTCTAAAAGATACTTTTGCACTCTCAAAGTGTCTCATTCAAACATCTCACCAGGTGTTTGCATTGGAACCTGCAGGTCTTTTGTGCATATACCAGAGGAAAAGAAGTTTTCTTCTTTCTAGTTGGAGTAATTTGTTAGTTAACCTGATAAAATTTATCTAGCCCCAAACCCTTAAAATTCACCCATTCCTTCTGTATTTCCCTCAGGTTTAATATCCACATTTAAAATAAGAACTGCTCAGAGGAATGGAGTCAAAGAGCAGCAACAGTAAAAATTAGCCAACCATCAGGCACAGGACATTTGAGTCCTTATCCAAAATTCACACTACTTATCCAATTGAATCCTGGTCTAAAATTCCACATCCTGCCAGATCCCCTTTGACAATGCACAGCTGTGTACATAGTGATAGGATGCTGAAGTTGGCATATTCAGCATGAAAAACAACTGCCAGAGATGGGCTGACTCCTCATGTCAGCATGACAATTTTTAGGTGATCCCACACCTATCAATTCCTCTGTATCCATAACCTCCTAGGCACAAAATGCTACAAGTTCACAAAGCAACTTTCCCCTTAAGGGTTGCTCAGTGAGATACAAAAGAGCCCAACAAGGAGGCTCCGACCAACTACATGATTAAAAGGTGTAATTTTTCTCCTGATCTTTGAAGCAGGAGGACAAGACCCTTGAGCAGGTCAGAGATGACTCCTGGGCAGTTGGAGCTTGCATTCAGGGAGGGAGGAAAGGAGCAGGAGTGGGTGCTGGGCAGAGGTATTGAAACACCCATCACCAGTGCAGCAGGGACCAGTGTTGGTCACCAGGGACAAACCTACTCACCTGACAAGAGTAGTAAATTGCACAGTGTCAGATGTCAAGAGACCTTCCCAAACACTGTTTGGAAAGTCCAGGGACTGTTTATGTTGGGGTGGGGGGAAAAGTATTCATTCCCCCTTGCAATGGGTTAAGCAGCTCTTACCCCTAAGATAAGCTACTTGTGCTAAAATGTCAACAACTGACCTAATTTATTTTAGATATGGAGCAAAAGTGGCCTCTGCTATTCAAGTTTCGGTGGACAGCTTAGGGGAGGATAAAAACCAGAAGAAAAGAGATCCCTTTTCACAAAAAAGCACTATACTATCCTGTCAGTCGATGAGGTTTTTCTGCCTGAGTTACTCCATCTTCCTAAATTATACCAAAGAAGTCCTCTTGATTTTGAAAGTGACAATCTGAAAGCAGCACAGAAAGCAAGCCCTTCCTGAGAAGTAGTTAAAAATTCAGTGATAAAAATAGCAGCTTTCTGCTTTGACACAGCAGCTATAGCTTGTTCCTGTCAAGGTGGTTTTAAAATAGTATTTCGGGTCACAGCCAGAGAAAGCCCCTCTCAGCTACCATTTCTGAAGTCTGCTTGGCTGCTTCCTAATCCCTGTAGCAACAAGAGCAGGCTCCTAAAAATACCCAGGAAAAAATACAGGAGCTCAATCAATCCATTACTTTCAGAATAATATTTGTAGATTCCTCATTTCCTTCTGCGATACCATCACATTTCATCATGAAAGTCAGGTTAAGGTTTTACTTGGCATCTGCACCTCTTGCGGTGAAGGGAATAGAAATTTTGGGCTTCCAACAGCTGTGGAGAAGGGTCTTGAATATTACATCATTTATCAGTAGTGTTTCCAGAAAAAAAGGAAACATTCCATGAAAAGATAATTTACTTGTCTTAATAATGTAAGCAGGAATTAAAGTGGAGAAATCCCTTCTGGCAGGATTTTTGACAGTTACCTTCATTTTCATCCTTGCTGACTGCACATGTCTACTTTGAAAATGAATACAGTTTCCACTTCAAAAGGAAAAAAAACCAGGGAAAGAGTGTGAGAGGGAGCCTGTGATGTAAAACTCATCGACTACAACATTTTCTGGGAAGCTTACCTGCCCTGAAGTCCTCATAGACAGGCACCTTGGAGAATATTAGGGAAATGTTAAAGCACATTCGGTAGGAACACACGTCAGGGTTTGGCTTGAAATAACTGTGCATTTAGGCAAAGAGAAGTGATGGATCCCAAACTGTACAGAACAGATATGCATTAATGACTTTTTCCTAGTCAGAAGAAGTGGAAATCATTCAGGAGAAGAGGAAATGGTAACTTGTCAGTTCCCATGTTATCATTGCTGCTGCTGTCAGTGGCAGGACCCATTTCCTTCTGCTGCCATGAGATCCCTTCTGTGCCAGGCTCTGTGTGAACCTGGAAATTCAGAGGCAAATTGCCAATGCTTTCCTGCACGTCCAGTCAAAAGGCACTTTTGGATGGGAGGTCCCTTCTTGCACCAGGAGAATGAAAGGCCAGGGAGGTCAAACCTCATTCTCCAGCCTGATCAGGACCAGGCTAAATATTGCAGGGAAAGTGTTCACAAGGGAGTGGGATAAAACTACAGTCAGCACAAATCACCTGGTGATTCCTGCAGAAGTGACAATGAAGCAGGTCCCACCTGGGACTAACCCTGGTTACCTGGATGCTCCTGCCCACCTGAGTCTCCAACTCTTTTGGAGAGTGTGAACTTAGGGCCTGATCTCTCAACTGTTTTCCAATTTCCATTAAATCCAAAGTGCCCATATGGTTTAAAATGAATAATTTGGTAATTTCCAACACTGCTTAGAATGAGAGCTTTCCATGCACCATTTCCACCCACATAAACAGAATTGAATGCAGTTCAAAAAGAGAAAAAAATATCTGCGAGTCGTACTGAAACCAACCCCACTGTCACTGCAGAAAAGGTGGCTGGGGTAGAAAGCCTGTCATGTACCACAGCCCCAGTTAAATAAAACTATGATGTTTACACAGTGTTTTTAATTACTTTTTAAACCCCAAAGGTTTTTTGCAGACCTGCATGTTAACTCAGTCACTCTGGTGCAAAGCTGGTGCAAACGTATCCCTGAAGCTGTAATAAGGTATTAATTTTTGCCAGAACAATGTATTCAAAACTCCTTCTTGGCCACTGAGGGATGAGATTGCCTTACCAATAGCAAATTTGAAATAAGATAGATTGATGTTTTGCTGGTCTCTCCAGCACATGTTTCCAAACTTTTCTGAGCAACCACAAGGAGCAGAACCCCAAATATAGAAGCACCATCAGACAGACCTATTTATCAGGATCCTGTACTGATTTTTTCAGACACAGAGCTTGGCTTCCTACCCAAGGCACTGCCAAGCTCTAAAAGAAGTTCCTGACAGCTCCTTGGAGGTGGTGGAGAAGAGAAGGTGTTTCTGACCCCAGCACAGCAAGGCTGTGCTACCTCAAAGCCACACGGGACCAAATGGGGAACAAGAGCTGCCCTGGGAGAGAGAAGAGAGGAGCAGGGAGATGAAGGCACAGGGGCCTCACCAAGCACACAGCTTCCAGGCAAGCTGGGAAGCTCTACTGGACTATTTTAATCCCCTCTTAAAGTGGGAGCTGCAAAATATAAGATAGTTTAACAAAGACAACTGATGTAACACAGGGCTAGAATTCCCAGGTTCACTCTGGGCACCAGATACTGAGCCCAGAACACATCAGACATGCCACAGCCTGAGGAGCCACAGGCAGGAGGTGGACACTTCCATAGGCATGTGTCTGGAGTCCAGGTCCCTGCCCCAGCCACAGGGCTAAAGGGATAAAGACTTAGTCCCCAGTCTGGCTGGCTCTCCCTTTTTGAGCAGCCTCATCCAGCTCCCCAGCAAGACCCCAAAGCCCCAGCACAGTCAGCAGCACCAGCACTGCTCCCCTCCCCTGGAAGGGTGGCTGGAATGGAAACCCCGCCGGCTCCTCCCAGGGCTTTGGGTGAGGAAGGGTGACCGGCCCTGCGCAGTTTAACGAATGCACAATCCCCTGCACAGAAGCCCTTTATGTGAAATCAAGGAACCACTGGCTTCGAATCTCAAACAAAATACAGGAGAGTTTTGATTGTGGTTTAGAAAGAAAACTGGAAGGAAGGTGTTGGAAGGGGAGCAGCTCTCACCCAACGAGATCCGTGTGAGTGCTGGGATTAACACACTGCTGGCGACTCCTCCCGAATACTGCCAGCTTTGTCACAGCTCCCGACAAGCCCAGGGAGCTTTGCAGTTTCACTGCACCATTCGAAACCTTAGAGGCTCCTTGTGGACTTTAAAAAAAATAAAAAGCCAGTGTGAAGTGACCTGACATGGCTTCAGTGTCCAATGCTAGGACCAGAGGGACAGCACAAGGAAAAGGACAGGTTTATGGGATGCCCGGCAGCATCTCCAGACAGCAATGTGGATTTATAAGCTACTTAAAGAACTTCTTCCAGGTCTCTTTACCCACTCCCATTTCCCCCTATATGAATGATTTCTAGCAAAACACAGCCTCTGCTCTCCTCCCCTTTCTGAAGGGCTGGGATCCAGCTGGAAGCTGGTCCATTGGGAAATAAAATGAGGAAAAGAGTAAGCTGGCAGCACGATCCCTTGGCAGCTGGCGCTGGAGACAACAGTCCCCTCTAATTCACAGCAATGCCGAGTTCAGATTTCAAGGGAATGGCTCCTCATTTCCTGCCAAGGCACCTTGCAATGGCACAGCGGTGCCCCACCGGGATGCTCCGGCAGCCAAATCCTCCACAGGACTTTGATGGACCTCAGCTGACAAAGGAATGGCTTTACACTGCTGTGCAAAGCCTCCTCAGATAACTGCTATCTGCAACATAAACCACCAGCAGCTAACAAGGACTAGCTGTTCCCTGCACAGCTGAGATTTTACTTGAGGTATTTACACTACTCTTTGCCATAGATAAGGAATTATGATAAGAATTCAAGTGATTGTGTTAAAAAAAAAAAAAAAAGCAAAAGCACCCAACCAGGCAGTGTACAAACTCAAGAGGTTTCTCAGGAAGGAACAGGAAAATTAAAGATACTTTGGGTGTCCTAAAAGTGAGGGCTGGGACTTTGAGTCTGGGTTGTCTCCCTTCCAGTTTCTTGTGAGACTCTGGACAATCCATTTAACTCTGGACCACTGCATCCCACAGTTCTGTGAGAGCTGAGGTGACTGGAAATTAGAGAACAGTAATATAAGAAATGCTTTTATAATCACAAAGCCTCATTCTAGGCCATTTTACAGAAGGAATTTCAGCCTGATATCATCCTTCTGATACCCAGGATAGTTTCTGGAATAATCCATGGCAGACAACCCTGCAGGGCTGAGGTGTATTGCTGAGGAGGTTTGGGTTCCTACCAGGGGAATTTTAAGAACATCAGATTTCCTCAATCTTGCACCTCCAAGACCATCCACTACACACACAGAGCCCTGGAGGGGGCGATCCCTGCCCCATCAACTTCACTCCTGTAAGACCCCAGGGACCCCAAAAAGACAGGATATTTAGGACCACCTTACAGTTTTGCAAAACTGAAGACAGAAAAGTGGTCACGACCATGGAGGTACTTAGGAGATCCTGATGATCTATTCCTTTATCAAAAAATAATCAAAAACAAAAGCAAAAAAAGCCCCAAGCCTAAGGAGCCCTTTCACTTCAAGCAGTTGGCATGACTTGATTTTTGCAAAAGGTGCAGAAGGTTTCTTGCCCAGTACATTTTGAAAATACTGTTTTAATCTTGAATCAGAATGAAAACTTAAGAAAAATATTAAAACAAGGCAGCATTTCAAGTGGAACAGATACTCCAAACTCAACCAGCTGCAGCCAGGCCTGAATGGAACCCTGGGGCAGAGCTCTCCCCATCCCTCCTGGCGGAGGTCCATAACTGATGTGGGGAGCCATCTGCTCCATGGAAAGGTGTGGAGCACATTCTGTTCTCCTCTGCTTCCTCCTTACACAGCAAGGAAGTAATTTAGCTCCCAAGTGCTTGTCTGATCTTGGGAAGGTGCTAATTTTCATATTATTCCTCCTCTTTGCAGGCCTTTGCACCTCTGCTTTCATGGTGGAGATAGCATCAACTCCACCAATCCCTTGTGACACGTACAGGGGTAACACGTGCTTCCTGTCCTTCTGTTTTTGTGACAGACATCTGGACACTGCCTGGCACAAGGGGATCTTGCTTTTGGTTGCAGCATCTGTGAGCAGCTCTTGCAGCAATTGCGTGACATTTCTCAGACAAGAGATGATGTTGACTTTGCAGAGTGTTCCCACCCCAACGTTGCATCCTGATTTTAGGAAGATTTTGACATCACCCAGGGCTAAACCACCCAGTATGGTAACAAAAGGCTCACTTTGGACTTGAAGGAGGCTGCAATTTCAAGCTCTGCCTCTCTGATTCAAGTGCTTTGCAGTGAACAGTAGCAAAGCAAATACTCCTGTTTTTACTGCTTGTGCAAAGAAATCTCCACTTTTCAGGGGTTGGTGCATTGAGCAGAGCAGATCGTATTTCTGCGACTCCACCCTACCTTTTTTTCTACCCTTTTCTTTTGCACAATGACATCGGCATTTCTTTGGAGGATATTTAATTGCAGAAGGGTTCAACAGACCCTCCCCACTCAGAGCCCTGTTTGCAAGTGTCAACCCCAACTTGGAGTTCAACCCTCAGTCAGCAGAGCAGTAAAGCTGGCAGGCTTAAGTACTACAGGAATGCTAACATGGCAGATCTGAGAGAGTTAATTTGGCCAGAATGCACTCTAGTAATGTTTATGTTTTAGATAAAGTGCCTACAATGTTGCAGCTTGCCCTTCTGACCCCATTTCCTCATTCGTGTGCAGCTCAGAGAAAGTGATACTTAATTCCAAATCTTTGCTTTTATTAGCTCCCAGAGAGGGATAGGATTTCATCCCGGCCTTATCTCTGTTATAAACATCCTGTTACCATTCATATCAGGGGGATATCTTCGGGAAAATGATTAAATACTTTTCTCCAGACACAAACAGCATCCCCCAATTGATTCTGCACAGTCCGGGGTGATTTTGCACGTGTGCAGGGTGTCAAACAGCACGAGCCTCAGTGTTCCAGAAGGGTGGAAATTTTACACACAAGTGTGAAAACTCGTGGGGCTCTTCTATGAAATCCTGAGATCTGTGCATTGAAGAGCTCAGACCTCAGTGCTGTATCCAGACCCAGCTTAGACAGAGAGGTCGAATTCTTCATTCTACCTTTTGCTAAGTGTGCTGCAACCACCTCTGATTGCATAAGTCACGAGCATGACATAAGTGCTGGTGCTTTTCCAGCTCCACGCTGTTTTCAGGACTGAATCAACTCAAACACATTCTTGCAGTAGCATTAACAATATTTACTCTGTATTTCTAAGGTAATTTTCAATTAAGCAAACAAAAGGATGAAGCACTGTGTACTCAAGGCAGCTGACTCCTGAAGAGCCCCTTCCTCCCACCCCACAGGTGACCACCACATGTCACTGCTCTAAAGCAGCAGCTCTTCAGCCAAGGCACATTCCCAAACCTGGAGTCCACAAAAGGGACTGAAAGAATGAGTCTCCCCAGGCTGTGCAGCAACACCTGTAGGAGGTACTTCTGGAACCTCTGGTCTGTGGTCTCAAAGGACTCACAAATCAGGAAAGCCTCCACCACAGAATCACAGAATGGCCTGGCTGGGAAGGACTTTAAAGCTCATCTCGTTCCAGCCTCCCTGCCATGGGCAGAGACACCTTCTCCTAGACCAGGCTGCTCAGAGCTCCCTCCAGCCTGGCCTTGGACATTTCCAGAGATGGGGCAGCCACAGCTTCTCTGGGCAATCTGTTCCAGTGTCTCAGCACTCTCACAGCAAAGAATTCCTTCCTAATATCCAATCTAACCCTACTCTCTGTCAGTTGTAAGCCATTCCCCTTTGTCCTGCCATCACATGCCCTCACAAAGAGTGCTGAGGGTTGGAGGAAGACTCTCTGGATGGGCCTGCACAGAGTTTGTGAAAGATAAAGGGCCTGATAACACTTAGCACATGGTGAAGTTGGATGCCTTGGCAGTGCAAGGACGGGGTTTCCTCACGGCTCAGTTGCATTTCCCGTGTGCAGTTCATGGACACAGAGAGGAGGAGGTGTGATGGGACAAGCCCGTGTGGAGAGGCTCTCCCTGCTGTGGCTGTACCCAGTGCTGACACACCAACCCCTTGTGACATCTTGCCAGTTTGCTGTCTAGCTCTAACCCACCCTCCAGTTTCTTTCTACAGGAGGGCTGGGCCAAGACCATAAAACCCCATATGTCCAACATGAAACCCTTGAATTCAGTCATTCAGAAACACATTTTCAGTGTCAAAGGGCAGGTGGGAAGCCAGCTCTCCATGACTTTCCACCAGAACCAAGTGCCAAATTATGCTCTTTTTGACCTAGAAAATAGATATCCTGCTCAACTGAACCCCTGGATTTCCAAACATGCTCGGCAGGGAGCAGTGCTCCTTGATGAGGATGTTCAGCTCCACATTCCCTAGCATGCATCTGCAAACACTTCCATATGGCAGAGAGTGCCTGGAGCTGGGGCTCAACCCAGCTCCTCACCAAAATACATCCAAATTCTGAAAATAAAATGTATAAACCTGAGTCTATGTGACTTTTACAGGGCAGAGTGAGTATTAACTTATACACTGAATTTGGGGTAAAAGAGCAAAAAAAATGCTTCCAATAGCTGGAATGTAAATGGTTGGAAAATTACAATTATTTTGTGTGAAAGTTAAAAAAAAATTTTTTTAATATACATGGATAAAAGGAGATTAATCTCATTTTGGAATTCTTTTTTAATGAGTTAGTGAAGATACAAAGAAAAGAACCCCAACAACAAAACATTTTCTTCCATGTTCTGTAATTAGCTTCTAATTCCTTTTAGCTTTGGAGGTTTGACTAAACCCAGTAATTCAGTAATTTAACGCAAACAAAACCTCAAAGTGAAAAATTTAAACAAAAACTGAATTTTACATGGAAAGTTAGTTCCTGCTTCCTTCTTTCTTTTCTGTCCAAGATTGAAAGATATGAACTAAAACCAAACATTTTTCAGAATTTCTTTCTCTCCTCTTGCTGGAGGCTGTAATAAATCAAGCAGACTTCCAATTTCATCTTTTGATTTGAACAGCCTTTGTACCTAATTAAATAACACACCCTCCAGGGGACAAGAAGGAGGAACAGTCCCTCTGTTCTCCATCCTTTTCAGCCTTTCCTTCTTGGAGAAACAAAATGAGATGCCTTGTGCAGCAGGGGATGACTGTGGAAAAAGTCTTTTTGCACACCTTGAAACATCATCCCATTGCCTGCTCAGGCCTGGCTCAGATGGGCAGGAGCACTATGGGGCCACAGCAGCACCAGCTCATCCCATAGCTCCCAGCACTGCACATCCCAGTTTCCTGTAGCACCTGGAAAGGGTCATTCTCAAGCAACCAAAAAAACACATTCGTGGCTCGTACTCAAGGAACTTTTCCTAGCAAGAGCCTCCACATGGGTACAAATAACAATGAAAACAGAGCCTTTTGGGACCACCACCATCAGATCCAGTCTCCTCAGGAGGAAGAGAGGCAAAGTGGGTTCAGAAAGGTAGGAACAGGCTCAGAGGGGTGCACAGGGCACCCACTTATCGCCCCACCAGCCACTCCTCCTGTCCCCAAGCAGGGTTAAGCTCCCCCAGCAAACACCACTCATTTCCCTACTTGGCCCTCAGCCAGAAGATTTTGCCTTCCAGTCATGTGAACTTTTCAATTTGAGATTCTTACAAGCTGAGCTTACATGAAACTGTTTCCTGAAACAAACTGTTCCCATTCCCCCTCCACCCCACTATTTCTGCTAGAGCAAAGCCAAGCTCCTTTATTGATCAGCCAACAATAAAGAAAGGCCCAGAAAGTCTGATGCATCCTTTAAAAGCTGGGGAGACATGGTCTCCTATCAGGTTTGCTCAGTTTAACCACACTCCCCTCAAACATTACATCCCTTAATGTGTATTTAAACAGGTCTTAACCTCTTGGGTACATTTTCTAATGACCTTTGTTTTAACCCAGAGCATTCACTGGTGCAAATGAGATGCTGTGAGCCATGTGTGAGTCATGAGTTTTGCTGAAGTGAGAACTTGATCACTGATTCCAATAAAAAGCAGATCAGATCCTCTGTCTGTACTTCCAAAAGCCAGCCTGCCTGCTGTTTTTACCATGGCTGGATATAAGAAACACGACATTACATCGCAAGATGTTGTGCAGAAGAAAATTAGACATGAAATTATTTATTTCACTCGGGACCAGGACAAACCATTAAGTAGAAAGATTTTCTCAAGGAAGGTGAATGGGCAGTGGAAGAGGAGAAGTGTTGATGGTTGTTGCTAGATACAGCACATCAGGGGGCCTGACTTATGGGATGTAGAGTCAACACTAGATCCGGACATTGTGTACGTCATCCCTGCCTGCAGCACCAGGAGCAGCTCTGCCATGACAGCAGGGGAGAAAAGAGCCAGGAGAATGTGAGGTCAGAGAGAAAAGTAATACAAATCTGGTTATGTCACAGGCAGATGGTGGAACCTCACCTGGAATAACATGTGAACATCTGCTCGTTCTTTCCTTAAGATGAAGCGTATTGGAAGGAATTAAAAGCATGCAGGGGCATAAAGAAAGTGAAAACTAGATGCAGTCAGAAGACTAGATAATGGTAAAGAAAAAAGTTCTTAAAAAAGCCCCCCTCATCTCTGCTAAAAACTGTACTTTCCCAGGAATGGTTGTTTCTCACTTTTATATTAGAAACCTCTGTCCTTTTCTAGGACAGAGAAACTTTTGCTGAACTTTTCAATCAAAACTGAAGCCTGACTTTTACAGTCCAAGCCAGGTCTCCAAAGCAGTTTCTAGGTGCATTTTCTAGGCAGATATTTCATTTTCATTGATTTAACTTGGATTTAAACATGCATTTAAGCCTGGGCTTTTCCAGGACTTGGTGACTAAATCTCCTCAGTCTCACCAAGAGAGCTGAGCTGAGCCCTGCATTGGCTATGTGCCTCAAGGAGCTCACAAGCAGCCCATGGGAAGCATCATACTGGGGTCTGGGAAGAGAGAATGTACCATTAGGCTGGGCTTAGACAATCCTGGGAGCCAGTGGAACGCAGTTCCTGCATCCCTATTGAACCCTTTGCTAAACTGAGAACTCAAGGGTGCTCCAGGGTACAAATGTGGTAGCTCTGGGACAGAAACAGCCATGAGGAGAAGTGCTCGAGTGTAGCAGAGAGGATTTGGGGACCTCCTGCCATTTGCACAGCCCTGGAGTCAGCTTTGGCCAGCTGCTGCAAGGTTTCACCTACTCAAGTAAAAAAGGATTGCTGGAGGTCACAGAGAGCTTCACAGAGAGCCTCAGCCCAGATTCCTCCACAGCAAACTGCCCTCTTTCCATGGCAATGCTGATCACAGTCAGGAATAAACAAAGGTTTCCAAACACAGAGCTTACACCTGCCTTTTTTTTTTTTTAAATGAACACCTTTTTCCAGTTCAGTATTTGGTCTCTGATCTACATCTTTCCTGTATTTTCTAATAAGAACATTTTGGTATTCAAGGAGCTGTCACACTGGTTGGAAATGCTAAGACCTGACATTTCTAGATTAAATGTCAACCAGATGTTTGTGCACATCCCTCATGAGCCCTTTGAGAAACTTCAATTTGGTATTGTGTTTCATTATTAGGGCAAACCCAAGTTCATGCCTTCAGCTGGAGCTGAAAAGGATTGAAAGCCTCAGGGGAAGAGAGAGGGGAGAAGAAACAACAGGTACCTGAGCAATAGGAAATACTAATCCAAACTGCAATATACAATAACTGGTGTCCATATTTTCTTTTTCTCTAATGTATTAGAAGCCTGACTGAAATAAATTGGCTTTGATTCCAGAAACTATTTTTATATAATACTAACATTTTCCCTCAACCACTGAAGCAAAGGAAATGTGGAATGGGACATTGCCCTTCCCTTAATCCTCTCAGTCTCAGTGCCAGAGGTGCCACTGCTTCTGACAATGGAGAGCGGGATCCAGGGGAAAAACTGAAAGGAGATTTGTTCATGAAAAGAACAGAGACAAGGAAGCATTATTGGAGCTGGAACTGTCTCTAAAGCTCCTACCTGAGATACAGGAGGACACTCTAGTTTGTTCTGCTCTCTCACTTGTTTGTGCAACTTCGCCAGAGAGAAGCCTCAGTTCCTGCTATTTAAAATAGGATTTTTATGAAGATTTTTTTTTGTGTATTTGTTGTGTTTTATATGGTCTTCACAGCCAGGGACTCACCCTTACTGTGCTTCTCACATGTACTGCAACGGGGCCTCAGGCCGAGATGGGAGCTCTAGGTGCCAATGTAGTCAATAAATGAGGACATAAATAATACAGTTACAACATGTGGCTGAGAACTGGCTCTCATCCCAGAAATTCAGAGTGAACTTTCCTGGTTTTCTTGGTTTAGTTTGATTCTAGTTCCTTGGACAAAGGAACAAATTTTTAAACTGCATTTTTAGTATTATTAAAGAAATCAACAGGGAGACCTGGACAATGACCCTACAAAATAGGTCTCATGAACATCTCCAAAAGGCAAGGAAAGAGGCAGCTAAGGGCTGTTCATGGAGCAGGCAGGATCAACACCCCCCTCCCAAGCCAGATTCTCCACTTACAGCTGCATCCAAATTCCAGAATCCACATTTTTTGGATCAAGCATATCTATAGAAAGAAAGGCATTAACACATGCACACACCCCGCTAGAGTTAAAGTTTGTGGTAACAGCCAAATTCTTCTTATTCACGTAGAACAGGCTCCAAAAGATGCTGTTACAAACAAGACCCCAAAAAATCCCTACCAGAGCAAATATTCTGCAAGAAGTAAACACCTCCACAGCCTCCCAATCCAGGGTCCACGAGTGCAGTGTGAGCCACACTGATGGGCTGAGAGCTGATTCCCAACCCCTGAAGGCACAGGCAAGAATTCCCACTGGATTTCACTGCTGAGAACAAGGAACAATTCCAAAAGACCCGGCAAATGGCTTCCCACTGTGGCACAGTGGGACCACCATGAGAGCCTGACCTGGCACACAAAATGCACTGGGGGGCTGGGAAATAAATGGGGTGAAATCCTGGCTGTGATGAAGTCGGTGGCAAAAGTCCCATTGACTACAGGCAGGTCCAGGTTTTCACCCGTTATATTTTTGAATGTCAGGGCAGCAACCGAGTACCAGATCTCATTCCAGCCTCCCAGGTCTGTGTGGAGCCAGTTGTCAGGGTTCAGTGACCACTCCAGAGCACCAACCCGTTCCCCAGCAGGCTCACAAGATGCTGGCGAGCCCGGGGGAGGTGAGCAGGTTGGAGGACTCTCCATAAATGTGTCACCCAAAACAGAGCAGACGGAGAAATCTGATAACTTAGAGCAACTCCTGTGTTACTCTGCTTGGTGAGGAGCAGCAGGGACACTGCTGAAGGCTTTTGAAAACAAAAATACCTCATCACTGCAAGGGCTGGGTGACACATTGTCCTGTGTGAAGTCTCTTTTGACAACACAATGGCATCTGAAGAGAACAGATAGAAGGGATGCTCAGCACAAAGATATACTGGAGGGAATAACAAAGGGAAATGAAACTCAGGCAATCAATCCACCCACACTGTTACAGAACAATCCTGTGGTACTGTCTTTGCAAGAACCAGAAGATTGGGAAAGTGCTAAAGTCAGTTATAATCCTCTGACAAAAACACACAGGTTTAAATCACCCTTCCTGCTGGAGTCAACGAGGGCCATTTCGGTGCCACAATCCGAGCATGCAGCTTTACTGCATTGGTTTGCCATTCATTTAAAGCTAAAACACTGCCTGGGAAATAAGATTCTCTAAGTCATACACTGCTGAAGACATGTTGGAAATATCTACTTAGGACCACTTTAAGGTGGCAGTTGTTCTCTGGGAAAAGTTGCTAATGGATCTGCTGGAGAGCAGCAGATGGAAAACAGAGTTTGGGTTTGGTAACAAGATACAGGAGAAAAGTAAACCAAGAGTATCATTTTCTCCCAGTCAAGCCAGTTCAGAAGCTGACCATGTCACCTATAGAACAAATACTTTTGTCTTTATGATCCTATTCAAGGATTTTAAGTGAAAATTTAATGTTTGGTTCAGCTGTAACAGAAAAAGTATTGCCATGGAGTAAGTAAAATCCAGCATCTAACCAGCAATCTATACATCTCATAGATCACATCACTGGAGTGAAGAATATTAAACATATCCCCAGCAAGTCTTCCTCATTCCTAAATATGAAAATTTAACACCTACCAACTTCTTAGACAAGACAACAACAAGCCTTGAATGAGCCATGACCTGGTCTCTCATTGAAGAGCCCAGACTTTGCTTCAAGAACATAAATTCCTTCTAGTTACCAAAAATCACAGCTATTTAAATAGCACCAATTGCATAACCACAGATGAATCTTTACTACTTGGTGCATACTTCAACAGGGATATGCTGCCTGATTTTGTTTATAAATAATTAAAAGCCCCACCTGTAAAATCTGCCTTGGTGAATTTAAATTGCTCAAATGGTTTTCTCCAAACCCAACTTCTTTTGTAGTGTTGAGGCCTGAAGTCAAAAAAGTTCTACATGTTTATCATCAACAACTCCCAAGACCTTATACAATATACAATCACCTTAGTGCAACACACACACACAGGCAAGAACATGCAGAATCAGAGTTCATCTTGCAAAGTGGGAGATGCTGGAATGCTAATAGATAGGACCAGAAAACACATTCCAGAGGGTTAAAATTATTCCTGAACGCTGGAATTATCTTGTGCTCCTCAGAACTACAAGTAGTTAATACTGGAGGAAAGAATGGTTGTTGAACTGAATCAGTAACAACTTGGCACTCTTGGATCCAGGAAAAGCAATGGTGAGAAATACAGCACAGTTCCCTCCACCCCTGAGGTGGATTCTTCTCAGTGGTGCTGTTAGAAGCACTCTGGGTTTGTCAATCTTTCTCCTGAGCTTCTTGCATATAAACAACAAACAACCCACAAAACCCCAACACAAGTCTCAAACTACACATACCCATCCTGTCCTAACACAGGGATAAAGGCACCCAGCTAAGTGGTAACAGCACAGGAAATGCAGGTGTGTGGCTGGATGCAGCTTGCCCTGCAGATTTTGGCTCAGACATGTCATGACACAAATCTTGTGTGACCACAAGTCATCCTGGGTTGCAGAGATGGTGCTCATAGTTGCAAAAGAATTGTGCACACAGCAATAAAAATATGCATGTTTTGCAGTACCAACTGAAAGAAAAAGATTTCCCTTGTGAAACTTATTCCCCCTGGGTTAGTTGAGGGTGAGGCTGTCAGGAGGAAGGAGGGAAAGAGAGGAAAAACACTTGGGGAAGCAACAGTTGAGCTGTGTTCAAAACCGATTTTGTTTTTAAAGAGCAAAACAACCTCTATACAAATATC
Source organism: Notiomystis cincta (assembly GCA_013398075.1). Lineage (NCBI taxonomy): Eukaryota > Metazoa > Chordata > Aves > Passeriformes > Notiomystidae > Notiomystis > Notiomystis cincta. Next base: position 141,206 of record VZRX01003017.1, read on the forward strand.
CTTAAAAATCACATTTTTCAGCCTTCAAAAATTAAGTTAAGAAGAGAGTTGTAACTCCCAGCAGGTGGTGAGGACACCTGCTGTTGTTTGTGTCTAGTGCAGAAACACCCCAGTCCCCCAGCCCTGTCTGAGCAGGGCCCAGGGTGATGCTGCAGAGCAAACACAGGTAACACATGACCTTAAGCCCTCACCACCTGAAGCAGCCAGGCAGGCAGGGAAGCACCTCTGTTTGCAGCTTATCAATGGAGAAATAAAACTTCATAAAGAACAACTTATCTGTGGTCAAAAATGGAGCTTCTTGCAGAAACAACAGCAAAACCCAGCCCCACTATTGCCCATCAAATTGTCCTCACCACACAAGACAGCTGCTTTCTGGGCAGGGAAATAACTCAGATGTCAGACTTGTGTCCACACAAAATCCAGCTCTTGGCATTATTTGTGCACACACAGTGAAGCATATTCCTCAGACACACAACATAGGATAACATTCCTACATGCAAGACACAGAACAGGGCCCATATTTCAATACAGGCCTTTCCCAACTCCCTCCCAGCTGCTGAGGTCAAACTCTTTCTGCAGACATCAGCATAGCCAGGCACACTTCTCTTCACACCATGAATTTGTCACCAAAGCCCCCCCCCATCCCCAGATTACACATGCTAAGGGGGTGTGCCCCCCCTTTACCCTTCACAGCCCCCCTGGCACGAGGGCTGGTGGCACCCCCTCCCCAGCACTGTACCTTGAGCCCCAGGATCTGCTCCACGCTCCGGTGCCAGCACGGGGCAGGGCTCCAGGGCCTCTCCAGGAGCAAAGAGGAGAAAGGGCTGTGGGTACAGCTGCAGGTGCTCTGTGAGGGCACAGCCTCCCAGCATTCCCTCCCCTGGGCCAATTAATTGCCTTAATGGGCATCACCTGGAGCAGTTAACGAGGCACAAGCCTTGCTTGATGACTTCTCAACTGCTCTGGGATCAGCTGCTGAACACCCCCCAAATCTCACCATTTGGGACATTTGCTCTGCTGGGTTGAAGCTTGGTCATTTGTCCTAAAGGCACAGCAACACAGCTGGTGGCCCAAGTTATCCTTCAGCCTGTGTAGTGTGCAGGTGAGTGGGTGGCTGGCTCGTTGCACAGTGAGTGCAGGTGTTTCTCATGACAGCAGAAAGGAGCCAAGGCACCACAGCCCTGCCTCCCTCCCTGAGTGCTTCCCTAGGCATCCACCTGGATGGGGGCTTTAAATGTCTCAGAGAAACTCCCTTTTGAAATACTGTTTTCATATAAATAAAAAAGTGAAAGCCTTTTAACATGACCTCCTGATAAAGCACCAAAACATTAAAATAACAGAATTGGCTGAAAGGGCTAATTTTCAAAGAAAAAAATGCCATAGTATTCTGTATTTGACCTGAGTTTATACTTTAACCACTTAACAAGTGTCAATTTTAGAACAGTCTGCTTCAAAAACACTGATAATTGTTTCCTTCACATTTTTAGAAACAAAACTCCTTCTCCTCCCATGTTAGTTACAGATCAACCTAGACAATGTGGCAAAACATGTATATGTTAAAACATACCTTGTGTAGCTCCACAACAAAATTCAGCACCTCCTGCTGAGCTCCAGGAATCTTGTAAGATGTTATTGTGCACCCACTGACCTGTCAAAATACAAAATGCCCTCAGAACCCTTAACACTGGCTAGCTGTGCAGTAGATCACTGTACATCAGCATTTCTGGATGTACTCTGTGTGTCCACTCTCCACTTGTTTGGAGCAAAGAGTAAGCAAAATGAGATGGTTTAGGCAGATGCTAACATGCCCTGAACTAGGTTTAAAGTCTTTGGACAGTAAAATACTCTTTATTTACAGTGTAGTGCTTCTTTCACAGTTCAGGCATAGTTCAGTCCCAGACATATAAATAATACTCTGACTATTATAATAGAAAAAAACCCCAGTGTATAGACCTACTTATTACACCAACCAGATAAGTCCTTTAAGGCCAGGGTAATTTATGGAGTATGCTGGAACATTTATGGGCTAATTAGGCAGAGCTACAATGATAATGAATTTTATGGACACTGAAAAAACCCTGCAGATGAGCAGCCTGGCAAAGCACAGAATGTCACACAGCTTTGAAGACCATTCATCCAGCACCAGTAAAATATGGCCCTGTGAGAGCTGGGGCTGTGCTGGCAGCCAAACCAGTGCTGTAAACAACTCCTGCCCCCCAGACAGATGGGAACTGGGAGCTCCCACAGCCCAGCCTCAGCCACTGGTCTTGCCTGGTAAATACAAGACATGAAAATATTACATTTGTTTGGATAACAAATAGTTGCACAAAGGCACCAGCCCAGCAAAGCAAGATGGATGTGTTCCTAATTTTCACATCTTTCAGGAGCAAACTAGATCCTTCCTGAGATTAAAAACCACTACTTCAACCCTGATTTTTGGGGATTGAAATTAGTCAAGAAAGGTAATTTTCTTGTTCTCTCAGCAGTGATGGTTTTGTCTGGCTCTGGAAAGAAAAGGAGTGCAGGAATGCTGGTGGGTTTTCAGGGACAACCTTCTCCAAACTCAAGAACTGTCTATGCCAACAATCTGAAAAACAATTTTCTTCCCAGGGCATTCTCCTCCTTGGTTCATAGGGAGCTCTCTGAATCCCCACTCTGAGTTAAACAGAAGCCCCTGACTATGCCAGCCATGGCCATGCAATGCCATAAGCAGAAACAACTGGACATGTAAAGACTCATCTAAGGACTCTGCAATACATATGTCAACTTTCCTGTAGTTGTTTTTTCTGACTCTGTTTGCCTGCTTTGTCTTACAGACCATCTCAGCATGAAAGCAAGCAGCACAGAGATTCCTAATCCTCTCACTGCTGCTCCTACCTACGTTGTTATCTCAGGGCAGAAGGTCTGGCTTTGCAGCCACACATTGCATGTCACACCTCAGTGTACTGATTTAGCAACAGCTTCCTCTGATTTAGGGCTGCAAGTGACATCAGAAGTGTTTCCTGTACAAAAAAATATGTGATAATATGTGGCACAGTCAGTAGAAATTAATTTTAAACCACTAAACCTGCCTTGTGAATAGTCCTGTGCTTCTAAGTTAAGCACACTCTGGGGTTTACAGGCATTGAAGCACAGCTCAGCTCTGTGCTGCCCAGTATTTCAGGTGGTGTTCCTAAAGGTGTTGGACCAACTACAATTGTAAATTGAAGGTAAATGTGAAGTTCAAAAGCTCCTCAAACAATGCTTTTGTTACTCTCAGTAGGAGTCAGTACCCACATCAACACAGACCTGAGAGTGTTTCATCCAAATGAATGAAGAGATGTCAATCCTGAAATGAGCTGGCTTCAAAAGCTCAAAGACTTGGCCCTGTGCAGGATCTTAGGTGCCTTCTGGAAATCTCACTGCCCAGTGAGAAAAGGTGGCCTTCAGCCCAGGCAGCATTGAGCAGGGAATATCCAAATACATGACTTAGGGACTTGGAATGGGCTTTCCCCCTGTAATGGTACTGAAGGGGGCACAGCTAAAACAGCAAAGAGAAAACATCTACTTTGACCTAAAATCTGGACTCTTTAGGACAGGAACTTTGGGCCTGCTGGTTCATTTCAGTGCCTGCAGACACAGCTAACGAGAGACAAGAAAATCAGATGGGAGCCACCTCCCCCAGCACAGACCTCTGCAGCTGAATTCACCTTCTAACCCAACTTCATGGCCAACTAGAGATGCTTTTTTAGGGGCTGATTCATTTGTCCCACTTCAGGGTGAGCTCTGGCCTCAGAGCCCATTTCTCTGCCCTGGGAGCACCAGGGGGACTGGTTCCCATGTGGTTCTGAGCATCAGCCTCTGTAGGTTGATAAATTTAGGTGAGACAAATCCTCTCCCTCCTGAAGGGATGCCATATCCCATTGAAATCATGCAGGGTTAGCCACCCCTGTGCTTTGGACATCCCTCCAGTCTCTGCCACTGATTTATATATTCATTAATACACATGAATTCATATGCACATCAATATATGACCTTTTGTCTTTGTATGCATATGCTTGGGGTTTGATTTATTGGGGCACCAAATAACATCACAATTTCTCATGGGAATACCTTAACAACTTGTAAATTCACATATATAAGTGAGTGTATTAGAACAGAATTCAATGAAAAACAGAAATCCAGTGAAACGTTGACAGTCAAAACACATTCTTGGAGATTCTCTATTTCCTTTAGGTTTCTGAAACACAACACACAAATGGTTTTGACATTATTACGAGGACCTTTCAGACTTTCTCCTCTTTTATTTTTTCCCTACTTGAAAATAGAGAGACATTGGAAATATTCTGATGTATTTTGATCATCTTTCACATCTCATACTCTTTTCCAGTCAAAAAAAGTGGGAAAACAGGAAAAAAATAAATGAAAAAATAGAAGGCTGGAATTGCAGCTAAACCACGGCAATGCCACAACTGAAAAAGGAAGTAAAAATTTGGTTTACAGAAACCAAAATATATAAATCTTTCAGTCTAGTACTTCATTCTGACTTAGGAAAAAATCCCTGTTTTCCCATATTTCCTCCTCAGTCTGACTGGAGATGAAAACTTGTGGGGTATTAATCCCTTCCTAAATTAGATATGCCCTCTGAAAAGTATGGAATTGTGGGCTATAAATGGCCTAGCATTAATTGCAGTAATTTCCCCATGGCTAAAATGGATGTTGCAGGGCCTTTCATTCCCTGAAATTCTCTTCATCCTTCCTTTAAATAGCTGGAGTGCGAATGTCGCCTGACATTTCTGTTCCTTTGGGGAGCAGCTGCACCCCCTGACCCTTGGCTGTGTCTCCCAGAAGCCGCAGTCATTTTCAGCTAAGGGTAATTGGCAGCAGAATACACTTTGTTCTGTATAGTGTTAAAAATGGGGGACTTTGTTTTGCCAACCTTCCTGAACTTCCTTTCAGTTCAACGAAGGAGTGCAACATTTGTATAAGAAAGAAATATTGTCTTCAGTGGGAAATGTATTCCATGTGTGTTATAATTTATATTATGACAGATCTTTCTTAACGGACAATATTGTTATTCACTGGGTGGAAAGAAACTTTATCAACTTCTTTCTTTCTTTTGGAAAAAAATGAGTTCTTTGAGGCAACCATAATTTTTATTGGCGGAAATATGTGATAAATTTGAATAATAAATTTATATTAAACCTCCCATTTGTATTCGATTTCCTTCATAAATCTGGGTAAGATGTCAGCTGAGCTGTTCATATATAAAATATTAGAACAAACATTGCCTATCTAATTGAAAAATCTGTCTTCATCAAGGACCTGGAGCTGAGCTTAAGAATGAAAGATGGAGGCTTTATTTAATGCAGCTCTGCCCTGACTGTCATGAATGCTGTCTTTTTCCTCCCCTTCACCACCTCAAGAGGAACAGCAAAGCTCTATTCCCCAACTGCTCTTAAAGGCAGCAATACAAAGATATGCAGAGAAAGGAATGGTCGCTGGTGTCTGCAGAGTGCTTTAAGGGACTTATGTTGGTGAGCGTTAATCCTCCTGCACTTAGAGGATGGGAGTTGCAATCCCTACTGGATTGGCTGGCCCAGGCTCAAAATTTACAGCTAATGTAATAATCTTCCAGGGTCACCCCATGGGGTCACTCCCGTTATCACCAGAGGATGTAACGACAACAGTGGGGAGAGATAAAGGCAAAAGCAAAAAGGGAAATGAAAAAGGAGGCTGAGAGGGTTTTGCAGACCAAGGAGAGAAAAAAGGAGGAAAGAAAGGGGCAAAAAGAGAGCAATGTGTGTTTTCAGAACTGCTAGGGTTTCCCTGGCTGATTCAAAGAACAGAGAGTGACTGAAAACTTGCCAACCTCACCAGGATGCCCTGATCCAGCCAGGCTTTCACAAGAGCCACTGCAAAGTCGGTCCTGGTTTGAAATGGAGACTCTGTGGGGACTCTGTGGCCCCTGGAGCAGGCAAAGATGAGAGCTGGAGGGACTGGAAGGGGACCCAGAGAGAGCAGCATCCCAGGGAGCCTGGCTGGAGGGTGCCTGCTCTGCTCACAGGGGCATGGGGCTCGACCCTGCTGAGCTTCACAGACGTGCAGCAGGGGCGAGCAGAACCCTCTCAGTTTGTTATTCCAGAACAGAAATGCCCAAGTGCCTGGTAATTAACAATTCAAGGGTCTCTGAAGCTCTTTCAAAGTTCACTTGTAAGGATGTGTGTAAGGTTTTCTTTGCTGCCCTCAGGAAGCTCTGAGGTGAGTGGATGAGAAACAATGCTGTTTGTAGAGAGCAGTCACCAAAGGAGATAAACCTCTGCTCTTGTCAAGCTGGATCCTTCCCAGGGCCTCACAAACAGCTCAAGGAGGGTGGAGGCTGCAGTGCTGTGGACAGGGAGGAGCTGCATCCAGATGTGGACTTGGCTGGCAGCAGAAAGATTTGTGCAATGCTTTGAGCTGGATCAGGTCAGAGAGACGGCCCTGGCATCTCCTGCAGATGGGAGCAGCTGCTGGGCTGCTAATCCACAGCTCTGGAAAACTGTGTTCAGTTTTTATCCCATCAGACTCTTTCCCTACCACCTTGTTCAAAGCACTCGGCTCCTCCAAACCTCGGATTTCAGTTTATTGCGAATTATATTTCATTGTCTTTCAGCTGCGGCCCTGGAGCTCCCACCACAGAGCCAAGGGTGTTTGCACTGGCCTCAGAGCTGCTTTGTGTCCTGTCCCTAAGCAAAGGGGCAGCTTGGGTGACAATGAGGAATTTGGAGAGGAAGAAGAACAAAGAATTGCCAAGGAGGCCTAAGAAGATGTAGCTTGCACAAAAACAAAATCTCAATCCTGAACCAAAGCATTGAAGACATTTCTAAAAGTTCAATCTCTACTTGTGAGTCTTCAAGCACCTCACCAGTGTCTTTGTGAAGGGAGAAGGTGGGTGAAGAGCACCTATTTTGGCATATCAAGCTCTCCTTTGACTCAAGGATCTCCCAACCAATAAAACTGCTGGTAAAGAGAAGTGTGAGTACATTAGAAAGACAGGAAAAGGGAACTGACGACTTCAACCAGTGTAAAGAAAACCAGAGACTAACAAATTTGTCAAAAAACTATCAGTCTGTCAAAAGAAAATAAACTACATTTCTACTGCACTCAGAAATGAAACCAGTATCAGCGTCAGCCTTCAAAGTACTGGAGATCATGTGTCTCTTCCTGGTAGCTGGAAATTCATCCAAGGCTTAAGACAATCTCATTTGTCTCCTGTTGCAGGTTTTTGGCCCTAATAATATTTCATGTAGGCAGTACTGCTACAGTGGAATTACAGCCCAGCAATGCCTTTCACCTTTCAGGGAAAAACTAGGGAGGGATAGGATGACTTGTGATAGAAATATTTTTTGTTCAGCCAAAAAGATAAGGAAAAAAACTCCATTAACCGCAACTCAAGTACTCAGTGAGAACCTAAGAAAACTGGAATGAATATTCTTCAACTCCTGAACAAATCTGCAAATTAAAATGTCTCATTTTCTGGTTTTGATGAAACACAGAAACACTCCAAGCAAAGTAGAAAGTTTCTGTGATCTGCTTGCTTTGGCAGAAACTAAACAGTTTCTGATAATAATTGTTATAAACATTGCTTTTACCAGCCTTTGCTCTCACCGTTCCTTCATTAAAATCTAGGGAAGCCTCTTATTAAAAGACATGTAAAGGAATAAGCTAAAAGCAAATCACTTCTCTGTTTGCGTTAAGGGATAGTGGAGATGTAGAGGACCAAAGTCAAAGAAGACCTTGCCATGTCACTGGGGACAACATTCAGGTGGCAGCAAGGGAGCTCAATCACAAAACTTCCTGCAATGCTCCCTGTCAGGAGCAGGAGCTTCTAGGAGTACCATAACAGACTGGGAGCAGATGCCAGAAATGGCTACCAACCATCCTGCCTCCTTGAAAGATGAGCTAAAACTAAAGGGTTCAGCATAGCACTGCTGCTGTTCTTACACCTCAGCAAGTGGGTTTGTTCTCAGGTCTCACAACTACTGACACACACTTTATGAATACACACTTAGATAGGTAACAAGAGGAAGGCAAGAGGTTAACGCTGGCTCTGGAGGTTCCTGACTCTGGGAGATACAGTGGCTGATGGGAGCAGTGTTCACCCTTTGCAGTTTCCACTCGATACTGTAATTTATGGAATGACCTGCCTATTAACCCTGCCCCACTCTCGATGCACCAGCAGCAATCCAGGTGGGGCTCAATAACCTCTGTCATTGTCCTGGCCTGCCATGAGGTTTCTCAGCTCAATGCCACACTTGAATGACACTCTGTCATTATGCTATATTTAGGTAATGAAAGGTGTAATTAGCTTTGTTCTGCTGCAAGCTGATCCGACCCTGTATGCATTATAAAAGGTAATAAAATAGGTGCCCAGATATAAACCCCTGAATAAGCATATTATTCGGTGTAATTTCACGAGCCCAAACCCGATGAAAGACCTGGGGTGAGGGAGCCTCAGCTGCTGCAGTGCCCAACCAGGCTCGCCGTGAGAAGCCACGCAGAAAGCGCAGCCAAGGGATGTCGAGGCAGCAACAGAGCCAATATTGAACCAGTCTCCCGCTGGTGCAGCTTTTCTATAATTGATGGCATTTTGTGATGATTGCTTTCCTATTACAGCACTGTATCTTATCTCCCCATTGTGAGGGGAGCAGCTTTATGTAATTGTCAGCAGCCCTCCAGAGCCAGCATTATCCCGGGCCCACGGCCTTTGTGGGGCTGTCGGCCTGTCATTAATTGTCCTGCCTGACCTTTGTCTGGGACTTTGGCCATCTGCTTTATCGCACCCCATCAGCCTTCGGCAGGAATGAATGGAACTGATAATATAAAAGTCCTGGCAGGAGAGATACTGGGCTAGAAGCTCTGGATGCCAAATGAGTCAGTCCTTGGGACATCACACATTTTCTTAGCATGAGTAATTTCAGTTGGGGAAAGGAGTTTTGTGATACTTGCAAAAAAATGCTGGCGTGTTTGATAGGGGTGCTACTTACACCAGCAGGTCCTTGGTGATTTACACCAGGTGAGTGTCACCTCAGCTCTGGATTGTGCCTTAGCTTTTCAGGGAATATCCTTTGCTTGCTTCCAAGACAGTGGAAAATCATGCAATGGCTCATACTCTCCCACATCCAGGCCATGATCCTGGAGATGAGATACTCCTCCCTCTCCCCTTGATTCCAGCTGCAGCAGGACCAAGATTCCATAGTGAAATATGCCAGTGGAAAAATCCCTCTTCTGCTATACCAGAAGAGGTATCTCTTGGTGGTTGGGAGGCTTGAGTAAGGACAGGAAGCCAAGAAAATGTGGGCACCTGAGCCACCAGCTCCTGGCAGGGTGGCTGGTACTGCCCATCCATGGAGCTCTGGGACTTTGCAGTGCCTCACACGTATTTGGATGGGACTTCAGTATTTGAGTGTGTGGGTTCACCCTCTACTGCCCACATCACCCATCGTTCTCTTGGATGTGGCTGCTCCTGAGTGTCCCACAGACCATTCCCCACACATGGTGAGTGGCTGGGAGTGCCTGGCCCAGTGTACACATAAAACACACCTTGGAGGAGCTGACTCCAGAGTGCTGAACAACATTTTCATGTAGTGGCCATGATCAAAAGGCTGTTGGAGTCACGGGAAAGGCACATCCTTCCCATGGACTCCAGTGGGCTTTAAAGCAGGGCCTGTGATCAGCAGCCTATGAAGTCTCCTCAGGAAAGTCTCCCACAATAAAGATGTTTCACCTGATGCAGATGCTTGTAAAACATTTCCCAAGCAATTATAAACAGGTAATGCTGAAATTGCGTGGGAATAGACAAGAGGAAATGGTTCTGTTTGCTCTTTGCTAATGACCAGGACTATGGGTGTTTGCTCTCTGCTGGGAAGAAGGAGTTTCTCAGACATATTCCCCAGGTGAGGCAGGAACTGATGGTGAATATGACCAAAGTACCGAAGGACAATATTCCAGTTATTGCCCTCTGGTCGGGCTGGGAGCATCAAGTGATTTGTGCACACCTATCCCTCCATCCCACTCTTACCATCATTTGCTCTTCTTTCCCTCTGATGGGTCTCTAACCCCTAATTTATTTGCCATGCATGAAGGAATAAATATTTTCAATTGCTTGAATTAAATTTATCTTCTAATAAAAAGGCACTGACTCTCAGGGAAGCCTTTAGACCAGCACTAAAAATCTCCTACAGCAACAATGGTAAGAGAGGCGTTAAAAAGAGCCCTTAAAAATTCACACTATTTGCTTATTTTTAAAGTTTTTTCCCTTGTGTGGTCTATGTAACCAACTCTTCCAATTATATTATTTCCCAATAGCACACTGTCTTTATCAGAATAAATCAACTTTTCCTACCCTCATATCCAGTACCCACATTCTAGGATATAGAAAAATCCTAAAAAAGCAGCCAGGAGTATGAAGGCAGGTGTGGGAACACCAACTTAAATCCACCGTGGCCACCAGAGATTTAACCCAGGAATTACAACACAGAAAGCCCTGTGTTTCTTGTGAAGTCAAAACAGATTTCCCAACAATCCTCTTGGATCTCAAATCTTCTGAATTAGTTCATCTGGAGGTTGTCTATCAAGCCAAATCACCACACCAGCTACAAGCAGCCATACAGGTGATTTTTTCCCCACAAAGAGCCAGACAAAGCCACAGCAGATCCTCCACGTCTGCAAGCCCCAACCTGCCGTGGGCCCAGCTGGACACAGCCTTGGAGCAACCCACAGCAAACACCTCCCCAGATCCGCAGCGGGACATGGCAGCCGCCCACACTTTCACTCAGGAATGCCTCTGGTCTCAGGAGATGATGGATATTTTCTCCTGATGCTCCCCATGGAAAAACAAACAAACACACACACACCTTCTGACAGCCCCGTAACCTGGCTACTACTGGGGGGCGGGAAGCCGCACCCTGCCAGAAGAAAATTACTCCTGTGTTCAGGCAGGCACAGAGAGCACCAGGTACCCTGCTCTGCCACAAACTTCCTCCTCAGCCTTGGGAAAGTCACTTAACTGCCACAATTTGGATATTAATGGGCGTGAGAGGCATGAATATTTTTCTATTTGCTCTTGGTAAAGCCGGGGTAATGGCTGGGCTCTACCTCACAGGGGGGTGGTGAGAAAAAACCAATAAAGGTGGTAAGACAGTCACAGCCTGCTGGATGGGGGCCACACACATTCCTGAAATAGATTTCCTTGGGGTCAAGTTTCTCTCGAGGTGGTATTTCGAAAGCTAAGCATGAAGGGGTAATGAATTACTGCTCAGGATAAAGCCAGTCCTCAGCTATTCATAGTTTGGATATATCTCGCAATGTTTTTATCAGGGCCAGCTCCTGTGCTTATTAAAAATCCCAGTAATGTCCTGTTGGACATTATGGCTTTCTCTGGCCTTAGGTGGTATTGCTCACTGAATACAATGAAAATGTGACACTTGAAAAGAAATGTGTTCTTTCCAAGGAAATCTGGCTCGGACGCCTGATAAATTCCACCATTCACTCAGCTGCTGGAATTTGAAGAATCCCTCCCCATCCTTCAGCTGGTATTTTCTTAAAAGTAACTATCAGGAATTATCAAACGTGGGGAATTCCCGAAGGCCCTAACATCCCAGCTGGATCAAAGTGTGGCGCCGATAAGATCAGTGACTGAGTACATCCCCATTCTGTGGAAGGTAGGTGGGCGGAAGGATAAATACAGTAGAGGCCATGCCAGAAGCTAATGCAGAACAAACACTGAGCTACCCCAGATGCATTTTCATCTGGCTTTGTCTGTGACAGACCATCTTCCCACCTGCGGAGAGAGGAGTGCTTCAGGCGGATTGCAGCTGGCACCCGCTCACTTTTAGCGCCTCAGCTCCCCTGCCCGGCCAGACCCCTCTCCCAGGCAGAGCAGGGCACTTCCTGAGCCAGGCAAGAGGGGTGAGACTCTGCTTATAGCCTAACACTGGAAAAGACAGATTGTGTCTGAAGGAGATGCACTGAATGTGGTTTTCCACAGTTCCTGCACAGTTTACATTCCTTTAAACTTCCCACAAGGCTGAAGTGCCTTTAGAGTCCTTTAAAAGATACCAGGTCTCTGATGGTTTCTTGCCAAAAGGTAGCCGAGACTTCATGTTTCATCTTAAATCAAGAGAGCTTTAGTGATTCCAAGTTTCTGCAGCAGATGTTAAAAACTGTCATGGAAAAGTGCTTTTGGAACACAAGACTCCTGCTTCCCAATCAAGGCTGTTTGGGCAAACTTTGCAAACAGAAATATATGCATATTCATATTCATGCATTCATCTCAATTACAGGCAATACCTGTGGATGGAGAGGCTGGCACTGCCTGTTCAGTTTTCTCTTTTATTTTGAGTTTTCCATAATGTTGAAAAGGGAAAATAAAATATAATGAATTCTATCCCCTCCCTGGGTTTCCCTCTGTCAGACCCCCATCCCACCTACAAGGTGCAGTGGTACTGTCTGCACACAGCAGAGAACTGCAGAGCCTACTCCTCTCCATTAAGGTATTTAACAGATGTACAGAAGACACATTTTTACCAACCTGAGTTATAAGAAAATCAAAGGAAAGGGGAAATCCTAACAGCATAAGAGCAGAGCTAAGTGGAAATATGACAACATAAGAGCAGGTGCTGCTTTGGCAACAGACACTGATATCACAAGGTGTTTGGAGAGAAGATACTGCACATTCTCAACAATTCAGTGGCGTTTCTCTTTCTACCTTTTAAATATTTTTATATGGCCATTGCCTGGCTGCTGCCAGGTAGGAATTAAATCCCTCTAGGTCATTGCTTTTCATTTTACTTCCCTGATTTGCTGTAACAGTTGTGAAGTTGGTTGGTGTAGAATGGAAATGTCAGGGGAAGCATTTTTTTATTAGTGGTTTCTGGAGGAAATGTGCCAATAACTGTGCTACCATTATTTGCTTCACCAGTCTGAATTCACGTGAAGTGAGAGAACTGACATCAGGACCAGGGATTGCTGACACCATCTGCTGGGAATGGAGATGTGTGTTAGGACTTTGCCTATTTTAGTTTTTATGGTTATTTTGCTACTCATTTTAATGCCAGAGTTTCCATTTTTCACATCCTGATTGCTTTCAGGTGCATCGGTTCATATAATACTAGCAGAGGATGCATTTTTAAAATGTTTTTCCAAGGACCTGGAAAAGAAATTCTTAGGATTTTCCTGCCCTGTAGGGTCACTCACAGTGTTGGCTCTGTTAGTGCTGCTGTTTGGTTGCTAATGTGATGAATTAATGTTGTTTAAAATGGGTTTGATTCTTCACTGGCAGCACACACATCATGTCATAAATTTGACATATGAAGGGAAAAATAACAGCACGTAACAGTATAATCACACTGGAAGTTTGGGTGAAAATGCATTAAAAATTCTCTCTGATGGCAAAAGCATTCTGTAAGTTTCTGACTTTCCAGTTTGTACGGAAAACAAGGCAGCACTCCCTGTACTCAAAGACAAATGTGATTTTTCCAAGATCTTTTATCTTCTGCAAAAGGCTTTTTGAGGAGGAATGTGTGAGGAAGTGGCAATGACAGACAGGTAACTGTAAAAGGTGACAGAAGCAGGATGTGGTGCTGGGAAGTGTTTCAAAGACCCAACCAGCAAAACTGAGTCTCACTGCTTTCAGCAAGATCTACAAGTGTGTAGTAAAGTTAAGCATATGCTCAAATAGTAGTAGGTTGAATAAGGGTGGACTTACGCACATATTCAAGCTCTTTGATGAAATTTCTTACTAGTAGGTTTCATTTTATACAACTGAAAGTGCTGGGGTGAATTGCTGGGATGTTAATAGACAGTGTCTTTGCTGACCAAGCTCAGACAGTGGGTGGAAAAAGTTGTGGAATGGTGTTAAAGAGCATTCCAGAGCAAAATTAGCTCTGCTTCACATTATATATATTTCAAAACATGGGCAAACTGTTAATAACAAGATGAGACATCAAGGCATGCATCAAGGATAACAAGTTAATCATTAAATTATTCCTGTCTGTTTACATTGTCAGACAAAGTAGCAGTCAAAACATTCAGAACCTTGCCTCAGCGCTAGAAAATCCACAGGGAAAATACCTTTTCGGCACTTAAAATAACAATTTTCGAGCTACTGAGTCATCAAAATTAGTTCTGCACTGTTAAACTTTAAAGGAATTCTGCAGATAAAGGAGTCCATGAAGTGACTCTGAGTCAATTGTGCGATGAAAACGATTTATGCTGGAAAACAAAAAGCCCCCCTCGCTATTACTTTTGGTATTTTCTCATCTTCACCAACATCAAGCACTGTTGTTTCTGTGCTCCACCAAAGGTATTTAACAGACTAACACGGTGAGAGTGATCTGCTTAACAACCACACTGATTTATGCACAAGATTAGAGCTGCCTCCCCCTCCCCACTACAACACCACTCTGGAGAGGACAAGGTTTTTCCTTCCCTCACTGGGATCAGAGGTATCTCATTCTGTGCCACAGTTTACTCAGAAATGCTTGGAAATGATGGGGAAAGGGTTGACTTTCTTAAGGTTCACCTGCTCATCTCAAAGAATGACACGGCTTACAAGGCACCAATCATTCAGCTCTGTATGGTTTCAGGATTCCCAAAGATGTTTAAGGGCACTGCAGATTTGTTCTGGACAGCTGCAATGTGAGTGTTATGGAGTTATGGAAAATGGGAAGATGCATATGAAAAGGAAGATACAGATCTAGAGTAATTTTCTGTGTTTATTTACAGAATGTCTGTACATAACTCCTACAGAGTTACTCCCACCTTAGGTGAGCATACTGTCCTCAGCCTGAAGATCTAAAATATTTGGAGAAAACAATGAATTATTTTGATATCAAATGTCCTCAATCATTTCTCCAGTGAGACATACTTTTAATGAATCCCTTAAGATACTCTCACTTATTTGCTGCTTCACTCTAATGATGTGTAGTGGGCACTGCTGTCTGCCTCCTAGTCATGCTGGCTGGATCTCCAACCCTCTCCTTGTCCCACCATCCTGGAGAGCCAAGTGTCCCACTGCAACACCACAGGCTGCAAACACATACAAACACAGCCCCCTTTCTTGGAAAATCACTCGGGACAGCACTCCAGGTCCGTGTGTCAGAGATCCCCAGCCATTCCAGTTCCTGTAGCTGGGATCCTTTGGAAGCGCGGCTGCTCGGTTACAGCAGAGCTCCCCATCCCCTCGGCAGCCCCATGGGTGGTCAGCACGGAGCGGGCAACACGAGCGCGTCCCGGCGTTCCTGAGCTCCCACGGCTCTTCCCCGGAGGCTCCTCCCGCCCGGATGCCTGGATCTGTGCCCCGGGGCCGTGCTGCTGCACGCAGGGCGGTGCTTCCCCCGGCCCCGCTGCAGAATGCGAGGAGATAACTGGGCCCTGCAGCCCCGGGCGGCCGCACAGGTACAGAGCCCTCAGCCCGCGGTGTTTCAAGCAGCTTTGTGATTATCAGCAATTACCTAACTGGGTTGGGTATTTCCACTCCTGCCCCTCTCTGGTTTGGTCACAAGATGGTTAATTAGAGAGATGAAGAGGGTTTCTTACTATCCTCACTGCTGCCTTTCAAGGGGGAAGAATTGCAGAAATGCAACAAGCCAAATTTCCTCGCAGTCAAAGATTAATTTGAAAGCTGTCCAGTGAAAGTATATTTTTTTCTGAAGCTATAATACACTTGCAGCTACTGTGATAGTGGAGGCTGTAAAATATCTATCAGACATAACAAATTAAGTGAGAACTCATTTGATATTTAAAAATTATTCTCAGGAGGAAACACTCTTTGTTGATACTACCTTCTTTAGCAAATTTTTCATCATTATTACTTCCGCATCAAAAACATTTTCTACACTGATTGGTATGCTCAGTTCTTGGGTATTTCCACACACTAGTGGTGTTTGTTGTTTTACTTGAGAAAAGTGAGATTTTTGCATTGGGAGGAAGAGTGATCTTTAGTTCTCTCAAAGTCATGCGGGTCAATATCTTCCCAGTGGGAAACAATTTGACCATTACTTTGGACAACAAACATGATCTGTGAAAGAATGAATGGAAAACAACTAGAACTGCACAATGTTTAGCAAAGCTTGAAAATATTTTATAAGCACATTTTTGCTTCACAGAAAGAAAAGAGAAACACTGAAAGCTACCAGTTTTTAGACCCATTTCCTACTAAAGTTTGAGCAGCTCTAAAACTGTCATAGAACAGGACTTTAAACAAGATGGGGAAGATAATTCCTGACCTTTGAATATCATGAACATTTAGGCCAGTAAAGAATGATTCATGATGAATCCATGGAGAGGACTCGGTTTGCAGTAACTTCTACCATGAACATTTCAGTGAGCCCCAGTGATGAGCAAATTCCTGTGACATTGTGCCACAGCTCATGACATTCCACAGGCCACAGGGCACTCCATGGCCTGGGGCAAGAGCTCTGGGATATGGACTGCTTTGGGGTTTGAAGTATTATCAATCCCTCGAGTCCAGAAGCTGACTGCCATGGCAGCACATGGAGGTCCAGACAGATTTAGGAGGGTAAAGAATGGAATTTCATGCCATTAACACACTGCTGCAGCCCTTTAAGTTTAACAGAACTGTGTAAGCAACTGCGTGAGGGCACAGCTTTGCAATCCAAACACAATGAGGGGCCCTAGAAATTTCAGTTTGATTTGATATTCACATCTTATTGAAATCTCTAATAAGAGAGTGGGAAGCAACTTCGTGGCCACAAGCAGCACAGAGGAATGTGAGGCAGAAGCCAGATGTGGCACAAAGCACACAGAACAACAATTCCCAGTTCACTTTCTTTTGCAGTATATTCCTGTTTTCCTTTCTTCAGTGCAGCATCCCTGCCACCCTTTCTGTGAAGCTGCAGCTGACAGGGCACTGCTTTAGTAGAAATAATGTGAGTGGTGCCACTACTGTACTGCCAGCAGGCACAATTCCTGCAGAATAGCCTCAGATTCACCTCTGCTGAGCCTAATTGGTGTTCATACAGCAATTAATACTCATATGTTTAAGACAAACATACCTCCAAGTAACCTTGTGTATAACTCTAATTTCACATTTGTTTTGATGGTGTTTTCAGAGCTAAAGCCTCATTTTCCTTCTTATCTGCTAGCACAGAATAATGATATTATGTTTCAACTGGCACGTTTGCTACTGTTTTTCTGCAATTTCATGGCAGTCAAGGCAGGAAAACCCCATGCCAAATGGATCTGGGATCTGACTGAATCTCATGAGGAGATGACAGGGCTATTCCTGGTTATCCACCTCTGAGACAGAAGCAAGGTGCTCTGTGCAGTGCCTTGAGGGACCATACCTTGTTTTATCTCCATCTTTTGCACTGTTATGGGTAACTGATCACAACTTCAATCTTTTGCTTCATAAGAGCACGTATCCTCTCGAGAGATGCTGTAAGATAGAGGTGGATTCCTAGGCTGGTACAAACAAGCAGATGTTCCTTTTGAACATGCACAGGGAAACCAACTGCTCTCATAATCCTACAGGACCTCCAAGAGAGACTGAAGTGTTCACTTCTTTTGCCCCTGAAGCAGCGAGCACTTCTCAGCGCTGACTTCGACAAACAGTCATGGGTGATCAAATCCCGGCCTTTTACAGAGCAAGGGCCTGTTGCCTCTTTCACTCAATTGAGCTGATTTCATATTCCAAGGCACACAGGAAGCAATGGCACCTTCAGTGGGAATGAAATCCCTGTTCCTGCAGCTCCTTGCTATTGACGAGATATGACCTGACAAGGCTGATCTCCGATTTCCGGCCCTGCCGAGAGCCTCCCCAGCCCAGCCCGGGGACAGGGACGGGGACAGAGCCCTGCTCTCCTCCCTCCACACCCCGCTCCACACCAGCCATGTCCAGCAGCTTGGGAATTACACCTTAGGAGTGGAAACACCACTCAAGTTGCCTCCCTGCAGAGGTTATTTACTTGCTTCAAATGTCAGATGGGCTATTTTTCTCCCCCTCTCTCCCTCCCTCTCTGCTTCCCCTCCTCCTCCAGGATCCTCAGCTAGCAAAGATGATGAAATGCCAAGAAGAAATGTCACTCCAGCGAGTAAGTTTGCTTTGGGGCATAAGTTGCACTTTGATAATGGTATTTGTTCTGTGGGTGGTCAAATTCCCCTCCGCCTCCCCTTTTTGGTCCTAAGCATTATCTCACGCAAAGATAAGGTTCATTAGTAGCTCCTCTGAGCTGTGGACACTGCAGAGCTCATGAAGAAGCATGTTCATCACTGATAGTGCTTATTAGTGATTGCTGCTTTCATGCACCTTTTAGATTTATTTTGCTGCTTTCTCTAGGTGGGAAGTCCTTAGAGAACTTTCAAAACCAGGCTCATTTGGAGGCACATGTCTATGTGCAACCCATGCATACACATCAGTGTGTATGTGCTGTTTATGGGTACAATTAAATCTAACTTTAACTTGTGCTTAGGCTCACAGTTCTACTAAAAATATTAAATTTCTAAACCTGAAAACTAACCCAAATTCATTTATACCGTTTTTCCCAAGCTAGGTCTGGGATTCTGGTCTGTCTCTCTTTTGCAGCCTAAGTGACAGCATTGTCCTGCTGTTCTGGCAGCAGAAATAGATATTCCTCTTCCTGTTGGTTAGGAGGAGGCTTCCTAATCCTGCATCTTATGAAGATAACATCAAGAAAATGTAAAAAGATCTAGCATAATTTCTCTTAAAACTGATTCACACCTTAAAGCATAACTCCTAAAAATATTTAGTTGCTTTATATCGGCATAACCTATTTCAAGGGGAAGGAAAAAAAAAGAGATCCTGGAATGTGTCCTGCATCTACTCCAAGAAGACTGCACAGCTTTTCATGTACCAGCAGTGTCAAGTGCCTGTAACTTTTTAGAGACAATATGAATGAGAGGAGGAGTGAGAGGAGATAATATAAGCACATAAAATAAGGAGCAATGCTTGGAAAGTAGACTGGAACAATTATTTATCTGGGGTTATTTTTGTCTATAGCATGAACAATGAGCTTACAACCTGAAAGGAATACTTTTCTATGGAACAGAAATCCAGGTAGTGCCATTCTCCACCCTATGATTACATTGCCATCATGAATACAGTGAAAAGAATAATAAAATCGCACATCTATTTATAAGAAAATAATAAACAATAGATATAAAGGGTAATATTATAGAAATATAATAGCTACAACTGGTGAGTAAACAAAAGCTTTTGAATGCATAAAACCTTTCAATTTTCTGGGCATTGAATCTACATTTTACTGCTCTGGGGATGGGTTTTTATGTGCCTATTGCACACTTACCTCTTGGTAAAAAATGGTTTCTCTTGGCTGCTGTCAGAGGCAGCTCCTGATCAACTGCATCCCTGGCTGTGCCACACAACCCCAGATCCCCATGGGCACTGCAAAGAAATGACAACAACCTCAAACTGCAGAGTCAGGTTTCCTCCCTCAAACTGCACTAATAAGCTCGTCAATGACAATGAGCAAAAGAATAAAAATGGAAAAGGACTCAAATTCGAAAAATATCCAGATTTTCACTTTGTTGTCATGGGCTTCACCACTAAGTTAAAGGGCTCACTAAGAGTGAAGTGAAGTAAAATTTTGTTCTCAGATTCATTTCATTTACTCTGCAAGATGTAGTGGGTTGCAAGGGCAGACATGAGGACTGAATTTGGCTTTTGAGAGGCTTAAAATACTAACCAGACCCTGGAAACTGCTGTTATCTCAACATCAATTTCCAACCTGATTAGGGAGAAAGGTTTCATTTGGTGTCTGTGCTGATTCCCAAACTATGAGGTCATACAGCACTGGCACCCAAACTCCATCCCCTCTTATCCTCCTAGCCCTGCACACAAGGAATGGGTCTTTGGGACTGGGAGGAGGTTCAGCTTTGTATACCCATTCATTCTTCCAAAAGCAAGATAGGTGGTGGTAAAGCTTCCATACGTGGGCAAAGCCTCTGAGGATCAGTGTTGGACTAGTGCATATAAGCCTTCCCATATGCAAACACTGTCTTGTTTATGATAGGCTTATCTAGCCAGGTTTTACCCAGGGATGTTGAAAATAAGGGAATCGAGTGAAAAATGACAGCTGGCAAAACTTCCACCTTGCCCCTTGCCTTTTGCATGTAAAAAGCTCTTTTTGCTTTACGGTCATGGGAAAGAGCGTGAGTAGAGTGTGCATAGGAAAGTCTGCTGGAGTTGTTGCCATCACTGGGAACAAACTTACCTTATTCCCCAAAACAGCAACAGTTCTCTCCCCTCCCTTCTTGTTTTAACAACCAGCAGTAATACTGCCCTGTTTTATGCCATAATCCATCCTCTAAACGGGAATCTGCAACAATCAGCAATAAAGGTGGCTTATTCTTGCTCTCTGAGAAATATCAGCTTCTCCACATGCCCACATGCAGAAACCTTCTGGAGCAAGCTCACAGGAGAGACATGGTTCAAGTCCTTCCAAAACAATGCGGCTCCTCCTTCCCTGAAATCCAAGTATGATGAATTTCTAAATACCCTGGGATGCTCTGCAGAGCCAAACATCCTGGCTCTTGTCCTCAGGTGTGAAAAAACCACAGACCTGGCTGAGAAACTCATAGCTGATTCATGCCATGCATTATATATATCTATAACCCTTTTCCACACAGGATCACAAAAGGAGATAGGAGAGCACAATCCACCCAGAGCTGTCACTGCAATCCAAGCTGCAGATCCTGACACGTACTCCTGTCTTGTTAAAGTGCTCTAACGTAAATGCTACGGATTTGGCAGTGGAAAGGCGCTGTGGGGCAAGCTCTCATGGAAAAAAAGATAAACTGAGAGAAGATAATGACGCTAAACATGAGTGCATGCAATTGTAAGTCCACGGTGTCTTATGTCTTTCAAATGCAGCAGATATGGTTACCTCCTTTATTCCCCATGCTTAAAGGAAGCATTTGTGTCATAGCAGCTCTTGAAAAAAAATGAATGAGTTACTTGAGATTTTTTTCAAGCTCCTGAGGGGATTTGTTTGCCACAGTGATCACTCAATTGACCAGGGACCTGGCCTGCCTCTGGCATAGCTGTGCTCCCAAAGCCCTGCTCCAGCCAGGAAGGGCAGCTGTGGCTGAGGCACATTGCTCACTCTGCTGGGCTTTGGGCTGCGTGACCAAGGGGGCTCAGAGTGTGTTGATACAAAGCACAGCTTTCCCTGGGTAGCTGTGCTCAGGCAAGGAGGGCTTTGCCATTACAGCACATTCTGTAAGGCATTTCTACCCTAGACATGACCTTGGTCATCGCTATTATTTTTACTATCTAGATTTGCAGCAGTGTGGCAAAAGGGGGTGGGAGAAAAGAGTGGTAATCCCAGTTCAGCAGAATATTGGAGCTCCTCCAGTCCCTCCACACAAGATTCCCCATAAGCCGCTCAGATCCCCTTCAGGAAATCATGTTCGTGCTGTTTTACCACCCAGAAGCTGAAGTAAGCTCTCATAGGTTTAGATGCTATTAAGTGCTGCCCAGAGAAACTTCCAGTCTAAGCTGAAAGGCCACAGATACCCTTTTATCCTTTGCAGCTATTGCATAGGTTGAGATTTTTGGTAAGAAAAGGTTGCAGTCACATCGTCAAATGCAAGGACTGAAAATTTTTCTCCATGTTCCCACTGTCACAGACTTTGACATTGCCCATTCCACCTCATTTTAGGCAACACGACTGTGCTGGGGTCCACCTGGTGTGCAGGGACTATGAGCTCCTCAGGAGCACCCTCCTACTGCATCCCTTTGGAGAGCTCCTTGTGAGACAGTCCAGCCCTCCAGACACAAATATCCAAACATGAAAAGACCTATGGAAGCCACTGAAGTGCTGCACATGTGTCACAGCCGATGGCCTTTCAGCTCTGAGCCAGAAATGTCACCTCAGGGTGACATGCAATGCTTTTCAAGCAATCAATTAAAAGTGTAGCTGTGTCCTGGAATGAAAAGAAGAGAATGAAGGGAAGGAAACTTTAGTCTCCTAACAGTGAAATGTGACTGCAGCATGAGGAAGGAGCTCATGGGCTGTGTTTTTGCACAGCATTTTACAGGCTTTGGGGCCAGTTACAAGCTCACCGGTTCATGAACTCCCTCTTGGCCAGGGCCCAGAGCTGACACCAGCTGGGCACTTTTCAGCCTTTATAAAGTAAATTACACTCCAGGAGGCTGTCACTCTTTGCACAAATGAGGAAAACCCGAGGTGAAGCCATACCACAAAATAACGTGCCAGCACAGAGATAGTCACTGAGGTAACCCTGCAGAGCTGCTGCTCCTCCAGCCACTGGCAACACACACACACTGCTGGGGCACTCTGGAAGTGCTGGGGCTGGCCTGCTCAAGGTCCTGCTCTTCCTTTTAGCAAGCCGTGCTTACTTTTCAGGCCTCAGCTTGAGGAGAACCTCTGGTCCCCACTGTAAAGCGATTTGAGATGAAAGCTGCTAGTCATGTAACAGGTATGGTTATGAGTCAGCACCTAAAACAGTTTCTCAAGGTTTTTGTTTGTTTGTTTGTTTTTTAATATCAAAAGAATAGCATGAAACCCAGGTCCTACCCTCAGTTGTTCCCAGCAAGAGGAATAACTCGTATTTCCAAGGAGCTGCTAGGTGACAATTTCACCTGGATGTGCGAGATCAGCTTTCACCAGCTCCTGTCTTGAAAGGAAGAGTGCTCTTATGGAGAGAGCAGAGGTCAATACTTAGGATATCTGGTCTCAGCCCCATGACAAGAAGGTATGTGACCTTCAGCACGAGTCTCAGCATCCCAGAACTCAGCTCCTCCCTCTCAACTGAGAACTAAAAACATGCCTTTACCATTTCACACTAATACCCCGTGAAAATGCTCTTGCACCCTATCACTCTATAGCTCTCAGGGGGAGGTGAAAATTGTGCTCTTGATTGCTGTTTTATGGAACGGGATATTCATTTACTCCTGAGCGGCCAATGCAAAAGGGAAAGTGAGTTCAGTGCAATAAATGTGGTGAGGGACTGAATTTGAGCAGCGCTCTTTCCATGCTTTGTGGGCTGCCTGACCTTCAGCTGAAACCACGACATTTTTCATAGTCCAACCAATACTTTAGGAAAAAAAAAGGCAAGCAGCAGAAGGTACCACAGTTAGATTTGCCAGGTATGAGACAATATAAAAGCAATGAAGCCTTGAGGACACAGGAGAGCTTGTTGCCATCTCTGCTGGTAGCAGTAATAATGCCTTGCATTTAGCAGGCACTGTAACAGCTGTCAGGGTTAGGCAGCCACTGTAACTTATCCTCAGTTCTGCAGCGCTGCCACACAGCTCCACATAGGCCACTTTTGTTCATTTAGGGCTCTTTCATGCAGACATACTGAAGAGTCTTTCTTTCAGTACAAAAGGAAGATGATGGGTCTGTGATGGTTAACCCTCAGGAGAACCCTGGGAGACAGAGAAGTAGGAATGGGCTGAGAAATCTGCAGGGCTTTGCCGAGTCCCACAGAGTGACCAGGCTGCAGAGCTGAGCTGGACACCTCCTGTCTCTCGAGATTTCACTTCTGTTCCCTCAGACTTTGCTACCAAAACAGCTTTGCTCTGCTATCTGACCAGAGAGGAGGTCCCATTACACAGCTCATTACACATCAGAAGAGCCCTAGGCTTAGCCTCAACACTAGAAAGGACAGTCCTATAAAATGGTTTTGTCCAGAAATGGACTTTCAGCCAAACCTGGCATATTTTCATCCAGACATACCTTCCTAGAAAAGGGGTCAGCACACAGATAGAAAATTTGCCAATGGGAACAGTGGTTTAGTATCATCAACACAGGTGAAGACTACAGGGAAACTCAGAACAAGCAGGTGAACTGGAAGAAAAAAAGCCACTGATGACAAGTGTAGGTAATGCCTCTTAAAAAGCACAATGGAAAATTTGCATTTGGCACACATATTCCCTGTCACTGCCTTTGGCCAGGGAGATCTTGGCTTAAAGAGCTGAAAGAAAATTCTCCATACTTGGTACAGTGAGCCAAATAAATAAATAAAGTATTAAGAAGGAGAAGGATGTGACAGAAAACCAGACTGAACATATTCGAGTAATGGGGTCTCTTTAATGTGAGTTAATGGCTGCCTTCAACCGGGTCATTGGTCTGTAGCAAATAACAGCTCTGCACAAAGCCAGAGGGTGTCAGATGTCTCTTTTTTTGTGTGTGAAAGGAGAAAGTCGTTTATGTAGGGAGGTAGCTGGCAACAATAGGAGCCACGGTCCCTGCCAAGGTCTGATCCCAAGACAAATCTTTGGGCAGAGGTGGTTATCCCAGCTGCTACTGAATGGATGTGAGCACAGCTTGGCAAGGTCTAGGAGGGGGTGTGTGGCAGGAAAAAGAGCAAATGGTGAGCAGAGCAGCAGAGATCCCTGTGGCTCAGAAAGGATTGGCAGGACAGACTCCTGCCAGCAACAGGACTTTCCACTGTTTGCTCCTGTTGTGTTTGGGGCTCAGCAGTCATGAGCATTCTTTGCAATAAACAGGTTGTGTCGAGGTGCATAACTGGCTTGTGTCATCCATTGCTCCTCCTAAAGGAAAACATCCTACAAGGCCTTAAATATTGACTTCCCTCTCAGACCAAAGGGGAAGCTGTTCACTGTATTTGCTAACATACCCTTATTGCTGAGGAACAGCAGTAATGGGTTCAGAAGAGGGTGTGGAGAAGAAATGAAATGACAAACAGCAGAGAAGTTTCGGCAGACAGTTTGAAAAGTGTAGGTGTGTTTCATCTGCAAGTAGGGTGAGTAACTGGGGATGCAACAGGAGCATTTGTCTGAAGAGTGGAAGGGGATGGGGAGCATCTCGTGCACAATTTACATCCCTTAACACGAGGCAAAAACCCTCAGTGAAACTGAGAAATGGAAAAAAGGAAAGCAAAGAAAAGGAGTAATGCCTCATATATGGAGGCATGTATAATGCTTCCAGCTACCTGGAAGATGCATTGCTAGAGAAGTCACTATGACCAAATACCTCGAGACTGTCAAAACAGGACTCAAGGACTGTAAGAATAAAGGCATGCAGATGACCAGCTTGTTTCTAAGCAGACAGAAGTCCCTATATTTCCAGACATAAACAAAACAGTCTGACAGAAATAATACATAATTATCTGTAAGGTTTTCTGTACTATCCTGAAAACATCTGGAACTGATCCATAGGTTAAAGAAGATGCTGGGTAGAAGTACAGCACATTAGAGATGATGATGAGATGATGAAGGAAGAAAGTATTATCTAGAATAAAGTTTTGAACATGCAAGCTAGGCTGTGACTTGCATTAGAATAGCAGAATGTCTCTGAACACAGGCAACTTAAGGTACAGGGATTTCAGAGGTATCTGAGCAGATACAGCCAATCCTCTTGCACTGATGTACTCTTTGTTATTACAACTTGGGCTGATCCTGAAGAATTCCTGACTTCCCATGGTGTTTTCATCACTTCCAAATACAAATACGATGGATCCTTGAGAGTGATACTTCTTAGCATGAGTGAAAGTGGCAGAACCAGATTTAATGCACAGAGAAGAAAATTACTGAGCTATGTTTAACTGCTCAGGACACCTCTTACATATTGGGGGTCTTTGATTTATTCTCCCACATCCACATGCCAGGCCTCTGGAATTGGAGAGCTGCTAACTGCACCTGAAAAACAACAATTCCTGTAAAGGAAGAAGCTAAATACACCTTTTTTCCTGTGCAAAGGAATCATTAACAGGAAATCAACTGAGTCACTAGTTTAAAAAACTTGCTGTTGCCATCATCAAAAGAAATATATCTGTGCACACATCTGTATGCACAGGAATGGATAGGGAGGTCTGTGCTGCACCAGCTGTTCCAGCCAGGAGGCCTTCTGGGTGCCCTCTCCTTGTACAGACAGCACAAGAAAGCTGAGAGATCTTGGCACCAGCACATGCAGCAGTGTAAGAGGTGTGTAAGGGCTTTGCAGTGACAGACCCACAACAGCAGGACAGCATCCTTCCTCGTCCACTACAAGGGGCACTCATGGGAAGGGCAGGCTGCCTTGGGGTGACACTTCACCATGGGGCCAAGCGTGCTCACCCTCACTGCAGGCCACTTGTCCAGCTACCTCAGACACAGCCAGTCACACCCCACAACCCCAAAACACACGTGAGGATGCAGTTCTGGGCCTGGAGGGTGGCGTCTCTCTCAGTGCAATGGGCTGTCCCCGGCAGGAGTGACTCTCCAGCAGGACCTGCTCTAAGGTAGGGCTGGCCCACAGAGCAAACTGCCAGCAAAGCCTCGTCCAGCAGGGAACTAATTTAGTCTCTTGTACGGTTGATGAATGAAGAATTTCCTCTTGGGACTAAATTACAGGCCTTGTCAGGGTTGCTCTTTCGTGATCTGTTATTTAGATGTAATTTTCCAACAGGGCTGGAACACATAGCCATGAGCTAGAATAGTATTTGCTGTGAACAGCTGCCACACACCGTCCTTCACATCCCACACCCTTTCCACCCTCCCCGGTACCCCCCCTCCTTCCCTCCCTCCTGACACACATGCAAGACCCACTAGGCACAACTTGCACTGCATCTGTTAGATCCTCATTGAGGTCCTTAATTAAACCACAAGAATGGCATTTGCCCACCTTCCCTGCGCCCCTCTTGTACAAAGAGTCACGTCTTGTTTGAACACGCTTAAAAACAGACAAGAAGGCTTTTTTCAGACTCTGAAGATTACATCCCTGTGTCAATCTTTCCCCCTTTGGCTTGAAGATAGACTTGTGATCCTCCTTTGGCTTTTTGAACTGTTGGAAGCTGTGTAAACACACAGCGTGTCAGTAAAGCTCTGCTGACCTAATGGCTGCTAAGTGCAAAGCGATTCCCTTCAAACTCCCGGCTCTCACCTGTTTTGAGGTCGTTAAGGACCAGGTCTGAAAGCGAAGGCAGGAACACTCTAGTTGGCCATTACCTAATGATGAAATGGCTGGGTAGGACTATTTAAAAGAGTTTTCCAACAGCCCAGTAATTGTTCTGGGCTTTAATCCCAGGATGCTCTCTCCAGTTAGGAGACTGACTACTTTAATGCAGAGCAGTAAATTTGAATGCTGAGGGACCATGTGACAACAGACCCTTCTGGAAGTCCCTCTGCTAGACATGCAGCATAAAACCACTGAGCATGGAAGCAATGCAAGACTCAGGACTCTGTTTTAGCCACTTGCACACCCTCACATCTTTCCTGCATGTGCTCAGAAGCAGCAAGCTGTCCAGCCTGCAGAACTGGAGTCCTGTAGTGAGGAGCTGGGATCCATTTTGTGTAAGTGACGATGACCAAATAGCCTGAAATAATTTTCCAACATAATGCTGGTGCGGAGCCTAAACAAATCAAGGGGCTGCTGACAGCAAATTATATAGTTTTAGAATAGCATAAAGGAGCTCAGAGGAGAAAAGTGTGAGGGATGAATTTGAACTCATTAACATGCAGGGATAGACCGAGTATCTTATTTTATAGCCTTCCTGACGATCCCTGGCACTTTGACACCACCCAAACATAAGTCCCATGTGATCACTTTGGCACCTGCAGGCTGGCTGTGCGTGGGCCCACACGTCTGGCTCGCCTCACATCCTCGGGCCTGCACGGCGAGGAAAGAGCCCTGAGCCCGTGGGGACCTCGAGGCTTGCTGGTACCTGGTGTTCTCCTCTGGGGGAAGTGGGTTTCCATCTGCACGGGGCCCGTGCGCGTCGCCGGCCGCCTCATCCCGGCGGTGCAGCTCCCTCGGGAAGCGCCTGGGGAGCGCGGTGGACAGGCCATAGAAACAGCGCCATCTACTGACCGCGGCGGGCGCGGCCGGAGCGCGGCCGGAGCGGGGCCGGAGCGGGGCCGGAGCGGGGCCGGAGCGGGTCCTGCCAGCGCTTCCCACAGCTGCAGATTGCGGACCAGAGGGCGGGAGCAGAAAGGTTACACAGTGCGTTTACAGCCTCTCCCGAGCCTCGGCAACACGCGGCGCTGGGGCAACCTCCCTGCTAGAGAGCACCGGAATGCCCCTGCAAACCTACTCCTCTCCCTGCTCATCAATCTCCCGCCTGCAGGTCGATGTTTTCTTACATTCGTCTGGGATTTAAAAATACCTCCACAATCCATGTGTTTGGATTTGTAGAACATTTACCAGGCGGAGGTGCAGAGTAAGGTCCTGTTAGATTTCTAAGTAACTGGACTAACCAAAAGGACAGACCTGGCTCCCAAAGGCTGACTGCAGTTGGCTTGTGAGCAGAACTCTGTGTGAGCAATTTTCATGGATACACAGGTGGGTTTGCTTCATGTTTCTTGGTACATTAAATAAGGAGTGACATCATCTAAGCTACAGTTCAGACTCCTGTGTCATGTCTGATGACAGTGACTTGTTTTGCAAGATGTTTTTTGTTTGGTACTGGCAGAGGATTTAGTTCTGACCCAGCTACATCCATTTGTGCCCATCAGCAGCAAGCTGACCCAGTGTTCCCACTGCCAGAGCTCTGCACGCTCAGTTAAGTGACACATGAACTTTTAGCAGTGGAAAGTCTGCACAAAAGAGATTTTTTTATTTCAAAAACATGCAGGCAGTTACATTCTAAGAGCACAAAATTAATTCAAAAGGTTTCTCCCAGTATCCACAGCTCCCCATGAGACAGCTCTGCCTTCTCTATAACCCCCAAAATATTCTCCACCAGTGAAGACCCAGGCAGGAAGTCTGCCTTTCTACCTCACAAGGTCCCATGGTTTGTGCATACTCTGTCCTATTTAAAACCAAGAGAAGCTCCCAGGGAAGGCTCAGAGAACAGCTTGGCAGCTTTGTGTTGAACCCTGGCACTCACAAAGCCCCAGTCACACAGCTTAGACTTCTTGTTTGGGAACACTTCCTGTCTTTGCACAGCCTTCTCCCCATGAAATTTGTATTTCCAGAATTTCCTTGTTCCCAGGTCCTCAGGTGCACACCTGCTCACTGTGAGGGATGTCTGCTTGCACTCCTTGAAATGAAATGCTCCAAGAAGTGGATGATGTTGGGTTTTGTAAATGTTGGCTCCTGTTGTGATCTTTGTACACAGGTGCCAAAACAGATGGTGCAGGGCTGCTCACACTGAGCAGGGGAAGGAGCAGCTACAGATACTGACAATCCCACCCCTGCCTGCTGAGGAAAAGAGGAGCCATTCCATTTTTCACTCAGTTTCTTTACCACCACCTCCCTCTCCCATGTTACTTTCTCACCGCTCCTCTCCAGCATGAAGTCACTGTGAGGAGGTGAGGAACAGGCATTCTGGAAGAATCTCAGCCAGTGCTGGTGGATTGTCATTGCTTTTCCATTTCACGCTTGTGGCCTGAAGTTTCCACTATCAGCTTCTGGTGACCAAAGCCAGGAGAGTCCCTGTGCCCCTGAATCTCAAGATTAAAAAAAAAGGAACATAGAATCAGGGAATAAATTGGAAGGGTCTTGAACACCATCTGGATCCAGTCCCCCTGCCATGGGCAGGGGCACCTTCCACTGTCCCAGGTTGCTCCAAGTCCCTTCCAACCTGGCCTTGGACACAGCCACAGCTTCTCTGGGCAACCTGTGCCTCACCACCCCCACAGGGAAGAATTTCTTCTTAATCCAAACCTGCCCTCTGTTGGTTTGAAGCCACTGGCCCTTGTAAGCAGTCCCTCTCCAGCTCTCTTGTAGCCCCTTTAGGCACTGGAAGGCTGACCACTCATCACAATGTCAGAAGCAATGCCAGGACTGAAATGTCCAGCAGGTAAAAGCCCTAAGCCAATTAATGCATCATTAGAGATCACTTGGTCATTAATGTGGGGAAATAAACCCCTGAGACTGTTTTAAATCCTGCTGGCAGAAAACAGTCTAGTCTCTTCCCCCCAAAAACTGTGTTTTTGACAAAGGTTGAGAATGTTCTCTGAAACTCTGTGGCACCTCTCCCTGCTGCCACCTCTGGATGCTTGGGAGAGGACAAGTGACTGTCCCTCTTGGCACAGAGGCACTGAGGGATGCTGAGCTCTAACAGTGAGGAATTGCTTGAGCCTTTGCCTCCTCAGCCATGTCCCCACTTCTCAGGGTTCCACTATGAATTTCAGAGTGCCTGGTGCTTCCCTGCACAACCTGTAGGATAATCTCCTACTTTTCCTCACACTCACTTTTTTTTTCCTCTGGTCCTAGTGGGATTTGAAGGTACTTGAGCAACTTGGAAACCAAAAGTCAGTGAAAAACTTGCCCAAAGCCAGGGCTATTTTTGTGCAATTCCACCACTTTTTGGGCAGTCTCTGAGTGGACACAAGCCTGCTAATAGCCCTGGCAATCCTCCTCCAAGGGCTTGAGAGCAGCTTTGATTCTTTCCATTAATGATCTCTTCTCAGAGCTACACCCTCCAGCTGCCACATCTCTTGCAGGCACAAACCCTGACATTCAGCATTTAGCACTGCTTTATTTATGGGGGGGAGGCTGTTCTTGCTCTTCCCCCTCTCCCTCAGTTAATAAGTCTCTGGTGATTTTATCTCCATTTTTATCTGCTGCAAACCCCTGGGTCCTTGCTGTGTTTCCCCAGCCAGCAGTGCTGCTATCAGTGCCAAATATTTCAAGCTGTCAGGACATTACTGAACGAAATTCCTTGAAGCCACTGACTGGTAGCCTAAAGGTGAAGCATTTAACTATATTACATTGGGGTTAATGACTCTGATGGCCCCTGCATTAGCTTATTAGTGGTGGCCAGTTGCTGCTGGTGGCAGTGTGGGGACATCACAGAGTCCATCCTGGAGCAGCTCTGCCTTCCAGCTCCCCCTCCAGTGAGGGACAGGAACTGCCATGACTTGCCACCTCACTCTGGATTCCTTAGGATTTTCCTGAAAATGTGATCTGTATTGCATTTTCTCATACTTCTCAGTTTGTCCCTAGTAGGAGAAGGGGTGGGGTCAGGTCTGTTTTTAGCATATTTTTCCTTTGGTTTTAAAGTTTATTTAAACTGACTCACATTTAATTGTCCTAAGGTAAACAGATGAATCACCCAGGGGGGGATACACCTCCAAAGGTCAGGGTTCAAAGCAAGTTTTTTTACTTTCTTTCTTTTCCTTGGGCTTAAATAAGGAAAACTGGGTTGGTTGGAAAATAAAACTATTTTATTTGGGAGTTCAGCAGACAGTGACTCAGATTTTTTAGTTTCCTGAACTTTTTACTTTTATATAAGTAAGACCCTTGATAAACAGGTATTGGGCCCACACCTGTCATGGAAAGAGCAGCAGGAGTTCAGCACAGTGTGGTAACAGAAGCTCTCTTGTTCTACTGCTGGAATTAGCTGCTTGGCTAAAGGGAGATTCTTGATAACTCCTAATTTAAGCCCTTCAGACCAAGTGTGCTGCAGGGCTCCTTTTTTTTCCCTTTTGGAAAGATCATAATCAGCCAATGAGAAAACATTATTTTTAAAAAAATCAACCCAAAAAACAGAAGAAGAAAAGAGCCACAAGTTAAATTTTGCTTCTGGAAAATGCAGTCCCTTGAAATCCCTCGACAACTCAGTACTTGAATTTTGCTCTCCTATTAAAACCCATTCCCGGTAAAGGGTTGCTATTTCCGACCCCGCTTGTCCTTGTGGGCTGTGTCTCCTGCTCTGTGTTGATAGTGTTGGCTGTGGAGCTGCTGGCTGGTGTGGGGTGAGGTTGTCAGAAAACAGACTGTACAGTTGTACTTCCCAACATTTCCACTTTGATCTGGTTTTGGGGCTCGGAGCTATCTCAGGTCATGCTAACAGCACCTGCAGCCCTGCACAAAACACCTTGCTCAGTTGAGTTTTGTTGTTGATCCTTTCCCTCCTGTCAGTGAGAGAGAGAAAAGAGACTCAAGAGAAGGGTTGTGGAAACCCAAGGCTGTAGAATTCACACCACAGGAAGAGTGATGGAGAAAAGAGATATTGGCAGCTTTCCTTCACCAAGCCAGGCAGCTCTAGGACCATCACATGATCTGATGAGAGATTTTTAAGCAGAAAGGACAAATTGAAGATTTCCAAGCCCCCATCAGGCTCTAGGATGAGTGACAAGACTTTTTGGCTGTGCTCACTAGATCATGAGTCCATCATTTCCTGCTGGGTAGACCATGAGAGAGATACCTGCTTCTCTCCTGTTCTCCATCAAAAGAGACATCCCCAAACTTCCTCTGATTTGGGAACTGAGGTGCATCACTCTGCCAGCATGGGCAGGCAGCTGGATACAACAGGGTTTTCCTACAAGTTCCTGATTTGCAAGTGTTTTGAACTTCCCTGTCTGTAAAATATGGAGGGTAACAACACTTCCACTGAGATCCCTCTGAGATACTCAGCTACCATGGTCATGCTTTGATTTGATACATTTCTCCATGCAGAGATGTAAGGAAATAGTGTTTCTTTTTCACTGCATTTCTCTTGATAAATTTGAGGGTTCTGAAATCAGAAACAAAAAGGAGAAAATCTACATTTCTAAATAATCCAGAATATTAATTTAAATAGAAAGATGCTTATTGGAAATTTGCATAACCAACAGTGTATTTCACTATTTTGCTTTTTTAATGACCATCTCTTTCCCGTGGCTTGCTAGGAATAGTTGAATGTGAACTGACAGAGCAGAGACTTTGTGAAAAAGAAGCACATATTACACAAGTAACCCAAAGAGCAACTCTTGCTTCATTTTGGTGACATTTGGTGAATGAGAGATTAAAAAAAAACGATTGGAAGAAGCCATTCCTGCTTTTCATTACTATTTAAGTTGCAGCGTAAGTCAATGGGCAATAGTGCAGTATTTTGTAACCAAAAGTTTTTTCCAGTTTGACCTAAAAATTATAGAGTGAACTTGAGGACTACCTCAATCAAACATTCAGTTTGTTGGGTCTCTGAGCATCCACAGACACTGGATGAGTCCAGGAGACTGGACCTATGGCGTGGTCCAGTCTGACCATTCCTGTGCTCTTTTGTCCCTCTTTGCTCACCCTGAATGCCTGGAGCACTTTCAACAGTCTGATCTCAGAAAATATTACTTTTAAAATTAAGTTTATAAATGCAGACATTAGGAATCCAGTTTAGGGGAGCAAGGTTTGAAAATATGGTCCCCAAATCCCCAGGAATTCATTTACCTATTGTCTCTGGCTTCCAGAAAAGCCAGGTTTGGGCAGCCCCAGGTGCCTGCAGATACCTGTAGGGCTGTAGGGTGAGGGGTGGAAACCCAGCAATCGTTGAGAGTTTGGAATGCTCTGCAGAGGCAAACAGTATTTAGGACTGAATCCATAAACCTGTCCCTGGCTGTATATGAAGCTCAGCTGCTGCTTCCCTGGAAAAAAAATCCCAACCATTTCCATATTGCCCTTTTGGGTTGCTCAAAGCAACCCCCAAAGTCACTATGTCTCACACCTGAAAGGAAACTCCTGGTTCCAGACCCGCTGAACATCCCCCCCAAAATCTGTTCCTCTTTGTTTTGCACTTGTTGGCTGTCTCAAACCATCTTAACCAGAACCATGGGAGGCCCTGACTTTGCTCACACAGAGAGCCTCGCTCTTCACGGGAACACCTTCTCCTTGTCACGCTGCCATCCCCAGCCTCCGGAGGAAGCGCAAGCCAAGTTCTCTCAACATTTTGGAAATCAAAGGGAACACTCAGCAACATGGGGTCTGTTTGTATTTACACGGAAGTTCCCGCAGCCTCCGTGGGCTTTTCCCTCTTGTTCTCACTCTTTTCTTTCCAGCAGCGCTGTGGACTTGGGAAACTGAGCTGCTCTGTGTATTTCTTTAGTTCTGCCTCTATTAGCAGCTTCCGTCCGCCCTTCCAGCCCCGAGCACAGGGCCTGGCAGCGAGGAGATCAAACAAACACAGCTGCTCCCGTGTCCCTCCCGCTCGCCGCTCCCCGAGCCCATGGCGGCCGCGGTGCAGGTGGAAGCGGATGGCTTTGAGGTCGAGGTGTAAATACCCATAATTAGCCATGAATTACATTTAATACCCGTGACAGGGTCTGGTGGGAAACAGGTGGGGCAGAGAGCTCAGAGATGCACACTGGAAAAACTTCTCCTTACTCAACTTGATCTCAAGTCCATGGAAGCGCATGGAAAGAATTCCCCGGGGTTATGATGGGCTTTGGACAAGGGTTCTGTGCAAAACCAGGGTGGACTGGCAATTTTAGCAGCCTCCTCCTTGGCAGGGAGAGTTAAAGGAGAAAGTGGGGAGGAAATCAAAAAAGAAAGAAGAAGAAAAAGAACAGCAAATCAAAACACAACTGGAGGGCAGGGGGAAAAGCAGAGGAATGGTAATTTATATCTTCATTTCAAAGATACTCATATGCTCTATTCTGACACACCTTGCAGAGAGCAACAAAACAGCGTGGGCTGCCAGAAAGAGATGTTATGGTGCTCACATTCTGAGATCTTCTTTTCTCATTTTTCTGGAGAGTTATTTCAGATGTTTCTTACAATCTGACCTTTGAGCTGCTTGGAAGATTTACTGAGTGCCTCAAATGCAGTCATTTTTGCAAACCTGATGTGTAGCATTAGCTATAGGAGAGTGTTCCAGTGATGTGCAAACAGGTCAAGGCCAAAAGTGAACCAATAGGGTAACCAAACAGGAATGCAAACTGAAAGGACCCCTTTATGCAAAGGTGAAGGGTTCATTTTTTTCCAGAATTATGAAATATTGAAAAGCTTGTGTCAGAGTCCCCCTACTCAAAACCTTTTGATAAGCAGAGATGTTTTTAAAGCTACTCAGACTTCAGCGCATTTGTCCTTGCACCTCTAAAAATGTTGGTCTTGGAAACTCACCTGTAAGTACAAATACAGGGTTGGAAAACATAACTTTACTGTAACACACAAAATCTACAGTAAACCTTGAATTTATGTTTGTGTGATATGGCTTCAGACTCACCAATGTTGTCACATCTACCTGATTTTGGTGCTTTTTTGTGCTATTCTGTCCCTAATCTCCTGCCTTTCCACCCTCCTATGGCATATGTGGGGACAAATCCTCACTTGATGAAGGTTTATTTTCTGCTTTTGATACCTACTGAAAATCTAACCAAATCTCCTGAATGGAAACTGAATAGCAGCCACGGAGACCCACACTCACAGGTTTGCCTCAGCAATATTCCAGGCTGAGTTTACAATTTTTCTTTCCAACATGACTCATACCTGTGAATTTATTTCTCATTTTTCATGACCAGAGTGCCATGTTTTTCACTTAACAGTCAGGCAAATCCTTCCTGAAAGTTTGTGTTGATATTTTAAATCCCTTTGATTTCTTTCATTCTGACACTTAACAGTTACAGTGATTCAATCAAGAAATAAAAGCAACACCCAGTGACCCAAACAACTCAAAATATACCACCGGCACCAGAGAGTCAAAAGAAACAAGAAGGGATACATGGAGTGAAACACTTTTTTCCCCCCTCTCATTTAAAATGATCCAATAAATTCAAGGTGATGCCAAAAAATGGGAAAATGAAAGTCTAGTCAGAAGCAGTTCTGAAACGAGAAGGCTGAATAAGTTGATGAAGTATTTATAACCAGTCCTCTCTGCTGTAGTGTTTTGCTTGTCCCTATGGAAAAACACCAAAGGGAAAACAAGTTAAAGCCATATCACACCCTCCTGCAACTGTTCCACTCCACAGATACCTGTCTCCAGTCATAAATGAAGACCCTTGTGTGTTCCAGCAAGTCCCACTCACTGAGAACATCTAATTCCCATTAAAAAGCTAATTTCAGACATATGTGGTTAAATGTGTTGCTTAACTGTGGTCAAGGTACATCCATTTAATTCCATTTTAATATTGAGTTTTTTCTGCTAAGTAGGTCAGTGCCAGAGATGCCGAAGTCTTCCCTGGTTTGCAAAAGATTCCCACCTATTTCTGGTGGACCCTGCAGCACCTACATCTGGACTGTGGCTTGCAGGGAATCAACAGCTCAGCACAGCCAAATGAATGCAGAGCTAACCTGAGCAGTGAGACTGAGGCTGTAACCTGGGGGTCACTTAGGTCTCCAGAGTGACAAAAGATTCCTGGTTCAGCATTGCCAAAGGCTGACA
The DNA here is from genome assembly GCA_013398075.1 of Notiomystis cincta. Taxonomy (NCBI): domain Eukaryota; kingdom Metazoa; phylum Chordata; class Aves; order Passeriformes; family Notiomystidae; genus Notiomystis; species Notiomystis cincta. The sequence goes on from VZRX01003017.1 coordinate 177,215, forward strand.
GTCCCAGCCTCTCCACCTGGAGCTGGTCTCCCTGGTGGCTATGGATGAATCCCACTGGAGAGGCAGCGTTGGGCGTCTGCCCCACTGAGAAGTTGCTCTTTAGGGAAACTCGCCTGGCCAGTGGCAGGGATGTGAAAACAAGCAGTTGCTGAAAGGCACCAACACTGCATTAACACCAAACAAAGAGCTGAAAATTTCCATGACCAACCTTCTCATGGCTTTTAGTCATACCCTGAGCAAGGGAACAGAGACACTTGTGATAATTAAAGCAAAAAAGCTCTTTTTGAACCTTAAAAGATTTGAGTTTGACTGAACTGGAATTTTAGACAAAGGTTCACATGGGTTTTTATTTCCCCCAAGCCAGTTTATCCGCCTTTCCTTTTCAGACAGGCTTAGATTTTAATCCTCAATACCTGTGAAGTTGTTTATGCTAGTTTGTTTGTTTGTTTGTTTCCAATTAACTTTTAATTCATTTTTGGGTCTGAGCAGGATATTTATTTTTCAAAATGCTGGGTGTAACCATTTATATAAACAAATCTGCCTCACTCATTTTTCTCCTTTTGATGTTGATTTCCATTATTTTTAGCCCCATGTGGGATGGGAGACTTTCATCCATGTCCTGGTAACTCCATATGAGAACAGATACCAGTGACCTCAATTCCCATTTAACAACTGATTAATTGATCAGCCTGAAAAGCCACAATTAGATTAAAACATCTGCAATTAGATGAGAACATCTGCAGAACACGACCACTTTGATCTATCTGTGCCCATATTTTTCATTTCATCAGAAACTCCAAATCTTCAGTGTTTCAGCCTAAATGGATCATAGCTTGAGAGTTCATGGGTTTTGTGGGGTTTTCACTAATCTTCACCTTGAAATTTTTAATGAAACACTGTCATTTTCTACAGGAGAATCACAACAACAACAGCAAAGAATATCTCATATTTCAACCTGCTGTGTTTTGTATATGACTTTAGAGTCCATCAAACATGGGCTAGAAATACAGCGAAAAAACCAAGTCCCTGGTTGCATTAAGGCACAGGTTTGTTAAGACAGAAAAATAAAGAAAACTAACCAGGCAAGTAGTTTTTTTTAAATACCCATAAATTCAGTCTCCTTGGGTAGAGTCTTCCTAGCTTTTATGCAAGCAAACTGTCAGAAGGGTAAGGAATGAAAGCCAGGAAAAAAAATGGTCTTTTTTTTGAGTGATTTCAGATTTTCTCCATTTCTAATGCACAGTGAAAAGGAAGCCTTAAGAATGCTTCTGCCTCCTTACAGGGGTGTTTAAGAGCTCACATAACTCTCAGCCAGCCTTTACTCTAGGAAATCTGGGGACAGAAAAAAGCCCCAAGAGATCTGCAGTAAAAGCTGGGAGTGAGATCCTCTCCTGGGATGCAGAGCAGGAAGAGGAACGCAGTCCCCCTCTAACCTCCCAGCAAACTGCTCCATGGGCCACCTCCAGCCCTCTGAGGAGGCCCTGCCTCAATGGCACAATTGAGACCCATTTCTTTAGTGGATAAAAATGTACATGAGTTGTACAAAGTGACTGGAGATTTACACACGCATGGAAGCCAGCAGAGATTAATTACACCTCGGTCTGAACTTCATAAATGCAAGGCAGCACAGGAGCACTGAGTTTCATCATTTCTCTCTATTTACCCACTAGCTGGCTTCTCAGTTGGTATAACTGAGAGCCAAAACACTGCAAAGAATTGAAAATAAAAATATTGGAAATAGAGACACATACACTTGCAGCTACCCAGAGACCTCTTTTCTACCATAAGCTGTCCCAGGCCACAGCATAATTCAGACTGAGCATTTTCTTCAGCTGAAGGATGACTTGCCCTGCCTGCAAGTAAATATTTGGTCTCCAAAGGTGAAGGGTGGCTCTGCTGTGATGCAGATTACAAAGCCCCAACTCCAGGAAACAAAGCTTCAGTGCAGTCAAATCAGAAGGGATGCTGAGTCCCTAAAATCTCTGCCTTTCTCTGAATGTTCAAGTGATATGTGTGTACCATTTCCCCAAAAGCACTAGCACAGTGCTCCTCTACCCACGGGAAGGAAGGAGCCTCCATGTCTGTGCCACAGTGAGGCAGATGGCTTCACTTTTACAAAGGCACTCAAACCCAGGCCTAGTCCTCCCACAGATAAAAGACAAAAACCAAAACAGCAGGAGAGCTAAAACCAGCACACACAACATTGTTCTCATCCAGATTTGTCGAGGTCCTTCATATCCAAGACCAAACCAACAACTTTTCATCCCTCACAGGTACAGGCCTCTGTTTGCCCCTCATTCCCTGCTGGCTGGGTCTGCAGGCACAGTGCTGTGGCCCAGGCACGACGTGCTGGGCTGGAACATGTTTAGCACTCCACCATGGCCTGGTCATACACACCAATCCCCCTCCTTCCCTTCTGCAACGCAAAAGGGACAATGCACCGATGAAAGTGTGATTCGTGTCTACTCCACAGCCCCTCTGGAGTGCTAAAGCAGATATCTTCTGGGAGGGAGAATGAGATCCACAGATTCCAAGTCCTCAAATCCCTAGGCTTTAAAAGGACAAAAGTTCCGGCTTGCGGCACGCAGGGAATTCAATAGTTGTGGTGAAGAAGGGAGGAGTGCAATGTGTCTGTTTATTTGCTTTCTGGCTACTTGAATGGCTCTGCCATTTTCCCAAGGGTTGAAAGGACGATGCTATCATAAAGCTGACTGTGAAGGCACACAAATTTCATATGCACTGGGGAATGAAAGATTTGCTTCCAAACATTGGGTGCATTTCCAAACTCTCCACTCCTCCTGAGTGCGGTCAGGAAACCTCATAAGAGTCGACTCCACTTTAAATGGTCTGAATCCAGTTGGGCCACAAACACCATGAGAAGAAAGTTTCTCATGCCACAATGAAGAATTTTTCCCATGTAGACAAGGCCTTAATTAATCTTTAAAGTGTTCCAGTTTTAATTTTAGGTCACAGTTGGGGCTGGTTCTTACCATGGCTCCTGTCCAGCAAAGCTCTTAAGCACATGCCTAATTCTAAGCATTTAAAGTAGCCTTGTTAACTCCTATGGGATTGCTCACATGCTCAAAACTATGCAGATGTTTAAACTTCTGCTGGATGGGGGCCTGCCTCCGAACTTGACTGTCCTCCTGGAGTCACAACAACAACACGGCGTAAGAGAAATGCTCCCGAACCGACCTTCAAAGTCCTGTCTGAAGCCATACTGGAAGGGCCAGACAGCTGGCAGGCTTTGCAATAGTTTCTTCACCACAGTATAAATTACCTCTGATTTGCTTAATGACTGTTTGGAATCAGGATGTCTCAGCCCCGCTAATACAATGCCCCATGGGCAATAATCCTTTTTTTTTGAGAAGACTCACAGGCAAAGTACATTTTCAGCAGAATAAACCACTTCACACAGCTGTAGGTGAACTATGTGCTGTGTAAGTACCCTGGCCCCCATGAAGATCCCAAAGCAAATCGGTGCGTGCTTTTAAGGAGTGTGGTTTATTTCTCAGCAAAAAACAACATTTCTTAATGAGGACGTATCGGCCAAAACATTGATTAACTGTGGCTTTTAACAGCTTACTCAAAGAGGTATGAATTTAATTAGCCCTTGTCAAAGTAAGAAGAATTAGCATTAAGCTGGTTTATAACTCAATTCTCCTGGCTGGAGGACAAAATGAAGGAAATAATTTTTAAAGGGAATGATTAGAAAGGTGATTAAGTGATGCTGCCATGTTTGCTTGGGATTCAAATATAAATTTTGTTTTAAACCCCAGAAATGCGGAAAAGGCAACTGGAGAAATGCTGAAGGCCCTGATTTGTCATGCTGGCATTGCTGTAACCCCCATTATCTGACCTGGGCTACATTAAAGAGAATTATGACCAATTAATGTGAAGTTCAGATGGGATCCTCTTTGCTTAGAGGGCTGCCTAGTGGTGTTCAAGAGATGCCAGATAGCTGATTTCAAACTCCACTTTTTTTCACCAACACAAACCTTCCTTTCACACTTCTGTAGCCTAATGAAGTTGCCTGTCCCAACATTCCTGCCCTGTGAAAATGAAAGATCCACACTGGTAAGGGTCAAATCAAACCCAAAATCTAAACGAGATCTATTTTTAAATTAGTTCTCTTCCTTGAAATAGATTTGGAGTTTTCAGCCACTGAAGCTTTCTAAAGCAGAAAACAGATTTAAAAGGAAGTCTGAGAAGCTGGAGAGCTCTGAGTAGGAGTCCTTTCCCATTTTGAAGTGCCATTCCTGAGGATCTGCTGAAGGGCTGACCATCCAATGGAAGCTGACGGATACCACTGACTCTCATTTTAGAGAACAACTTCCTGCCAGTTGCACTCACTTCCAGCTAAGACCCACAACACAAGAAGTGGCTGCCCCACTTCCTTCTCTTGGCTTCTCTGAATGCCCCTCCAAAGGTATGTGCTGTCTAAGTGTGAAGTCTCCTGATTTTCCTGGCACCTTCCTAAGGCTGCAAGGCACCGACCAGAACTTTTCCTGATGAATCACAGCATGCCCAAGTTCTGCACACAATAAAATCCAATTGCACACATCTTGGGACTTGGAAACTTAATCTGGGATGGTTCTTCTGATGGGAATAGTCTTTGTTCTTCTTCATGTCTCTCCCTTTAGCCTTAGATCAACTTGGGAAAAAATGTTTCAAAAAGCAGTGGCAGAAAGGCTGCTGAAGGGAGGCTCAAAACAAAAATAGTGCACTCAAACACAGCAGGCATCAGGGAGCAACAAGTGGGAAGGAGAAATCCAGAGGAGCAGAGATGCTCCAAAACACTGCAGTTAAAGTAGAGCAGGATCACGAGTCTAGGACTGCAGAGAGAGAGGAAATACCTGAAGTATCTCTGGGAAAACAGCCACTGGAACCAAAGTGTTTTCACTTTGAGGGGCCCCCAGGGCTGGTGGAACATGCTCACACAGTGCTGAGTGAAACCTGGAGCTTTCCAGGACAACTGATAGGCTGAACCCTGCAAAAGGGAACTGGAAGGTGTAACATTCTGAGAGACAGGTCCTGTTTTTGAATGATTTATGGTTATGTTATTACTATATATGCCTAATTGAGAGAGCCACATGATCCCAGATGAAGGAAAAGCCTCTGCAGATCTCCTTACCAGGGCTAGAAAACCATCATCACTATTTATTCAATCTGTCTCATCTCCAATGAAATACAAATACGGCGACTTCCAGGAACACATGTGATCTGTCTTGGAGGAACAATAAAGGTAACCAGTCTGATGGTTTATTGGGATTCACCAGATGGTTCTGATGTGGAATTGGCCCCTTCCAGCTCCTCCAGCCTCAGGCAGAGGACAGGGAAGCTGTGACCAAAAAGCCAGAGTTACGTGCTCTGCTCCCAGGAACATCAAGTAATGCAAAACGGCTTCGGTGAGCAAATCCCCAGCTGTGCATGGAAGAGCCCACATTGCAAAACAGGACACTGCAGAGCATCAGTGCAAAAGCTGAGGTAATGAAGGGATGTGGTGAAGCTCTGACACAAGAAGCTGCACTGCTGCACTACTGCTTGAGCTAATTATTCCTAATTAGGGTAGGCATGGAGCCCCAGTGTAGCACATTTGGCATGAAGCAAATGGTCCTGCACAGGCCCATGAGGTGCCAGGTACTTCTGGCTGGTTTTGGGTCAAGTGAAATAGAGGAACCTTCTGGTGCTGTACACTGGGAGCTTGTCTCTACGAGGTGGTCAACAAGCAAACCAGAAAGGATGCATGTTAACAACTCCAATCGGCAGCTGTGAACTGGAGAACCACAATTCCAGCCCCATCTGGGACTCTTACTGTCTATGAGGTCATATGGAAACCCTTGTTGGAATTACAGCCCCCTAATTCAACCCTTGCCCAGCTTTACTCTGTTATTATCATCATTACTGCTATTTTTATATTACCTGTAGATCATTTGAGAGCTATGCCCTTATGCCCTTGGCAGCTGCTTCAAGCCATGACAAAATCTGCTGTTGCTTTTCAAATGGCTGCTACCTTTTCCTCCTCCCATTCTTCCAGGAGCAATGGAAATGCATTCCCTGCCTAACACCTACTCCAGTCTCCTTCCAGCACTCTCACGTGTTACTTTTCTCACTCTTTAGTCCTCCACCAGGCACAGAGCCTGTCTTCTGGGAGCTTCCTGTTTATCTCAAACCAAGGGAGATGCCAGAGTGGTAAATGGGTGTCCTGGATACATTTGCACAGTTTATTTCTTTCCACATGTAAATATTCATGAGGCAATTCCTAACCTCATGGAAACTACTGATAAATATCCCCTTGCCTCTCTGTGAGATCCAGAGATGTGGTGTTCTCCTGGCAGCTCCTCAGCCCAGGTATTTGAAGGCTAATCCATCCCCACAGGGCCATGACCACAAGGCAACACCCACAGCCAGAGGAATATTCTATAGGATCTTCAGCATTGGGTGTTATTGGCAGGGATGGTTGGAAGAGTGATTTATAACATGAAATACTGCATTTACCAGTTGCTTTTATGTATATGTATGTATATTTACATATATATATATATATTTACACATATATATATTTACATATATACACACTTATATATGGCATACAAAGTGATATTAGTTGGTTGAATCCACTTGACACTTTAATATTGCAATAAGGAGTCAACAATAATGTACCAAAACATGTAGCTAGTTAAGCAATTCCCATCATTACTTTTAATAGAATGGGAATTGTAATGTCTCCTTCAGGTTTTCTCACACAAAAGAAATATGTTCTGATTGTTGTGGGTTTCATTTGGTTTTCTGACTTCTGAAAAGTGGCCCATTTCAGCTGATTTTTAAAATTTTAATCTAGGATCCCAGTAGAATGAAGACATGGTTTGGGATTTGTGACAGAAAAGAATCACTGAGGTCAAAAGGTTTTTCTTTTCTATTTTACATAATTCATTTTCCTCTATTAAAAATGAAAATTTTATGTGAATAAATAACGTGGCCAGTATCTTTTAGATATTGTATTAAAACAGTATGATTAAATCCTAGGAGAAAATGCTTCACACCACCCACCAGAGGATGTGTGAAGCACATAGCAGAAGTAAGAAAAGCTTTGTGGCTTCTTCCCTTGCATGTACGTGGCTCTCCAGCACAGATTAATCCTGGAGTAATTTTGGAGGAGGAATTTCCATGGTGATTTTCCATGGGAATCTTTATGTCCTCTGAGGTTCTGCAGACATATTGGCTGATGCTTTAGAGTGCAAAGATGGGAGCAAGACAGGATTGCTGCAAAAGAACCACAGGACCATCAATGGTATCATCCTAATGTCCCAAGGGTCCACATGCTGGCCTTTCAATCTGAAAGGGGTTTTCCTCTGCACAAGCCTTATTAACCATGTAGGCACAGTTTTGCACCTACTCTGTGTATTCCATGTGTCTTTTCTGACTGGGCATGCCCAGCAGCTCCAGCTCCTCAGATCTGCTGAGCATCCAAGCAGCCACAGCAAACTACTTCAGCAGTCAGCTACTGGGAGTCGGGACTGGGGCCAGAGGTAGTGGAGGACAGCTGCCAAAAAGGCCTCATTTCCCAGCTATGCAATGCACCTGGGAGTGCTGACAATGGGGAATTACATTATTCAGACACCAAGGAGGAGTGTCTAAGACACTAAGGATAAGATAGAGGACACTATTGCTGGGGAGGGCCTAAGGGGAAGCTGCAGAGGAAAGTCCTGCAGCAGCATATGGAGAGACAACGGAGATCCTACAAAAATAAGGGATGCAGAGAATGACCCCCAGCCCCTGAGGGACCATTTGAATTGGACAAACACATAGTTCTGTTCTGAAGAACAAGAAACAATCTATACCAATTATCACCACGCTGGTAATTCCTAAGCAAATGCACAGTCACAGCCAAGCAGGTTTATCCTTGTCCTGCTCTGAAGGTAAGCCCATGTTCTAACACCTGTACCATTGGTTTAATTGCCTTCTGTAACCAGATGATTATATTTACACTTCAGTTTTCCTAAAGCAATCATTTTTCCCACGTTTCAGTTTTGGGCTATCTTATTTTAGGGGGCCTGATTTTCACTGTGCAACCTTTCAGCACCTCCTAACAGCTAAAGCTGTTTTCCTTTGGGAAAAACCTCACTTTAAGCTTCTCCCTTTCCTCTATGCTTTTGCTCTTCAATCCTGAGAGCCAGGGAGATGCCCAGGCTTTGGCATTTCCATTGCTGGTGATCTGCTGGGCATGGTCATCATGACCCTCTGCAAAGATGTGGTTACATGGTTACTTTTCTGTATGAGAGCAGAAATGGACCTGGAGGAGGACCAGGGCTGTATCAGCAAAAAGACATGCACCAGTTTGGGTTTTTCATGACACCAAACACTGAGCAGTAGAAAACCGATAAAACTCAAGCACCAGAATTATAAACTCTAAGACTGACACCTTTTACAACCACTCCCCACTTCCCTGCCTTCATTTGCTTAATTTATTTTAATCTAGAGCTTCATAATGCATGAAGAACTCAAAAATATAACTGCAGTTAAATAGAATGCAAAAAACATATTTCAACTGGGTATAAGCAATCAGATTCCTGATCCAGGAGGCTTGTCCACTGTGGTACAGAGGCAGTTTATTGCAGGAAGGATATCACCTATTTGGTTTTGTCTACCTGACATTTGCAAAGCAATCAAGAAGTTTCTGGTTAAATGAATGAGAAATCTTGAAATCTGCTATTTATCTTTAAAAACTTACCCTTAATAAAGCTCAATAATAATATTATTATAATCATTTAACTATGAATTTTCTGGGCAGCAGATTAACATCAAACTGAAGTGCTATCTGGTGTTTCTGTCTGGGTTCATACCTATCTCATATCACTCTAATATCCACCCTACATTGATGTAGTAGCCACGCACTGCTCCTTCCTTATAAACACATTTGTCAGGTCACACAAATGCTCTGGCAAAGGCTTTCATATTAATCCCTTCTATTATATTCAGTGAGGGTCTATAAAAACGAATTAAAAGACTTTTTTCCTACCCTTAGGAAGACTCTTGCTTCCTATCATTTTGCCATCAAGGTTATAATTAAAGACACTGGCTGCTGTGGCCTGTATACATAATTGCAATATATGATCAAGGATGTAAGCACCAGGATAAATGCATTATCACGCTGTCTAATTATCGTGTTATCTGACTGACAGGAGGCTGTTTTATCTCTTTCTAGGGATGAAGGACATATCTGACAGACACCAGGACTTTGCTTTGATGTCAGATTTGTATACGAAAGAATCAAAGAGTCAAACCCTTTCCAAAATGGTTCCAATGTGGTTTAATCCCGCCAGACAATCCCCTGCCTCGCTGCCAGAGCCTGCTTTGAAGTGGCACTGCACAGCGCGTGCTGCTGAGCTTATTCCCCAGAGCTGGGGCGCCCCACATGCCGAGCAGAAGGCCCGTGGCCCCCGTCTCCCACAGCCACCCCCTCATTCACCAGATCACAGGGGAAGAGGGGATGTGGTGGGGCTGGAGAACAGGGGCTGGAGTGCCACCCCCAGCGCACGCCTGGGGCGCGTGGCCGGCGTTTCCTGCTTTGGGGCCGTGCTCATCGTCAACGCTTCCTACAGGGGCACAACCACCCCGTGGTCATCGCGCCACCCCTGCCAGCACCCAAGCAAGGGCATGGGCAGCATCTCCTCCGCCACCGGGACCTCCCTGGCCCGCTGAGGACTTGCAAACGAGTAACCACAGTCCCTGGCCGCAGAGGAATACAGAATTCCCATCCCTTCCCCCTTTCCACCCCTGCGTGACCCGGCCATGCACCACCAAAGCACTTCTCCATCGCACTGGTGATAACAGCCAGAGCTGTGAAATGTCAGAGGAACAAGGGAAGGCCGGGAAGGGGCACTGACGGTGGGACAGGCAAGGCTGAAACGAGCTAAAAGGGAGGGAGGGAGGAGCACAGAAGTGTCAGCCTTAAAACAATAGGTAAAAGTGTCTCCTCCTGCACATTCCCAGTGGGGTGAGATCTGGCATCCCACCATTCCCAGCCCCCTCCCCTGCTGAGCACGTTGCTGCTCAGGGCTGCTTATCTCCCAGTGACCGATTCCTGCTACACTTCAGGCACTCAAGTGCCTCAAGTCCATGCCATGGGACAAAGGTTAATTTTGTCCCCCTGTGCACATTCATTATGATATAATCTCTAATTGCACGATCCATTTTTCTGTAAGTAGGTTTTTCCTGGGGTAACTGATTGCCATTTCAGCCTGCTGTGCCCAAACCAATCCAGCATCCCTGCACAGCAGTGACAGTCTCAGACATTGCTACATCAACAAATCATTGCAGAAATGGTCTTCTTCATTTGAGGAACTGCATAATTAGGATAAAATAATGAACCAGATTTGTACTATATCCAGCTTTTTCTTGAAAAAAAAAAAAAAAGCCAGGAGCCTAGAAGTAGTTTCTAAACATTTCTGTGGTATAGGAATGAGCAGATAGTTTAGTTGTCAGGTTTTTTTGGGGGATTTATTTGGTTGATTTCATCCTCCTTAGCACATTCTTCACACACCCTTTGCCCATTTATCAATCATAGCAGAGAAGGATAATGAATCTAGTGGAGTTCCAGAATATCCTATGTCTGGAGCTCTTAACTTCACAAATGAAATATTTGTCCAGTATGGGGTTTGTTTGTATATTTAAACTTCCAGATTTGGAAAAGTAAAATGAACTGACTTTCCTTGTGGCACCCCCAAGATCCCACCACTTGCTGCAATGCTCAAGCCTCCAGCTCCCTGCACTGAACTCAGGCAGAGCAATCATCTTCTCGCAGTGGGAGCAAGGAGCTGCTTCAGCAGTGGGGGCACCTCCTCAGATGGAGAGGATGAATCTCCTCACACTCCCTGGCAATCCTGCAGGACAGATACGATCTTTTTTCTGCGTTTCAGATCAGGTCTGTGCCTCCAAGATCTTCCAGTGCCCCTACTCCCCTGCTTTTTTAAATAATGTATTTTTTTTTAGTAATCCAACACCTGATCCCTGCCTATGTTTTTAGGGTTTTTTACATGGAGAGCTATCAGTGTAATTTACTTTGTATTGACATGCTTAAAGTCCCTCTAAGAATTACCTGTCTCCAGGGATGTAGGGGAAGGATTCCTCTGGCTTTTATGCTACCAGAGTTGACTTCTGATTGCTTAATGACAAAGGCCCAGAGGAGTTTGGGGTGTCTAATTTAGACCATTGGGAGCAAAGCAGTCGAGCACCTTTATGGACCTGAGCCAGGGTTTGAGATACAGCAGCAACAGCAAGAAAAAAGACATGGAAAAGGTGAAGTTGCAGTAAACCCCCTCACGGATCTATCTACTGCAAGTACTCTCAACACAATGCAATACTTCTCCTGCCTTATAGATAAAACCTAAATAAAAAAACTAAATAACTCTGAAATCAAAGTACAGTTTTCATTCCTTTTAAATTGTACTTGTAAAACCTACAAAATGAATAAAAACTAAAAAATGAGACACTCTAGTAAGGTTGCAAATGCTTTACTGTCCCTTGTAATTTTAGCAATAAAAGTTCCTTTTGACCAATTATTATGCTGTTTCAGTCTTCATGTAGGACTTTGTATTTCAAAGCCACAGGGAGGTAAAAGGGGCAACAATCAAAACACATAAATATATATATATAAACGCATGCATATCCACACACTCATATGAAGAGGTTAATTCCTTGATAAACTCAAAATGTCTTTATTGTTGTATGATCTGCTAATGTGGTTGCTTTGTGCTGCCAGACACTCATTACCCCCTATTTATTTACAAGATCTTTGTTTACTGTGTGATAGGAATCTTTTGTCCATTCTGACTGCCAGCCCTCTGGAAGTCCTGGCTGCAAAGAAGCCATCAGAGATATTAATTTTAATTTCAATGAAAGGTGAATGCTTGTCATAGCATAACACTGAAGAACAAGTCCTTTAAGTAGTTCAAGACTGATGAACTCCCAAAAGCTTCAATGAAGGTTTTATAAGAAATCACATCACTCAATGAACTGCTGAACACTGAACAATGCAAGGCCAAACTTTTTTCCAAACATGAGAGAAACTGGAACAATTATCAGCCAGAGCTCATATGAGAATTCATATACTCTTATACACATACTGAGTATTTTACTCCATCAGGAGATCCTTTGGCTTCAGCTCAACTATTTGCAGAATAAAATTCTACTTACTATGGGTAAGGCAAAAACCTCAAAAACCTCCTTCCTGCTAGAAATGCCCCAAATTTTCTTATTGACATTTTTCCTTCTTCTCTCTAGAAATAGCTTTTCCATACGATCACTTTGTCTCTGTTGAAGGTAGCGCATAAATGTGTTTGGATTTTTTAATTACTAAAAAAGCAAGCACAAAATTAAATAAACCAGGTTTTAAGGAAGAAAAAAAGAAAATCCACTGAAAATATCTAACAGAAAAGAATTAGTTTTTGGAGGGGAACTGCTCTATTCAGTCTATTCAGCCCTACTTAGTGTGGAAATAGCCACTTAAACCATTTTAGTCATGGGCTCGAGAATGTTATACCAAGCATCTGGACCCATTGCTAAGGAAGTACTAACAAGACATAGTTACCTAAATAAATCAACAGACTATCAGCTTCATCCTGAGCTCTCCCAGCTTGTTGGGAGATTGTTCAATTGGCATCAAAGACTACAGAAGTCTTTATTTATTTTGATTAAGGTTGAGGTTTTTCATTTTCTGCATGAGCTAAGGCATCTCTGCGCTGCTGAAAAAGTACCTTCTCTGCCTTCAGCCTTTATCTAACTCCAGCAGTGTGGAAAAGGAGGGCAGAAAACAAACATTTCAGTAACCAAGCAGAGTGATTGAAGGGTTTCTGTGTCAGAGGTATCCTAACTACTTATTTAAATCCCTTGAATAAGAGGGATTCATGAGTGACATCTAGAGGTAATTCCTCAAGATGACTGGGGCAACTGCTGGCTGAGGCTCAGGTACCTGCCCTGAGCACCGAGGTCTCACTTGCCAGTACAGGCAGTGCTTGGACACAACAGGGGAGTTCAACTCAATGCAGCAGCACAGACTTGAACAAGCAGGCCAGGCCAAAAAGTTTTTAGAGGGGAATTATTTTCTGTAGAGCTTCCCACATAGAGTTTCAAAAGGAAAGTGGTGAAGCTTGAATGAAAACTTTCCATCCGAGTCAAGTATGAAACCACTTTTCCCTGCAGAGCACTTAAGCATCTCTTTCCTCATTCTGCTCTGCTGGTCTAAGATCCCTGGCCAGATCTCATCTCCCAAACTACCACATGTTTCTTCTCTTTCCCACACAATATATGAGAAAAACCTCATAAATAAAGGGTAGGAAGGAGGGTTGAAACACCTGGGCTACAGCTCACAAAGGATGGTGAGATAGCATACAAGAGATTATGGTATAACATAAACAGGACATAAATCTAGTCACAAATTCCATTTTTTCATTTTGTTTCAGTGGAAAATGGGGGTCAAAATATTATGCCACTTCTAATTTGAAATTTCCAGGAAGTTCTCTTTAGGAGACCTCCAAGAGAGCTGGAGAGGGACATTTTACAATGACATTTAGTCATTGGACAAGAGGGAATGGCTTTAAACTGAGAGAGGGCAGGTTTAGATTAGATAACAAGAAGAAATCCTTTACTGTGAGCGTGGTGAGGCCCTGGCACAGGTTGCCCAGAGAAGCTGTGGATGCCCCATTCGTGGCAGTGTTTAAGGCAAGATTGGACTAGACTTGGAGCAACCTGGTCTATGGAAGGTCTCCCTGCCCATGGCAGGGGTGGAACTGGATGGTCTTTAAGGTCCCTTCCAACACAAACCATTCTGTGATTTTCATCCTTGTGGCTTTTGGGATCCAAGTGATGCAGGCAGAGTTTCAAAGCAATTTCCCTGCCTGGCTGCCTGCCCATGGAGAACCTGACCTCATGCCATGAGAGCAATGTGTCAAACTGAGCTCCTCCAGGTGACATTGCTGGGCTGTCCTTCAGAGACCTCAGACCAGGCTGTTACAGAATGGAGCAGCAGCGTGTCCTGGCAAAACTTTGTGCTCATCTGTCTGCAGATAAGATCCTTTCCCTTGGCTGCCCTATGTATATATACAGTCATTGTCTTATAGCTTTTGTCCAGGCACAGGTTCTGGTAATATCAGGAAGGCTGACATGTCCTGTTTCTTCTTATCATTTAGGAATGAGATGAAAAATACGGATGTAGCAGAACTTCATTCAGAAGTTTTGTCTCACCTCCAGAAATGAAAGGCAGGCTATGAGCACACATCCAGCCAAGGATAATTGGATAATGCAACATCAAAAATGGGACCAGTCACTCTGCTTGAGCTCTGGCCATTTGGGACATCTCTAACCAGAAGGAGGTAAGGGGGAAAGGTTCACACTAAAAGAAACTACTCCAGAGTGAGGGATACCAATGAAACACGAACATCTTGCACAATGCTGGAGACACAAGCTGCTCCACGCAGGAACAGAAAAGAGCCCAACAGATAATGGAGTCCCTGCCTCCAGACCTATGGATACACTCCGAGCGTTACGGAATCGGCTGGGGTGTGCATGATAGCTGGAATGCTCTGAAGAGCAGGTAGCTCTTCAGCAGTTAATCTTTCTTTTTCATCATCTGCATTCGCCTGGCATGTTTGGACACATGCACCTCGTTTCTGTGCCATCAGGGAGCTCAGCCGCAGTTCACCTCTATCACATACCTGCAAAATGGTAGGTCTCTTCTTGTTTGCTCAGTTTGGAAGGATTCAAGGTACCTAAAGAAAGCCTTTAATCTGTCATTTAAAATCTTATTGTGGTTTAATTCGTAAGGAATAATGTTATTTTCATAGTGTGCCAAAAGCACTGTTGGCAGCAGTGAGGCAATTATTTATGTGGGTTATCAGTTCACAGAGCTGATTAAGTAACCTGAAATATGATGATAATGGCTTCCAGTAATGGCTCCATATCAAAAGGATAATAAATATTATTTGCTGCTCTTTCTTATAAGAAATGGGATATATTTCAGTCCTGTTGAAACAAAAGCAAAACTCCTATTGTTCTCTGGAAGAGTCTCCCAATAGCTCTAATTTCACATTATGTCTACTTCAATATGCTCATTTTGTTGCATAAAATTATGAATGATAAATTGAGTATTATAGATACATCTGGATAACTGATGTTAAATCCTAATCTGCTTTCAGAGCCCTGGAGTGACCTCTCCATGGTAGTGATTCAGTTTTTATTCCACAGCAAGGTACAGAGCACCAGCTGTATCCCTTTGCTTAGCATTATCCACATAACATCACACTCTAACTTGTAGACATATTTTAGAAAATATTCAAAAATTACTTCCTGCTGTATTTTACCAAAGGAAACTAGATCCAGATTTTCTTATGATGGTGCTTGGTGAACTGGAGCTGATAAATGACCCAGCCTTGCCACCAATAACATTTCGTATGATGATTCGTAGTTCTGTCCATCACAAATTACTCTGACCTGCCTTAAACCCACCGAGTGCCCAGTTATGAAATCTCTGTTCTCTGTGAGGGACACTCAGCAGTAGAGGTTTTTCTTATTCCTTTAATTATAGCATGAATAACACAGTCTCCATTCAGAATTGACACTGATGGGCAGATTTGGATCACTTGTCAGTGGTTCAGTGGTTGCAGTATTAGATCATGGTGAGTACTTAGAAAATAAAAAAACAAATCTGGTTTAATTTAGAGCTACAGGTGTAAAGAAATATATTTACTTTAGAACTTTCAAGAATAGTTGCAAGACACTTTGGATGTGAAACCTTTCTTGAAAGTATCTTATCAATAAAAAAGGTAGTATTGGATCTTCTTTGGGATAGGAAATCTGTAGAGGGGAGACTGTTGCAAAAAAAAGAGCTCTTCTACTCCAAGGAGAGTTCTGAGCTGCTGTCAGCTGCTTTGAATGAGAGCCTGGAGACTTTGTGGACATTTCAGCTCATAACATAATACCTACAGATCAAAAGGGAGTTAAGTACAAAAAAAGACGCAACTCTGTAAGTGCTGCATGAGGTATTTGACCTTCAATTATGTTAAAGAGTAAGATCTGAATGAAGTCACAGTATTGCAAAGCAGGCTGTTTATTTATAATAAAAGTGTCATTTGCAGAGAAACAAATATGTTGCCAGTACCTGCAGGCAACAGCCTTTTCAGTTTTAGCCCAAAGACCTATTCTGTACTTTTTAATGAAGAGGAATACTGTTCCCATTACTTTTAAAGATGCCCCCACCCATTAATAGCTTTCCATACATCTGCCCATCAGATCACTTTGGATTCTAGTTCTTGCCTCTTTGTGCTTAACTTCAGTGACTGTCTGCTGAACTGGGGCTGAAAATGTTTAAAGGAGAATATAGGGCTGGGATGTAAAACTGATTCACAGAACACAAAGATGAAGGCAGTTACCTCTGAAAACACTGTACAAAGTAATAACTCATATCAAAGAGCAAACCCTTGGTAATGATGATCTGTTTGACAGTGTTTTAAATAAATGTCACTCTACTTTACAGGTCTAGTGTAAGGATATTAAGATTACTTCACCGTTTTCTTTCAAATACTTCTTTCACTAACAGAAAGGAATTTATTTTTATTGAAAGCCTGTGATTTTTATTGAGCTTTCAAGAAGTGTTGAATGTTTCACATGAAGGTTCTTGGTGCATATTTTGGCATCCAATTCAACATTCAAATCAAAGGGAAGCTGATTCAGAATTTGAATCTAAATGCAGTGCTGAACACAGGCTCAAGAGTATAAATGTTGGATATTTAACTACTAAAAATGTTGATCATTCCTGCCTTATAGGGATTTCTCATTTGAGCATGTAGAAATTGAAAGTACTCTAAGAAAGGGTTTAATTTATGATGGACAAATACACAAGTGCTACTGAAACAAGAAGGAATCCTAGTTTTTCCTACTAGAAACTTGTAGGAATTAAGGATGCAGTTCACCTAGATAAGTACAGTAGGCATAAAAAAGCACACCAGTATGTTCCTGCAATGATTTACACTCCAAAGATTGTACATCCATTCATTACAAATATGGATGGGCCAGAAGATCTCCACACCTTGATGTAACCAGACCTTTCCAGCCAAGAGAGGACAGGAGGGTTAGAGAAACATCCACACAACTGCTTGGCATGCTGTAGGGAGGAGACACAGTCCAGCACACACTGTCCCCCTGGCACATCAATCCTGCCCAAGTGCCTGGGTAAAACAATTACAGCACCGTGCTCTGGGTTTGTACTCTACCCATAAAAACACAGATCTAATCCCCTGCTTTTGGGCATAAGGCACATTGCTGCCATGCTGGAAAAAATAAAGTTGGTGGCTATTTTTCAGAGAGAATCCCTGTCCAGGCAATCACTCCATGTTTTCTTCTTTTGTTCAGTGCTTTTATTGCCATTGATGGCCGCGATTTAATTGAAATTGAAACGATTCACACATGCTTTCTCCAAACAGAATACAGACACTTCACACTCTGAAGCCTTAACTGAACGAAGGAGTGCAAAGATGTGCTTGGGGGAGTAATTTGAGGCATCCTGAAAAATCAGGCCAACGTTCAGCTCCAGCCTTCATCCTCCTACTTCAGTGCCTGGAGCTGTATTGGTTGGTTTATCACATCAAGGATTGTTTTCAGAGAGTCACTGGGGCTGGATTTATTGCAGTGTGTCACAACCAGTCATGGAGTATCACTGCAAAAGAGATTTGAAGTATCCCGTCAGGTGAACCTTATGCTGTGAAGCTACAAAAAGGTCACTTTGCACTTGAAAACCTCTGCATAATCCACCAAGAAAATCCAGAAGACCATAGCCCAGCATGTGGAGGAAAACGTGGTGGATGCTCTCTGTGTTATCTATCCGTGTTTTAGAGCAGGTTACAATAAACTCTTGTGAATACCACTGCTTGTGGTAACATAATTGAATTTTATTCCAGTGACCTAATCTATGACTATTGGGAAGCTACAGGTGACTGACAGAGGAGGCCCCATTTAGAGATCGGGTAACCAGGAGGGGAACAGACCTGGAGCCTCCTTCCAGCTGCATTACGTCAATGCAGCTCCACGATACCCATCCACTCAGCTACTCCCAAGTGACACCTGCCCAAACAATTTCTGACAGGGGATTCTGATCCTTTATCCTCCAGTTACCACTAGTTACATTTTGCTTAAACAAAAACATCCAGACACATCCTCTGGGCTCAACGATGACTGTCCACCCCAGCTTCTCCCATCTCCTTTCTTCACTGGTGCGTACCCACTCTACTCCCAATCTCGACTCCCTCCCTGTAATTCGGTGATTCATCTGCAGCCTCGGGGGAGGGCACCTGATTTCATTGCTTAACTGCTGTTAACAAGTTGCTGCACAAATCACCTGGCATTGCAGGACGAGGCTGCCAACAACTTTCTATTAGAGCTACGGGGAGCAGGTTTGCAATGCCAGCATTCTTATGAAAATCTCCCTTCGTTTATGATGGGGTTATTTCGAGTGTCTTGCAGTGCTAGAAGATGGCAAATCAAGCCAGCTTTATGAAGAGCACCCTCAAGAAGATGGGTCCCATTCAGTTGTTGGTTCTCTTGCTAAGCCTGTTAGCTGATGTGATTTCAATGTGTACATGGTCTCCTGTTTTTATTCCCTTTCCTGTAACACTTGAGAGCCCTTTCTCCCTCCCATGTCACTCCTGGCTTTACCAGATCTCATCCCACGTGTTCTCACATCCCTGTAACCCTCAAAGATGGGGTAGAGAGGTCAGGTGGCCAATTAGCATGAAATGCAGTGTCTGCCTTCCTCCCCTCCTTGTTCAGGGGTCTGTGAGTGACTGGACAGGGGAAGAAGATCGAGCTCTTCTGTAGCACATTCTATCTCACTCACAGTGAACTTGTTTGAACTTAAATTAGCGTTCCAAATCCTACCTCAGTTCTAGAAGATACAGAAATTGCAGTGTCACAAAGGAAAGAAGAATCATGTTCACAAAATTACTTAGCTGGCAAGGAATACCAACATGGCACATCTGGAGCAGCACTGGAATGAAGAATATCAAAAGTGCAAACCACCCCTCCAGTTCAGCCCCAAAGTGGAAATGAACAGCTCTGCCAGCTTACATGTAATTTACTGCTAGGAAAATAAGGGCTAGACATAGATATCCCCTTTCATGATGAATAGATCTGTACTGGATTGTGGCACCCTATGTTTTATGTGAGCAGGAGACTTGTCCTGATATAAATCACGGGGCACTAAAGCCAGCCAGCTGCAACTGCCCAGAAATAGCTGCATGCTGAAGGACAACTGCTTCAAAGACAGTCCTTATCAACCCGAGACACATTTACTTTGGGATCCTGCTTAGTTTTAATCACTCTGACAGGTTTGGCTTGTAAAATCATTCTGCCTGTTTATCTGTACATAAGGAAAATCCATGTGGACATCCACCCCCAAGGACCCAAAGCTGCAAATGCACATAAATAACTTCAGCTGCACGACTGCTCTCCTTGGGTAAACAGCAGGGAGGAAGAAGAGGTACTTACAATATTGACATAAGAATGAAATTGTCCATGACTAAAACCTGAGGATGAAAATGAGGGAAGACTATTTAACTATCAGCTGAAGAAGGCAATGAAGTAACTTTCCAGCAGGAGGGATGGCAGGTGAAAACTCGGAGAGCTTTACATTAATGCTTGGCCATTTTACGAGAGGAGTTTTGAGCCTTGCCTGTCACACCACGGGGCTGGAATCAGTGAGCCATGAGGACTCCTCTGGCCCAGGGTTTGTACGTGACTGAAGTTACTCAGAAGCGTAAATGTTTATAGGATGAGCCGGGAGCTTGCGTCAGCACAGCTGGCAAAATTCCATGGGTGCTTCTCCATCCCACTGAACACCATAAACATGGAAGGAGAACTTCCTAGCAAAAAGGCACAGGCACACTCACACACGCACTACAGGTATATAAAAAATGGTGGTTTTTGCGTGACAGTTTAAAAAGGCAAGAAAGTTACTACTGATATGTATTTGAATGTACATGGTAAACGAGCTGCATTTCTGCTGCAAATTACGTATGTATTTATGCACACATGCTGATGAGACAGCCAAGTAACTTTCACTGCGTTCTGACATCAATTAGATTAACATTCTTGTTAGAGGAAACTGAAGGAATGTGTTGAACACAGATGATTTCTTCAGATGTCCATATGGTACTCAGGAACTTTTTAATGTACTGACTGAGTATGATGTGGGCACTGCGCCCCACAACTTCCAACAGAGATTATGCCCCAGGTCAGGAAAGATATGGGCTGTCACAGGATAAGTCACCAAGAAGAGGAACAGGTTTTAGCCCTAAGGGAGCTTATGGTCTGGAGATCCCCATGTGACTTTGGTCCTACATGGCTTGGGTCCCTTGATAGTCTTACCTGTAGCATATATTGAATTAACAACATTAGAAAGAAAACATTAAAAGAAGACCTGAATACACAAAAGTGAGCAACCAAAAATCAGAATATTCCCAGCCCAAGCTGGAACTGGCAATGTGAACAAGAGCATTTATTATGGATACAAAGAACTTCACTCTCAGTTCTGACAATCTTTAGGATACTTGGACCTGCCAGCACTTCCTCTGTAAAGACTATTTCACACAGAATATTTTCTTAGACACATGAGAAAGCACCCTTTGGAGAGATAATAATGTAAAAGGTTCTGTGGATGTCGCTGAAGCCTTGCTGAGTACAGAGTTAGTTCCTCTCAGGACATCAGAGCTTCGAAACCATGTAAGATGCAACATTTAGGTATAATGCAATGTATTTATAGCTAATCTTGCCATAACACAAAGGTTGTACTTATAATAAAAGGAATTGAGTAATAGTGTAAAATTATTTATGCTAATAATTGACTTCTAAGAGAACATGATCAGTATTTCCATAAAAGAGAGTAAGACTCCCTGGCTCTGTAGTTACTCATCATCAGTCACAGCAGCTCAAAATGGATATAAAACACTCTCACAAAACAACTTTCCATTCTCCCTGTCTTTGTATCAAGATAACACGGACTCAATGTCACAGTCAAAATCTTTTAAGGTTGGTGATTAAGGATAGAGGGGGATTTCCCCAACTTTGTTATTTCTAAATGCAAAGATCAATTAATTTGTTTTATTTGCATTCGCATCTGATCTTTTGATCAGTGGCAATGCTAATGATACAACTATGAGAGCCTGCAAGTGAGAGATCCATTTACCAGACCTCCTTACTTAGCTGAGAGAGTTCTTAAAATAAATACTAAGTTTGTAGCTGTTAAAAAACTAGCTTGAAGAGAGGCCTCTTGGCCTGGGTGTTTCCTGTAGAAGAATTCTGACTCCTGCTGTGGGAGAAACTCCTACTTGTCCTGCCCCAAGGGTGAAAGATACTGCCAGGGAATTACAACAATTAACCTCCAGGTCCCTGTCAAACTCCAACCATCCCAATGAGTTATTAGTCCCTTAGGACTCAAGAGACCTCAGGGAGACTGAAAAGCTCTGCTCCTTCTGCAGATGACCCAACCCATAACCGCGAGGAACAGGCAGAAGAGCAGCCTTTGCCAAAGCTGGGGTTGGAAACCGTGGAGGACCAGTGAGGCCCCAGTGGGTGGCTCGAGAGGCTCCCCTGCCCTACCTGGAGGTGGGTGGTCCCTGCCCAAGCGCTCGCAGAGCCGTGTGTGATCCCGAGCCCTCTCTCCCCAGCTGCTGAGGCTCCAGGAGTGCTCCCAGCCATTTGGACTGCCCGCTTGCTGGCAGGCTGTGGGACAAGCTGCCACGCCAACTGCAGCTGCAGCACGGCGGGGTGTGCCTGGAAGCCCTGGCAGAAGGTTGGTCTGAGCCAGGCTGCTCCTGCACACACATGTGGGTGCCTGGAGGAGAACAGCTCGGGCTGCCCCATAGCACAGGCAGGGCAGGGGCTGGGCTGGACCCCACAGACTCTGGGCAGCCTCCATGAAGGTACAGCTGACCAGGGCTTTGTGCATCCTTATGCTCCACAAGAGCTGCTCTGGTAGCACAGGGGGCTGGCAGAGCACATGGAATTTCTGGGAGCTCCTTCTGGGAAGGCAGGCTGGGCCTCAGCTGCTGCTGCATAGGTGCAGAACAGAAGAGGAATAGGTTTCATGCCCAGAACACCCATCTGAGCTGGAATCTGCCCGCTGGAGAACAGGCTCTCAGCTCAGATGAAGGCAATTCAGACAAAAAAAAAAAAAAAAAAACCCCAACAAAAAAAAACCCTCAACAAAACAAAACTAAAAAATCCAAACAAAAAAAAGGAGGGTGTGTGTGTGCATACCTGAGCTGTTCTCATTGTGGGGGAACAAGTGAGCCCAACCACTGCGTCACATTCATGGCATTCATTGGGTCTGAGCAGAAACACACTTTTCCCATCCTTGGCGTTAGCACCTTCTGTCCCCTACTCTGTGCCCAGGCAGTGATTTACCCATTGACAGCCATCTCAGGGCACCTTTGTAGCATGCTTTCCATGGTGCTCTGCTGACAACAGTGCCTTACATTTTCTACAAGTAAAGGCTTTTTTATATTTTTCATTTTCTCTGCTCTTCATAAAGTATCCATTCAGGTGCTTCCATGCTACAACCCATTGCTGAAGACAAAAACAATGTTAATTTGAAGCTGACCCTTTACCCAAGCAGATATCTACTGTGCCCATGTCGTACATCCTGGCAACAAGGTCAGAATGAATATTTAGAAAATAAAGGCAACATCAGACTGAACACCAGCAAATTAAATCCCTCTGCACACGTTTACATAGACACAGACACAAGAAAGGTTACCAGGCAGGTAACACCTCAGAGAGGATGTGAGTCCCCATTGCCATTCAGCCTCAGTGTAAGCAAGATTTTTTTTTCATTCTCCCAAGAATTTGTAAACTTTCTAAACTGGTTCAAAATGAAGAAGAAGTAGCACATATAACAACTGAAGGAAAGTCTGAGCAGAACTGTCTGTAACCACTTAGGATTCAAATACGCCAGAAGTTCCCAAGTCATCTGATCCTAATTTCTGAAGAATTTAAATAGGACTTGTGCTATGCTAAATGCCAGAAACTATAAATACAATGCTTTCTCTTATCAATCTCTTCTCCTGCTCTAGGCAGCTTGATAGCATTAGCTCAATATCTGCATTATTCCTCCTTCCTCCCCCCAACAGGGCGCAAGGAACCTGTGAGAGCTCCCTGCTGATTTACGTCCAGAGCCGGAGGTGGAACTGCTGGATTAGAAGATCGCACTGCACGGGAACTAGAAGCCAGCCCACACAGGCTCTACAGGAAGAAATTATAGAAAAAGGCAAACACAAGAGCAAACTTCGAGCAGGGATAAATTAGCAAATGGCAGAGTTCAGCGGGAGGGAAGGCTTGCGTGCTAGGCTGTGTGTTTACAGCGCTCGCGCCGGTGCTCGCGGAGCCCCGCTGATGTGCTCCTGCCGAGACAGCAGCTGGGACTCTGCTCACACTGCCAGCCCCGGGCTGAGGACAGGAATTTCAGATCCTGTAGCAAGGACAGAGCATCTCGAGCTACAGAAGCACTGAAAAGAGTCTGCTGGGTAAAACAGGTGAGCACTGGAGCTGAAGACTTGTCTTTAGCCAAGTTGCATAGTTCAGAATTGTAATTTGGAAACATGCTACAGATTTTCCTTTTAAGCTGAAATCTAAAAGTCCATTGATTTATTAAATTTAAATATTCCTCTTCCTACCACTCCACAGTGCTTTGTCTCGCACGGTAGATATCACACGGATCAGCTGGGCTCAGAGAGCCAGTGAACCACACAAACAGGAAAGAATAAGTTGATCAGGCTTTCAAGCTGTCTTAAGACACAGTATGTCCCTGAATATCTATTGCTAAATACAGTTTAAAGTTCACAGGATTAGAAATTAATTACTTTTCAGTCATACCAACAACAACAACAAAACATATTTTTATTTTAGGAATGTCAATAATTCATCCCTGTTCCAAGAAAAGAATTTCAGCTAAAAAAATTTCACAGAATTCCAGTTGCACTCAAATTTTCTCTGTGACAGGAATATTAAATAGACTTAATTTTTATGTTCTCAAATAGAATTTGCAAAATTCAACATAAGCAAGTCATCATATTATCCAACAATTAGACAGATAAAATAAAATTAGATGCAAGGAAGCATTTTATTATAACACTATAAGAAAATCAGAAGCAAATATTTATAGCTTTGCTATTTTGGGCTAGAACAGATTTGGGAGCTTTGGTTGTTGAACTGACACACAGTATTTTTTTCAGTTAGAAAAAATGCTAATATAAAAAATGCTCATAGTCTCAACTGTTTCTTAGTTTCCTTTCTAATTACTTAACCGTTCTGAAAACCTCTTAAAGTTTAGGTCATTTCTCAATATAAAAGTAATTTCAAAAAATCACATTACATATCATCTTTTGATTATATTGAAGCAAAGCATTGTGTTTTTACCTGCAGGAAAGACTGACACCTGAAAAAAAATTCACTTTGTCAGATTTATAAATTTAAAAAACCCCCACAACTACTGTCACAAATATTTTGGCACTCTTTGAGTAACTGCTGTGGCAGGAGGAACAGCTAACACGAGAATCTAGTTTACAAGACTTCCAGCCCAAGCTCTACTGAGCAGACATTTTTAAATCCATCTCAGTTAAACATCTAAATCAAATAGGCCAAGATTTACTAATCCATTAATCTACTTCCTCTTGAAACATGTCCCTCTATCATTTACCTATGTAAGACTACTGGCACTTTCTCTACACTCCATTGTATTTAAGATGTTGGTGTTCATGAGAACACCTCAGTGATGCTGTTTCTTTAATGAGTCTTGTCTCTTAAATTACTGGAAATTCTCATCAATTCCTTTCTTTTTTGCTTACTTAAAGGCAAAACTTAAAAATCAACCTTTCTGTTTCATTTCATTTGGCATTTCTTTATCATCAGACACTCCCACTAAAATCCTATTTGCTGTAACATGTAATTCAGAAATTATGTGGCCTGAAAAACTCAGATGAGCAAATTCTGACACATTTCACTCTGCTTGGCAAAGGAAAAATAGAGATAACTGGTTCATAGAGATGTAACTCCAACCCAGAAGTGTATGTGTCACCACAAAGCAGGAAAGCAGAGTGGTGAGAAGGGCTAAGCACTTCAAAATATTTCCTAAATCAAATATGGTAGCAAGCAGCCCTGGTGCAGTCAATTCTGCATCCCCCTCTGGTGTCCTGTAATGGTTTTAATGAAAGCTCTTACACATGGTGCTTAAAATAAGCCATGTGTCTGCTGGGGTGAATTAAAAGATGTAAATGCAGTGTAATATGCCAAAGGATGTAACAGTATCAATAAAGAGCTGTGTCAGCCAGCAACAGGTTCCAGCTGGGGCAGCCCCACGGAACAAAGACAGCCCTTGGCTTGATTCTGGCTCTGTGCTTCTGAAGTGCCAATCTGGTGAAAGAGAAGCAAAGCTGAGGACCTTGAGCAGATGTGTGATACCCAGCTGAGCGCACAGGGATGCTCCCACAGCAACTCACTGCCCACGTGGCCAGTTCCAACTGGAGCCATCTGGTTTGGATGGCTCATACAGGGATGGAGTACAGAGACGGAGAGAACCTTGGAGCAGGACTGATCCTGTGAAGCCTCTCCCCTCTCTGCTGTTGCTGGCCACAACCTGAATTAGCTGGTTTAGACAATCAGGGATAGAGCACAACAGCTCAGCTCTGAACTCTGCAGTTGAGGAAGGACTGGACTTCCAAAAGTTCTCCAGTAAAGCAAAGTCCATGGAAACCCAACAGTACTCCTCTTCCCAATATCTTTCCAACCTCTTCCCACTAAATTAAGACACACAAGTGAGAAGGAATTAAATCTACAGATTACTCGTTGCACAATGAGTATTTGTCTTGCAACAGCACTGGCTGTCAGGAAAGTGGGGTAAAGACCAAAATTACTTATGAGCAATCATGTCTATTCCCAATGACCATTCCCCTCTAAATCAGACCACCTAGATACATGCTGACAGGCACATTCTTCACGGCTTCTGTTCCACAGGAAAACCTGGTATTATCCCAATTTTCAGAGGCCTGTAAAGATGAGATTGACTTTGCACAACATATAAGCTTACAGTAATCACAAACTCATGAGAAATAGTCTAGATAACACACCACCTTTTTGGATTGATTGGTTAGTTTGTTTTGGGGAAAAAAAAAATTATTTTCATTTTGTTTTCTTAGAGTATTTACCACAGAAAATTCCAGACCTGTGTGTTAACACAAATTACATAACATTCTCCAAATCTGAATTAATTCATAGACTTACCAGAGGCTCTCTTGCAATGATTTTCTCTTGAAGCTTGATTGAGATGACAGATGATAACTCTTATCTTTCGATTACAGCCTTGATGGTCTGATAAAGACTACAAAACTGCAACCATTAAATTTCTCGTCCCTGAATTCCCCCTGAGCAGTCTCCTGAGATCACCTGAAATAGATAAACAGAGATGTGAAGAGCATGCAATGGAACTGTTCCAGAACTGATACTGATAATATTACTTGGCTTTACATTTATGCTAATATCAATTAAGCAAGCTTTATTAATACTTGCTGTCATTTCTTGGAGCTGCCTTACAAAACAATCTATATTAGAAGCTTTCACTTTGCACTTACGAAGAAAACCAAGGACTTTCCTTGCACAGTGTGGCAGGAGAGGCAGCCTTCAGAGAGAGGGTAAGCAGGCAAACTAGACAAGAGCAGCAGTGGGGGGAAATGTTGCACAGTCATATTCATAGGAAGGACCATATTCCATAGACTCTCCACATTATACTCAAAAACACTGATCAGAAATTTCACAGAGTCTAAGCTGTGTATTTTCAACCAGCCCTCCCAAACCTTCATGGAATAATTACAGGAGGGATTTTTCAGTTGTTTGTTACCAAGTTGCACATCAGCAAAGTCCAGGAGCCATTGTTAACTTGTCTCTTTCCTTTTGTCTGCAGAAGGTTGCCAAATCTCAATTTATCATCATCCTTTCAAGTTTTCTCTGCCCAAAACTGCAGGACCAGCATCCTTACAACATTACTGTTGGAATACAATGTCTTTTTTGCTGCTGCTGCTATCATCAAATCCTGCTATGAAATAGCTTCCTCTTTTCTTCAGACATCCCAATTTCACTTCCCCCTAGTCTTTCAAAGAACTGCTTTAATGTAATTGGGTTATAAGGAGTGATATAGCATGAGGATAAAGCAGTAGAGATCATTCATAAGAATCACAGAACAGTTTGGATTGAGAGCACCTTAAAGACCATTCAGTTTTAACCCCTGTGCCTTGGGGGGCCACACCTTCCACTAGTCCAGGTTGCTCCAAGCCCTGTCCAACCTGGCCTTGAGAACCAAGTTGAGAACCCAGCATGAGTAGATTCTACTGAAGTTTTCTTTTGAAGAGTGATTATTATTTACTAGCTACTTAAATTGGGTACTGATACAATTCATGATTACATTCATAGCAACAGAAAAATAAGACAACAAAAAGTACATAGCATTTCTGTAGGTCCCATAACCTTAGTGTAAGCAGGTTTGAATTTTTGGCCTACTGCAGTGCTGACATCCTCATCTAATATAAAACACTGAGATATGAAGAAGATGAGCGACTTTCCCAGGAGATGCCATAAATTCTAGGGCAGTATAGCGACCTCAAAACGTATACTACAGCCCAATTTGCTGAATGTGGAGAAATGAAAACGAGTTAAAGACTGTGAATTCCAGCTTTGCTGACTATTCACACTCCTCTGCTTTATCCAAAAGCACAACAAGCACACACAAACGTGATACAGTTCAGGTGTGGGTACTACAAGCTTTTACTATTCTGCCTTTAAGAGACACTTCCTAACAGAAATTTAATCTCAACTTAAATGTTTTCACACATCTCTTCTCCTGCATGGCTGTAATTTATCACCTATTTTCTTTCTTTTGTGCACAATATGTGCAGCAAGCACCAAGGCCAGCTGTACTCCCAAATGTTCTGGTTTCACCTGAAATCAGTCTTTGTGAGTTCTTCTTCACTGTGTCCTCATGACTGCAGGAACTTCAAAGAGTACTTCGAAGACCACACAGCTCTTCCTGCAAACAAGCCAGCAGGACAAGAACAACCCCTACTAATAATGTCGTAGAGGCAAGACCACACAGAAGATTCCTGCAGTGCCCTTTGGGCTTAAAGATGTAGGGGGTCTGAACTCCCCGCCGCTGAGGCCGATCCGCGGCAGCTCCAAGAATCCCCCGTGCGTGGCATGCGGTGAGCTCCGTGCCCACATGGATGGGTGGAGAGCTCCAGATGCTCTCTGTCGATCAGATACCTGTGCTGGGTCTGCCCCAGCTTGCAGCACGCCCTCCTCAAAGCTGAACGGAGCCCAGGGAGAGTTCACACCCAGTACCTGACAGGTTGCCAGCTACGGCAGTCTCGTAGCCACTGGGAAAGCTTTGGGACCTGGTGCTGCTTCACAGCATGCTGGGGGGTTCTACCCTAGACAATCCCATGGCAAGAAACAGCATCAGCCCTTGGATGAGTGAAAATAATAGGACACACAAACCATCATAACATCCATCTTTGGAAGATGCTGAAGATGCCCACAAGTGAGGGATGGAGGGAAACATCCAGTTTAAAAGCCCTACAGTTGTCAGGTCACCAAGCATAGTGTACAGTGAGTTAATATTTAGGGAGTTGTGAACAGCTGAGCTATGAAGCTGCACTAGCAAGAACTTGTGGAATCATGGAAAAAACTGATGGAAAGGGAAAGGATCCAGACAGGGGCTTTGTGATAGCAGTATATACCTGACAAAGTTTTTGCACACTGTCCCTTGTGGGTCCTGCCTCTGGGCCTTCACGTCAACAAACACAACTTGCTGTGGAAGCAGAGGCTCCAGGCTTGGTGCTTGAAGGCAGCAGAGTGTGGAAGTGCTGTGGAGATCGGGCTGAATAAAAGAATAGGAAAATGCACCATGTTTCTCTTTACAAACTGCCAACAGGTGACTTGCAGTTGTCTTAAAAGGAGCAGTCACTAATTACATTTCTGTGATTGGTAATAGATAAAAGCAGTTACTGTCTGCAAGTTCACCACAGCCACATGTCTGGACTGTGGTCAGTAACATTCAGCCAGGAGCTGGGATGGTTAGTTTTGGCCCAACACACAAGCTATAGGCACAGCTTTTCCCAGGATGGTCTGATTTTTGTCAGGGAACTTTATGGTTTGAGCTAATCTTCACTTCCTCATTGCCCTGGGTTCAAAGAAAATTTTTCTTTGTTTGACACTGGAATTTTACCCAGAGTGAAAGGAGGAAGGTGGGAAGGGAGAGAGAGAGTTAATATTCTTGAGAGGAAAGACTGGAAGCTCTGTTGGGGAGATCAGAGAGAAGAACTGGTTGCTTCACTTCAGGAATCAGAGTTGGATCCTCAGAGACAAGGATGCCTTGTAGAAAATCCAGTTCTGGATTAGTTGTATGCTTTTTTTCCCTGTACTTCCCATGACATGACACAATCTTTTCTTGCTGCCTACTTACTTCCCCTTCACTTTTCCCAGAGCACAGAAGATACCAATATTTTTACTATTTGTCCTCATTTGGTATATATTTGTCACACAAAACACTGAATTTGGGGGTGTTGAAATTGCATTTTTTTCCAATTATTTCCAAGGCTGTCTAGGACTTTGCATGACCCTTGAATGAAACATAAAGGTTACTGACCTAACTGCAGCCTTCCAGTACCTGAAGGGAGTTTACAAGAAAGATGGAGAGAAACTTTTTACAGGGTCTGGAGTGACAGAACAAGGGGGAATGGCTTCCCTCTGAAAGAGCGAAGGATTAGATAGGATACTATGAAGAAATTCTTCCCTGTGAGGGTGGTGAGGCCTTGGCACAGGTTGCCCAGAGAAGCTGTGGCTGCCCCATCCCTGGAAGTGTTCAAGGCCAAGTTGGACAGGACTTGGAGCGACCTGGGATAGCAGAAGGTGTCCCTGTCCATGGCAGAGGGATTGGAACTGGATGATCTTTAAGGTCCCTTCCAATCCAAACCACTCTGTGATTCTATGATTCACCTGCTCAAATATTTCCTGGTAAGGAGCCCAAAACAAATCACAACTCTTGCTAAAGCAAATTTCTCTGAAAATGTGTTTTTTCAAGTTGCAGTATTTATGGAGAATGCTGACATGAACAGTCATGTCTAGATTAGAGCCAGCTATCCTCAGAAGGACATGGAATCATGCTCATGTATTTCTGTTATAAGGAATAAGCTTTTACTTTTCCAGGATAGAAAAGAAAATAGGAACCCCCTTGAATTTTCTGTGGTGCACAAGCACAAGCTGTAGTTTGCATGTGAGTCCTTTGCCACTGAATTTGCTCCTTTGCAGAGAAGCCAAACAGAGCAGCCCCTGAGCCAGATCCCTGCCAAGACTCTGATTAAAAACTCACTCTCTGCACCTGCCTATTTATTTTACCACTCTGCACCTGCAGACTGGTTTCAAGAGCCTCATTATTGCTCACTTGTCTCTGGCCTCATTCTGACAAACTTCACAGACAAAATGCCACATTTCCCTTCTAATGACCATCATAACAGCCCCAGCTCTGAGAAGCCTCTAATAATTTCTCCATTTTTTTCCTGCTCACCAAATATGTAATAATGAACAGTCATACAGTATGCTGAAAGTTGAGTGAATGCAATTGCTACAAATGGAAATCTGCTCTTAAAAAATTAAATCAAAGCAGGTAAAAGATACAAAAGGAGAAAAAAAAGGGAAGAAGAAAAACCTCAACAAGAGTATAACTGATGATAGTGAGTGACCTTTTCGGGTTCTCAGAGCTTCTATCTAGAAATTTATGAATTCTGCACCTGGAGAGGCCTGCACAGCCCTTGTATTGTGTCTCAGTCCCTAATTTCAGTTCTGTATGATAGGTAGGGGACCCAGCTCTGACTCGTCTCATTGCTGCTGGAGCTGCCACTGGCCAGACTGGAGCCCTTGCTCAAGCCAGTCTGTGGGCAAACTGCTGGAACTCCAGGCTTTTCTTTGCACCCCTTTTTTTCCAGCCCTCCTTGTAGGTTCTCCCTGACTGCCTTATCTATTTCCCCTCAAGATGTACGTGGATCTTGATGTCTTTTTGCTAGCCAGAAAAAGAGCAAAGTCCCTTTTCTCCTTGACCTATGGTGTCCTGAGCAGAGGACAGCCCATGGAAGCAAAACTCTTCCAAGGCTGCTCTACTCCCAAGGCAATACACGGGAACAGCACTTATAGGAGATAAATCTACATAAATCTGTTTTATGGTACAACTGACAAGCAACCAGTGACCACAGCAAAAACCACCCTGCTGAGACCTGCTGAGCCTGAAGTTCTTCTTCACACGGAAGTTGTATGTTTTGTTTCCTACAGTATCAGTTATGCTTGTAAAAATACACTTCTTACAGTACTTCCTGTAGCCATACATGTGTTAGTATGTGAAGTTCCAACCTTCCCATTAAGATACCAACCTGCTGCATCCCATGGGACCTTTTCACTGTGTTGCTGCAGCACGGGAATGCAAGGTTGACAAACAAACAGGTATTTTAAAGAGATTCCAGTGGCAGTTTTAATGGGGAGATCAAATACTGATAGTTTTGTTTTGTCAAGGCAGGTTTGTCTTTAATCCGGAAGACATTCAGAGAGGATATTGTACCATGTGCACTTCCAAAGGCACAGCAAGGACAGAATATTACCAAATTCTCACTGATTAGCCAGCCTAAGGGTAGCAAACCACCTCCAGGAGAGACCCAGCTGTGCCATACAAATAGAGGATTTAGACCTGTTGGTCCAGGCAGATGTGAAGGGTTCTGATCCAGCTAGCAACAGCTCCAGTCTCATTAGTGTAAGCTCCTATGTTATAAACCAGGACCAAAATGGGAGAGGAAAACTCGGATCTTGGATCTGTACCATCAAAGAGAGAACAAAGTTTACCCAGTGAGTCACAAGTCACAAACCAAGTGTGTATTAATCTTCCCCCTGACACATTTCTTCCATCCATCAGATCTAGCATTGTGCTGGTCTAACAGTGAGGATACATCATGTCATTCATGACACATGATGATTCCCAGATGTTCAGAAAGCTCTGCTACCCTGTGGAACAAATGGGTGTTTACAGTAAAATAAGCACCAAATTTAGCAAAACTGAAGATGAAGTTACAAGTTAATTAGTGCAAGAGGGCCTAAGCCCCATGATATACGACACTCATATTTCTTCAGTAGATCCAGAAGAACAAATTGAGAAAAGAGTCCAACAATTGAATACCAGAAAATCAAAACCAAAAAAACCCACCCAGAAAGTCACCCTGAGAGAAGCCAGAATAAATAACACCACTGCCGAGCTCTGATGTAGCTCTTCTGGTGGAGTTCCTGGTGACGAATAAAAGGAGCTCTGAGTCAGGTGCTTGTAAATACAGCCATATGTAACACCAAATCAATGAGAAAGAGAGCTGGGAGAGGAAAAAGGGTCTAAAAACATCTCAGAGAGTCTGTGAACCTCGCAGCTGACTATAAGAGCTCCTGATTCAGGCACAAACATCACAAGTGCCTTTGAAGATTATTTGCTCTTCCATTTCTCCAGTGGCATATTGAGGAGCAGCTGGAGAAGGTGGACACCTACCTGAGGCTATGGGAGGAGATAGGAACTTCAGCCTTGCTGACTTAAGCGAGCTGAGGCAAAACACAGCTTTCCACTGGACAGCCCTGGTGCTGGTGTTTCCAACCTAACATGAGGAGTGAAGAATGACAAACTCTCAAACCAGACACTGCTAAACTCCAGTGAGATCAAAATAACTCCCTGTTAAAGGCTGTCCTCCTGAAAAGTTAAATGTTCCCTAAAGTCATTACAGCTCTCCAGGTCTTCTGCTAAATCCTCCTTCCTCTCCCAGACATTTCAGTCAGTACTGAATGGAGCCATGCAAAAAGAATCCAACCCACCCATTCTCTGGCACTTCATGTCAAACCCAGGAGACAGGAGCAGCCCATGGAGCCCATGGCACTGCCAGAAGTGGGGATCCTGGTGAGCCCAGAACAGCTCTCTGGAGACAGAGTTCATACAATGACAGAGAGCTAGATGCCAGCACTGTACCTGGATACTTTCCTTGTTCTGTGCTAGAGAACAAATTCATTTTCCATAAAGCACTAAATAGGCCAATTTTTAATCTGGCTTGCAGTGCTGAAAACAACCTGCAAAAAACAGGTGGCAGCTACTTTCATGCAAGCCAAAAGACAGATAAAAATAGACCTGAACTGCCATTGAAAATATGGTAAAACAATCCTTTTCCATCTGCTAAAGCAAACCCTGGGAGTAAGTGAATTAACAGGTCCCCATGAGCAGACACTGTGAGCGAGGCACTGCTGCTCATTAATTAGGATGACCGTGACAGCAATTGATTGCCTCTACCTCTTGAAGGCCAAAGCTGAGTGTGCACCTTGTCTGTCCCTCACAAACCTTGCTGGAACTCTGCCCATTCCTTCCTAAATGTTTAGAGCAGCATTCCTGCTTGGCCTTTCCTCTCCTGCCATCTCCACATCCTCCATCCAGCCTCGTGTCAAACCCGGTGCCATCTCCGCGCTTTGAAGTCGCCCACAAGCGATGAGTTCAAGATGTAAAACCCAGGGCATTTGTAGAAAGGGTTTTTATAATGCCAAGATGTCCTTCCAGAGAGATTAGACCCAAAGGCCATAATTAACACACCCCTGCTGCTGTTATGCCAGCGTAGCCCTGATCAGCCACACTGACATGCAGCTTGCCAGAGTGATCCCAAAGGAAGGATCCTCAGCAACGTCTAATTATCCCAAACTTCAGCCTCTTGCTCAAGAGGGTTGCTTCAGTGGATAGACTGCTTAAAATACCCCACGTACCCAGGCATGGAAACACAGACTTCCCCTCAGTCCAAACACAACCAGTTTAATCAAGTCAGACTGTGACCTGTCCCAAGCAGAAGGGAGATAGAATAGTTTTTGTTTAAATAAGGGGGAATAAAAAAAGGCAGCCAAATCCTTGTCTCATTTATGGTAATGTAAATCTAGAATAACTGGATAAATATAACCAAAGTTAAAGCTTTTATAAACAGGTATAAATCAGATCAGCTTAAACACATGCAAGTTTTTAAGACTCTTTGGCATCTTTTAAAGCTCAGTTTCTGGTTAGATGCTCAGTCAGGCTGAGTCCAGCCTTTCAGCTGCTTGTTATTTATGGGACTGTTCACAAAGCTGAGTGGTCACCCCACAGGACATGTTTAACCTCCATTTGCACGACACTTAGCAGATGTGTAAACTGAAAGGCTGGCAGAAATTTGAGCATGCACAACTGGGGGACAGTACTGTCCCTCAAAAAATACAGTATCAAATAGAGCTGTTAAAAAGCCAAAATTAAAAATCAAGATGTCCATCCCAGGAAATCATGATTTTTCATTTCAGACTGAAACCAAACATTCAGTGTTTTTTTTTCCCGTAGAATCAAAAGTTCAGAACATCTTTTTTTTTTAGTTTGAACTGTTGAAACATTTTGACTGAAAATAAACATTTTGACATTTCCAAGTCAGAATGTATACATGTGGTTTGTCAACAAAATTAGGTTAGAAATCGCAAAGGAAGAGGTTTTCATGTGAGGTTTATATTGTACTTCCTGCTTTTTGAAGAAACAGTGCAATCATGTCCAGGTCAAAAAGTTAAGAGGTGCTCAAAAATGCTAACAATGAATTGCCCGCTCTCCTTTAATCTCAGATCAGTTTTGAACTCAGTTTGGATTATCCCTGATTTTATTCATGATAATCCATCTACTTTTCCAGCTGCATAGGCAGATACAGAGACTTGGACTACTGATGGCTTTCATGCACAATCCAGGATTAGGAGTGCAGAAAAGCAGAAAAATATTATTATTACCTTTATATGTGTTTTCTTGAAACCAAAGAGGGTTTTTTGCATCTGTTAAGAGTGAATATTGGATCCAATTTCAGATTTCTCTTACTGCATTTAGCCTGCTTGGACAGATGAGAGCTTCCAACATCAAATCAGTTTAGAGCTGCGTGAATTCCTTACAGATATGACTTTTCTTGTAAGTAAAAAGACTCAGAACTCAGAGAGCACCTGAATGACAATTCTGCTGCCACAGGGACTGTGGCACAGCAGAGGATCTGAATGAGCAAACTCCTGGCCATGCAATTATTTTTAGTATTTCTTTATTTTAACTGCAATGCAGAGAATATTTTAAATCTGTGCCCTAAATGTGGAACAGAACTGCATGGCCAGAAGAACTAAATTTGTCTTGCTTTTATTTTAAACTCCTATATCTTGATTCTGGCAAGAAGTTGAAATGCCCAGAATAATTCTCTTTTCTCAATACTTCTGGATTGCCTTTAAGCAAGGTAGCTGGAAAGACTGGAATCAAAATCATTTCCATCTACCCTTACAGCTTACTAGTCAAAGCTTATGTGAGTTACAGAAATTGCTGATGCTTGTGCAACAAGTGTTGATCTGAAAATATAAATGTATTTTATGACTTTGGAAAACTTAAATCAGCTATTTTTTTTAGAGAGAAATGTTTGTGTGTGTGTGTGTGTATAAACCTAGTAAGAAGCCAAGACTATTTTTCTCTTCCATACACCTACCTCTAATTACTGTGTGTTCTATGGTAATATATCATATTTATATAACCAAATGGTCCTTTGGAAATGGAGTCTTATCTTAAAGATTCTCAAGCACCCACAAGAAAAGAAATTAAAGAAAAGCTGATATCAGGTTTAGATTATTAGAGAAAATACCTGGAAAATACTGCAAAAAAAGTACTGAGACAGAATATCTTGTTGTGGCATCCTGTGTATCCAAACTGAAGGGTTTTGAGTCTCAGGCAGCAGCTGCTACTGAGCATCACATCCCAACAGCCAGCAGAATGGCCAAGCAACAATGAAAACATGCAAAATCAGGAAGCAAGTTTGAAAATGTAAGCAGCTGTTTTTCTTGTTAAGCATAAATTTCACGCCATTGGATGCTCAATTCATTTTCTATCAAGAGAACAATTGAGATCCAAATATTTGATGTAACATTCAAGTATTTTGCAACACAAGCAGTCCAGACTTCTCTAATTTTTGCCTTTTACAAAACCTTATAATATTTTACTACTGTCAAGGGCTTAAATTTTCTTGATGGAAAGAGATGATGTGGGAGGACAAATGGCTGAGACGCAGTGCTTAATCTATTTGAAAAAAAACATCTCTTACATCAAGGATTTTTTGCTAAAATAACAATGAATCAACTCCATGGATACAACAATAGGCTTCCCCTTGCACCAGCATTATGACTTTCAATGGTAGACTGAAAATCCCTTATATCCAAGCACTGGACCAACATCTATGGGAATTTAAATAGCTGCACAAAACCAAAAAAAAGGATAAATAATTTGAGAGGAGAGGATAGGCCATCTCATATCCTTGAAGCTTTTGGTACAGAAATAGCTACAGGAAGTGGAAATGAATGCAACAGATTAATATAATGTACACAACACCTTTTAATCTGGCCCAGTGAATCCAAAGGAGTGTAACCTAAAAAGTTTAGGAATTCAGGGAGTACACAATGGATAAATAATTGAAAAGCCTTCAAGTAAAGCAGAGGATTGCACTAATCCAAACAGCCTCTGAATTTCAACTTGCTTAACCTCACTTATATTCACTTCTGGGGCTGGTCCTGGGAATGGGACCTGCTACATAGTGGTTTATTTTCTCAGGGAAACAAAATGAGTGAGTGGTATTAGTATCACCTGAGAGGCTTAGGTGCTGATTGCTAACAATGTTAAACACGTGGATGAGTGGAACAACCTAACAGATTCCAGAAAAAGAGAAAACTCTGCTGTGCAAACATGCATTGCCTTTCAACTGTCAAAAGGAACACTAATCCCAAAAAGCTGAAGCTGCCCATCATCAGGGAACGGAGTGTTATTTGCAAGGGAGCAGCAGCCACCAAGCAGGAGACAAGAGTCTTCAGGAGTTTGGGCTTGTCCAGAAATGGGACTGCTGATGTATTTCCTGCAGCATCACACACACACTCCAGAGCCAGGAATACAACAAAGATCTGAGCTGTGGGTTCCTACAAAGTTCAAATTATTCTGCCATGTGACACCTACATGGCATCACAATTTTCAAGTTTCCTCCAGAGTTTGTCACTGCCTCTTCCCATTGTCCACACGAAGAGGAAGGAAAGAAAGCGCCTGCCTGAAAGGGGACAGGTGGGGTAGAGCAAGAAGATCCAGGAGCTGGGTGGGTATTTATGATCCAGCTATTCAGTCTCCAGGAGAAGCTTGCAGTAGCTGCCAGAGCCCTGACTCTGAAAACCAGATAAGTATAATCTTTTGAAGATGATTCTGGCATCCCATACCCTCATCCGAGTTGGAAGTGCCCTGACTTCATCTTCCCACAGATAGGAGAAATAAAGGTTTATGTCACATAAAGCTTGGAGCCTTTTGCTGAGCAGATGGATGGCCAACTTCCTGCTCTCTTAGGTAAGCAATAGAGGAAATTATACTGCAATTCAGAGAGATTCAAAATGAAATAGCTTTTGGAAATGCTTAGACTTGTGTTAATATCACAGCAGTTATTTCTGTCAGCTTCAGAGCACTGTGCTGTGGCCAATTAATGGAAAAAAAGATGAGAGTCAGTTAATTGCTCTGGGATTTTTTCTCTGAATGTTCAGGCTAGATTAAGGAAAAGGCCTTGCCCTTGCCTGTATAGCCTCTTATTTCCAGTTGGTGTTACAGCAGTGCTGGCCTCGCTGCTCCTATTAAAGGTCAGTCAATGTTTCCACTATAAACCTCCTTTACTGCAGATTTCACATAAGTGTGTGAGTCTAATTTACTCTGGACTGAATCACAGTTCTTCTTGACCTGGAAATGGAGATGTTTTGATCTGCTCTTTAAATCTGTATGGTCATTTAAGTATTAACCTGGGACATCTTCAAAAAAGGTCATCTCTAAAACACATTCTTATTTAAAAAGATTCCAAGCGTAGATGATCCCCTTTGTATAATTGACTCCTTCATAACACCAGCCAGTGGTTTCCTGATTTAGTCCCAAAGCAATATTGGCAGCTCACTGCATGTTATCTGAGAAACTATGGTTATCAAGTTTTATTATTCAATAGAGGGTGGGCCACTTCTGAAAAATGAAAATCTGAAAGGAAGGTATTATTACTTGGAACAATATCAGTTTCCAAACAAAAAGTTGTATTTCAAAATGGGCTGTGCACACAACCAGCAATTGGGCACAGCACAATCCCCAGGACAGATTATGAAAATTATTTTTGCCATTGGGCAGGAAACAAAAAAGCACTGGAATCAAAATCCTGGATTCTCCAAACTTCTCTAGAAATTAAGTGCTCCATGGGATATCTCTAGGGCAACTGACCGTCCCTTTGTAAAATGAATAATCACCAAGGAATTATTTGTAAAGTCCCCTCATTATACACCCACACACATCTTCTTTCCCACTGAAGCAATAGCTCCTGCTGTCTATCTTCTGCCTCCCTCTATTGGGAAGAGGCCTCCTCCACAGGTAGGAGAAGCTGACTGCCAGCTCAGGTGGGTTATTCCCTGTTCTGCCTTTGCTGTGGCAGACAGGACACGCACAGCCCCCTCTCCTCCCCAGGGCTGAGCTGATCCCTTCTTCCCTTTTCCCCTCGTGGGCAGAAGAGCCAAGGGAGCCTTTTCTCCCTCTAGAAAGGAGCTGCAATCGAAGAGGAGGAGGCTTACCAGAAAATTCAGGTTTGGTGTCACGTACCTTTCACTGAGGTGTGTAAGAAAAGACCGATGGTGGGGATACCTAAGAATTTGGAAATAGTTTTGTATTCCATGTTACAGTATAAAAAACTGTCACAATTTTCAACAGGAAAAATCAAAGCACCTCCCGATCAGTCATGTTCTTATTCCCAGGGAATTTAGTGGAAATTCTCCAGTTTGTGAGGTTTCACTCTGAACAAAGCAAAAGCAAAATTCTTTTTCCACGGTTATTTGCATTCTTTGCCCATCCCTA
Source organism: Notiomystis cincta (assembly GCA_013398075.1). NCBI lineage: Eukaryota > Metazoa > Chordata > Aves > Passeriformes > Notiomystidae > Notiomystis > Notiomystis cincta. The sequence continues at coordinate 216,267 of VZRX01003017.1, forward strand.
TTTTCAGCTTTAAGTCTCTCCACACGCACATAGGTTTGCTCATCCACACCCGCACACCTGGTTCCCCGTTAGGACTGCCTTGGCATGGCCCCAAGAGCAGTGGATTTTGCAGCCAACACCCATTTCTCAAGCAGAAGACAATCCCACACCTATGGCTATGCTTTCAAACTATCTAAATGCACACGGGGCATCTGCAGAATCCAGTTGCAGAGGTGTAAATTTAGACTGTTACGACAATCTTGGTGGAAATTGGATTAAATTCTTACTGCACTGGGAGTAGGGTTTGGTTTAGCTCTGGCCATTTGGAGGAGGTCAAGCTAAAGGCAGAACTCCCTGTGTGGATTTTAGAGCCAGAATGGCCACAAGGGAGTTCTGCCATCAGGCTGTGCAGTTTCCTAGGGCAGGTGAGAATGGTCTGTTGTATCTCTGTAGCAGTTACAAGTAAATTACATTTTCACGCTCTTCTCAGAACTAAGGATTAGAAACCTGATACTTCAAAACAAAGCCAAATGAGCTGATACCTCACTGGCTTCCGTGAGCTGGTACCAGAACTGCAATTCAAGGCATCCTAAACTTTAACATGGAAAAACTTCTTTACCCTAAGGATGGTGAGGTCCTGGTACAGGTTGTCGAGAGAAGCTGTGAATGCCTCATCCCTGGAACTGCATGGAGCTGGGCTGGATGGAGCTCTGAGCAATGTGGTTTAGAAAAAGTTGTCCCTGTCCACGGCAGAGGCTTGGAACAAGGGCCCTCTTTAAGGTCCCTTCCAACCCAAGCCTTTCTGTGATTCTATGTTATTCTGTGAACACGGACCTGCCTGGATTGCAGGCAGCATTAACTTGGTGACACCACGTACCAATAAGACTGGAACATGTTCAAATTATGGGCTGGACTCATTCGCCTCTGCCAGCATCAATTCATGGAGCCAGGCCTTCCTATTAATCAGTATTTTGCAAGTCTGACTCCAAAGGCAGCTTTTACAGCCCAGCCAGCCACCATGGAATACCCTGGGGAGGACACAAGTGCGTCTGAAGAAAATGGGACTTTGAGCAATGCAGGTTTGTGTGTCTCCTCCTTCATCACTGCTCTGCTGGGACAGCAGGGAGGCAGCTCATGGAGAGTGGGAAGGATGAGTAAAGGAAACCATGCTGGAAGAGATTCACTAGAGAAAATCTCTCAACCCAAAAGGCCCATTCGGGGTATCCCATAGGAGAATGAGGTCCTTTGATTGGCACAATAAACCATGATCTCTATTCAGAGGGAAGAAGAATTCATACTTTTAGGCTTTCACTAAAGCGGGCTCAGTCCAAAACAGAGGGACAGCTCAGTAGTAAGTTGGATCTGCAACTATTCACTTTTAAGTGAGGTTTGGCTCCCAGTTCCCAGAGTAAAGTCAAGACTCTACCCTTTCCACTTTGACTGACCCTCTTACTACTTACCTCACCTAAAAGCACATGACTCTTACAGGTGGTTTTAAGGTGTGGGAGTATTTCATCCTGCATTTGTCAAGGACTTCTCCAGCCTGTATTTCTGCATCTCTGCATTTATAGTATGGAAAGCCCTCTCCCTCTGAGCCCATGTTGTACACATAATGAGAAAACCTCCTATAACATCCTACCAAAACGTGCTTGAACAGAGCCAGCAAGATTTCACTATAAGCTATTTCTGTAGGTTAATTCTATTGCATAACTTAAATGATTGACAATCAGCCATAGAAGAACAAAAGATGTGTTGAACAAGAGAGGGGATCTTCTTAAGTCACATGACACTATTATTTGCTGTTTCCAGCTCAAATTTTCAGTCAGAGCACCACAGAAACACAGGAGAAGACAGAGATGGTCCATTATTGTCTAAGCTGAACAGAGTTTTTGTATCCAGCTGCTGAGTGACTGATGCCACTGCCCCTTTTACTTTCCTGTCCATTTTCTAAGGGTCTGACATGTGTTCAAGCTCCAGTTATTTACTAACTTTTCAAACTGTAATAGGCTGTGCCTATTCACTCAAATTGCCTTGATTTTCTTTTCTTTTTCCTATTTGTTTTTTCCAGATGGAAACTATCTGGAAAGAAACCCTTTGCTAATAGATAAACCAACAACTTGTGGGACGAGTTCGGGACTGCTTGGGAAGAAGAGACCCAGGGAGCACACGTTATTTATCTTGCATTACTCCACTTTTTTCCAAACGTGTTTTTATATAACATGACAGGTTATCACTTCTTGCCTTTGGCTACAGATGGGTAGGACTGCAAACAATCAAATGCAAATCAAGAACAGTCTACAGCAGACACACCATTGTATTGTCATGGCATCACTCCTACTCACTCCATTAGTCAAAGCACTCCCTCGCTTTGGTTATTTGGATGGAGCAGCTGGGTGGAGTCGGAGTGTGTGGGTGGATGGCCCTTCTCCAGCAGAGCAAACACTCTCCTCGGGGGACGTCTCTTACGACAAGGAATTCCTCGTGACATCATGGGCTGCTTGACGCGGGAGTGATGTGCTCAAGCTGGAATGGCTCCCACTGAGTTTTATAACACAGCCAAAATAGGATGAGCAAATCCTACAAGGATAATCAATTCAGGGGCGTGGCTGTACTTATACCAGGATTTTTCTTTCCTTCCTTTCCCAATAGTAAGATGTGCTTCAGAAATGCAGCTTCTAACCCAAAGAAAGCTGGATGCACGTGCTGACTGCGATTAGCAGAGCTTTCTTTTTGTTGGGTTTATGCACAAATACCAAGTCCTTTCCCTTTCAGGGTCAATTAACAGAAATCTCCTCCACACAACCTCGTAAAATAACCCAATAATCTTCAAGAAAGGATCAAGTAGTTTTAAAACTTTAAGTCAGCCATGCTTCAGATTTACATCTGTCTTTACTATTTAGAAAGGAGCTGCTATTTTCTTACCAGAAAAAAAAAAAAGAAATGGCAAATTTGGGCTAGATGAACTAAGGAATTGTTTGTCCTGTGTAATTCACCAAAAACCCAAGAGACGTTTACTCAAGTGTTTCACATCTCAAAAATGTTCACACAGTGTACAGACCAGGCTGGCATCACTGTCAGGGTAACACATTCTATAAATCACACTGTGGGCAGCACCATGGGGATGAGAAATATCCTTTCTGTGCTGTTTTTGGTTAACAGAGCAGAGCAATCCTTGGTCAGGACCACAAAACATGACAGAACAAGGCAGACCAGGGATATTCGATCTTCTCTAATTCCTGGGTACAGCTTTAGGGCAGAAGCTTTCAACTCAAATTTTCTGTGCTTTACTTGGCTTAGAACAACTGACAAGGGCAATTCGTACACACTTTTGTTGTTTCAGTTAAAACAATTGAGAAAGGACAGGTGAGTATGGCTACACACATCTAAATGGGTAAAAGATATATCCTGGCATGATATTACAATGACAATGTGATGAGATCCAACAAGCTGTAGTACACAGGTCCTGATATTAAAAACCAATCAGCTTGCCTCAAAAAATGAAATTTTTGTCTTCTAGAAAAGATGCAATTAAGGAAGAATGCACAGCTTTAGTAAAATGGCATAACCTGGTATCAGCAAAATAAAATTCCCAAATAAACCTGAGCTATTATTCCAAGGGAAATATTGTACAGTAATTACAATTTAGTGAGAAACTAAATTGAAACCGTAATTGAGAAAATATGGGGAACATGCACTGTGTCCATATCTCTGCCTTGGATCTGCTCACAAGGAGCTTGGTGAGATGGAAGAAGGAAAGATTTGGCTACTGGTAAAAAGAATTCCTCCTCCTGCACCATGAAACAGCCTGTAAGCCCAAACACAAACTCACAGTAAGAGAGTTTCCAATAATAGGCAAAATTACAACACACAATTATCTGTGTTACACAATGGCTGAAAATCTCATTTGTAATGAATCCACAGGTTCCCCAGGAGGTGAATCTCTGCTGTGGTTCCTGCAATAGTTCAGGATCTCTCCCTAAGCATGAGCAGGGCAGGTTTGACCCCGGCTGTCCCCCGCATCCCAGGACACCATCCTCCCAGGTCATATCCTACTTCTCTTTGACACCACACTACACAAACACACCCTCCCAGGCCCCAGCACACCTTTCCCATTATTTGAAATGATTTTCATTGTGGAGCACATGTGCATTCTTCCAAACATGTGTAAGAGCTCCAGGGGCCTGGGGGAGCTGCAGCCCCCGTGGTGCAGCAGGAACACAGCCAGCCCACCTGAAAAGAGACTCGCCCTGAGCAATGCTTATTCTTAGATTAGCTGCACACAACAGGGAGATCTTCCTATCTGAAAAGTGCATATTTGGAGAGGTACACCGCCTGCCAAGGCTTTCCCAAGTGGCTCCCAGGTGCACTGAGGTTAGCAGGGGTATTAGAGAGAAGGTGAAAACAAACTCTGGCATGGGAGAGAGGGAACACGCTAAATTCTCCTCTTAATCCCTGATATTTAAGGGATCGCTTTAAACCCTGCAGCACGAGATTTGTGATTCATGACAGCATCTGTTCTTTATTTGGGTTATTCCTATTATTCCTATCAGTGCTTGGTATTGTCTTTTCTGCAGCAGGAGCTCGACAGCCGATGAAAGCAGCACAGGTGACCGGCGATTTTCCGCGATCCTTTCCCCTCACGGTCCCATTCCTCGCTCTAATTTAATCAGGGGTTTTTAGCCTGCTATATCGTGCTTTACTCTCCAAGGCACGCTACACCTAAGGCTCACCTACACACTGTGTCACTGGCATCTTAAATCACCATTCTGGCTCCAGGGTAGCTCTAGGAGTATCAGCATGTACTGACTATCCCTCATTAAAATTCAGCAGCGCTGGAGCAGATGAATTGTGCAACCCCATTGTTCCTGCTGTGTGGTTGCAGGCATTCATATAATCTTATTACGACTTTTGGGTGGTTCGCATGCATATTTACACTTTAATTTTCTGTGCTGTAGGTTCAAAGAGGAGCGTGTGAAATAGTAATATATGGCTCTTGGAACTAGGAAAAGATTAGAGTCTCCTAAAGAAAATACAAAGTGATCTGGCATCACCACAGTGTAGAATTAACACTGGAGCAAGGCAAAAGTTCTGTAAACTGTTCTGGGAAAATCTGTATTTTTGTTTGGGAAAAAAGCATTGTCTTTGAAAATTTTCATGTCAAGAAAAGATTCTAATATTATAAGCTTTAGTAATGCCCTGGAGCCCTTTCCACAGTGCAAATACTCACAGTGTTTGCCACCAGATAAATCCAAAATGGAATTGCAGTGCCCTTCTTGGGGATCTTCCCTGCATTTCGTTAGGGACCTACAATCTCTGCATCACTCCTCAAATATCAGTAATTAGAAAAATGAACAGAATTAGAAAGAAATACTTAGGACAACTTTCCCAGAAGGAATTTTGCCTTAAGGGACCCATCAGAAAGAGCTGAAAGGAAAACACTTCCCCATTTGTTGTGAAATCCTTCTCCAAAAGGATTTACACCAACAACCCAGGGATACCTCAAAATATTTAAAACTTTGCATAATGCTTACAAGATAATACAGACGAGCAAGCCTTGAAGATTACAAGGAAGTGTGGCTGCTGATAATTCCCAGAAAAATGCTTTCATTGCACAAATACGGTTGAGAGAGAGAGAGATAAAGGAAAAGGAAAGACTCAAGAAACCTTGACCTGACAGGGAAAAAAATTCCTCTGTACATAACTGTACTGAGTTAACACACTGGCAACATCAGCCCTAGCAGCTGGCAAAGACATTAACAACCCCAGTAAGGAAGAGTGCTTGGATTTGGATCCTCAGCATTATTCGTCACCTTCCCCCTTCAGAAAGTGTGGCCATGGCATCCTGAAGCTTTCATAGCATGGACTGATTTGTGCCTTTCTCTAGTTTCCCCTGATGAACCCCAAATGAAAAGTGTGCACCTCAGTGTTAGCTCAGGAGGAAGATGCTCTGAGGTCTTTGCACTCTTCTTGTCCTAGCACACCTACACTATTTCCACGCGCTTTTATTTACACAACTGTATTTACATTTCTATTTGATGTGTACAATGCACATCAGGATTTAATGGCATGGCCAGGACAAGAGTCCAAAAATTCCAACCTATTTCTCAACTACAAGACTTTACTCACCCCAGCCCTTGGCTTCTCTACAAGGACCACCAACAGAGGCAACAGCTGAAGACAACTGCAGTAGTTTTCTTTGGAATACAAACAGGAGGAATTCAGCCGGCACTGGAGGATTCTGGACGGTGGGTTATACACCTGCCAGGAAGAACCAGCTCTTCAGGAGGCTGTCTCTGGGGTTTTTCCCTTCATTCCCTCACCCATAAAAGAAAAGCAGCCCACCACGTAAGGTGCTGGATGCCCCACATGGCTTCTTTCCTCTCCCCCCTTCCACTTTCTCCCTCTTGGTAAGGTGGGAGAAGTAAAGAGCAGTGGGAGCAGCCATGAGGCTTCTCCTTTTTGTGGTTAATGCTGCAGTGTGTGATCTCTGCTTTCTTTAGTCACAAGCTGGCAGGTACAGCTTCAGTGAGGCTGCTGCAGTGGAAGTTGAAGAGAAAATCTAAAAGGGGTGGCTGGCACCTATGACTTAAACAGAAAACCTTGTGTTTACTGGTCCAGGATCAAGCAAACCTTGCTGCCTAAACCTTTCCTATATATATATATTAACATACCTCATCACATAAAGTCTTTAACCATAGTGAGTGAAACATTACCAATGGGAAATCCATAAAAGTCAGAATTCACAGAATGGAATGTTTTGATTTATTTCTGCCTACCCTGTCCCAGGAGACAATCAAAGAGTACACAATATTTTAGCTTTCCTCCAATTAATTATTTGTAAGCCTTTCCTCATCAGACTTCCCTTTTGGTGCAGAATAACATACCTCCCCTCAGGAAAAAAAAAAATCTTTAAATTCCAGAGGAAACATCTTAGCACCTTTTATGTGGCCCAAAATAAATAGTCCATAACCTAGTAAAATCTTTATTAAGAATAACGGGTAAGGAAATGGCTAGAAAAATAATTTCTGAAAATCCAACAGCAGAATAAAACAGGAAAATGTCTGGGTTTTGCATCTGTATTTTACCAACACCCACTTTCTAGTCCACAGTCTGATTTCTCACCATATGAATATTGGGCTTTACTTCATCCCAGTAATTAAACCTTTTGGGGTTTAGAGGGTACTTTTGGTAATAAATATCTGGAGGCTGTTTACAGATGAGAAGTATGACAAGGATGCTCTAAGTACAGAAACACCAAATAAAATCACTGCTGAGGGAAACAGAAACTTGTTCATCAGCTCTTGTGCCTTCAAAACTTTTGAGACTTTTCTACATCATTTAAAGCTGTGCAAATCACCAGTGTTCATAATGCACAAAGAAATTCTCTCCTATTTTTTATACAAAGTACACATATAACCATTAGCTTTATAAGGGAATCCTTTTGTACCAGGACTTTGGAATTTAAAATCGTGACAGATAAGCAGGAATTTTGAATGTGTTTGGAAGAATTTCAGCACAGCTAAAAATATTGGATGCTTTTTGCTCACAAATGTGCAATTTCTCAGTACAGCTTTCTCATATAAAAGTCTATCTTCTCTTTGATATATCTTTGAAATACCTTTGATATTTCATGCTGGTTTTTTATCACATGGTTAAAAAATGGGGGTATTTTGACAGACAATTTGAAAAAAAACCAAATCCAGTATTCAACAGTGATTTTTTTCTGAAACATTTAGCGTTCACTAAGTTTTTTCCTAAGATAAGTGCCACTCGTTCTCTTTCACATTCTATAAAATCCAGAGCAGAGTGGGATCCTAGTGCTCCCAGCAGGATGTGCAATGTAGCACACAGGACATGCAGAACTCCTGACTGGAAGCTGAAACGCATCTTGCTCAAGTAGGAAACACTTTTTTTTTAACAAATGAGAGTAACTTCTCCTGGGTGTTGTAATTCTATCATCACTTGGAATCTGAAATCAAGATTGGATGCCTTTCTAAAAGATGCGCTCGTGGCTCAGTCCCAGATTAATGTCTTTGATCGCTGCTGTACTTGGTAGGAAACAATACAAAAATAGCAAGGTCAAATTCTTTGGCTTGTTTTACACCACAGGTCAAAGTGGACAACCGCGATTCCCCGAGGAACCTTGAATTCACTGCCATCATCAACAACACTAGTAATTACTGTGGGCCTGGACTATCTGATTTAAATCCTGATGGCAAGCAGTGGAGAAGGGCATGAATTATCATCAGAGCACAAGCTGTTTTGAATCCTAACTCACTCCACAAGTGAGATTTTAGGAATTCTCCTGGCTCTGATCCTTTACTGCAGTGCAATGCAATCAACTCCAGTGTTCATACTGCAGACAAAGAGTTTCTCCTTAAACAGGTATCAGGGATCTACCATCTATTTTACACACAGCAGGGAAGACTTTTTTTTCAGCTAAATCTGACAGGTTAGGTTCAGCTATTCAGAAGTCTTTGGAAGAACAAAGATCATCACAACAGGTCACATGGATAGGGACACTGGAAACAAAGCTGACACTTCCACCAGTGGATGTTTCTAACAATGCACAATTCTGGCCAATTCTCCACTGCAAACTAAAGCACAAGACAGAGGTCTGTGATACAAGGGGTACGAGCAGTGATCAGCTCTGATACTTAATCACACAACACTCCTGAAAGTTGGCTTGTTACCCCTGCTGGAAAAGAGAGCTTCAAATTCAGCACAAAGCCAGCTCCCAGTGCTGCTCAAGGTGGATGAATCACCCTGAGTGATATTAGCTCAGAATAACCGCACTGACAGGTTGGCTTTAATCACCTCAGGAGCTCCTTGTTTAGTACTAGGATGAGTAAGGCTTTGGCTCTGATCTATTGCTATCATCTAGAGAGGATGAAGATTTTTAAATAGTGGGTGAAGTAGTGGAGAGGTGCTGAATCTCCTCTTTTTTCATAGATTGATTTTGGTTTTCCCACATGGAAAAGGTGGGCCAGTCGAAAGGTGCTTCAGAGCCAGCGTTTAAAAATAAATCAGCACACTGCTCCCCTTCCACTGCTGTGGAAGGCAGTGTAAATAACTGGGATCATGCTAAAATTTCAGACAAAATCATGTCTATCAGCCAGATTTCTTCAAAAGCTGACTGAGGAGACAGCTGAAGGCTTTGCAATATCATCTCTCTCAGCCAACACCTCTTGCATCAGGCAGAAGGCAAGAGTGTTCCCTGTGGATATCAAAGAAGATGCACATGTGCATCTTGCTTTGCATATTTCCTGTCTTGGATTTACAGAAAGAATAAAAACCCAGCTAAGCCATTGCCCCATAAAATTTGTTGGCCACAGGAGCTGCTGTACATAGCAGGAGATGCTCCAAGTCAGCTGCGGGTGCAGAAAAGCCCCCAGTGCTTCCAGCTTTTGCATAAACAGGGATGGACACATCGTGGTGACAGTCTGTCCCTGCAGGACAACCTGCACTCCCATCTCTGGCAGGCTGCTCTAGATTTGTCAGGAGTCCTTTACAATTTGAGGAGTTTTTGTTCAGCATCTTTTTTCTTTTTTTTTCTTCTATTTAAAACCTTCCTTTTTCTAATGAACATGAGACCTGAGAATATCTTTGATTGTCCTTCTTTTCCCTAAGAACAAAATTGTGGAAAAATGTCCTTTAAGTCTGGAATTTTGGAAGTTTTGATTTTTTTCAAAGTGTCTGTTTTTCTCAAACTGTACACAGGACCAGAAAATAACAAATCAAGTGGCAAGGCGAAGAGGAGAGAGGAGGGGAGTAAAAACAGCCAATAAAGCCTTTCAAACTTCTTCAGTCCTGGTTGCTGGGAATTGTGACAGACAAGGGCTTTTCAGAGCAAGTGCACACTTCCAAGGTGGATCCCACAGATCCATCCCAACTGTGTCCCCTCTAATCCTTGCCAGCCCTTGGCTTCCCTCCCCAACCCAGCCAGTTCTTCCCTGCCCACGTTCCTCCTTTTAAGAAAGGACTTTAATTTATTTATTGAGTTAAACCTCATACTTTAAAATATAATTTTTCACATTGAGAACTGTTTGCATAAGCACACAAACGGTTTCTCCCTCACACAGAAGCCATAATGCTGGTGGAATTGCCCAGAGTCCTCTGATATTCCTTTTCTAAATGAATAAACTGAGATGTGTCTCCTATGTTCTCAACAGCTTTTGAACCTCTTAATCTCAGGACTAAGAGTTTCACAAGGGTAAATCCTCTTGGCTCTAGAAAAACATCTCAGGGCTACACACATTTTTGGCAACACCGAAGTCGCTTTAATGGCCAGCTGCAGTTCTGAACCTGCCATCTGAGGGGAGGATAAAGACTTGGGTGTTGTTTAGTCTGGAGGAGAGGAAACTGAGGAATGCATGTGACAAAGAGTCTTCCTATGTGCAGAGACTTCTAAGAAGAGAGGAGTGATTAATTGTTCTTCACAGCCAGCGGAAAGAGGAGGAATCAGCATAAGCTCCAGCAAAGACAATTTAGGTCAGATATTAGAAAAACATTTCAGCTATGGTGGTGAAATACTGGAACAAGCAACTTAGGAGTGTGGAATCTCCTTCACTGAAATTACGCAGACAAAATTTAGATAAATACCACTTTACAGGCAACCCAGAAATGCGGAATTTCCTTTGCTGGAGTTTTAAAGAAAATGGTAAGACAAATGTCTGGTAGGCATGGCTTAGCTACACTTGATCCTGTTTCACCCAGCTCAACAACCTACAGGGTTCCTTCCAGGGACTCCATGATTTACAGGGCAGTGGTAAATTCTCCTACGATCGGTCCACCCACACCTCAACTGCACGAGACATTGAACACACACACACTTTGTGGAGGAGCTCCAAGGAGCTGAACGTTAAAAAAAGAAATGGAAAACAAAATTGCTCAAGTCTTGGTGCATAAAGCAAATCTGCAGCAGAAAGACCAGCATCATCTCTGGAAGCTCAGAACTCCCAGTGCACGCACTCAGTCATTGAATGGTCATTTCCCATCAGCTAGATGTAAATGACCATCCCTCATCAAAACCTGTATTAGCCCTGATATCTTCTTCCTTTCATTTTCCCTCTGCTCAATGAAAGGAAGCATAGCTATGTGATGGCTGGAGTGCAATTAGCTGCATCCTGCTCAGCGTGGCTGAAGTTGTATATTTGCATTTTAATATTTTTCCTATTACAGACCTCCCTGTGCTCCCATAAAAAACACAGCCTCTAATCCCCTATTAACTGTATTTAGCAAACCTCAAGTGTTTCCTCCATTTGCAATCTGGCTGGGCTTCAGCCCTGAAGCAAATTTCAGGTGGCTGTGGTCTAAACATTAACTCTGGTCTGGAGCGATTTGAATTACAAACCAAACAGACTGTAAATGGAATCCTAAAGTGCAGTCAGAGCTCAGTCTGGGAACCTGGCTTTGTTCTCCTGAGCCTGCAAACCTCCTCTTGCACTGCTCCTGGGGCAGTCCAAAAATGGGTCGTTACTCACAGAGAGGAAGCGCAGGTGTTACATTAAAGGACTGCAAAGGGAGCCATTTGGTACCAACAATATAGATTTATTACTCATAAATTTTTAAAATTTCCTTGTGTTTTGTGATTAAAAACACATCATACTTTGATTTCCTAACCACCTCCTGTGTTTTGCTTCCAAATTTTTGACAGCCAGTTAATTATGAAGTTTTCAACTTATTTGCCAAAGTCTACCGCACGCGCATTTGCTGCGTCGCAGCTAAAAGGATTCAGCCACAAAAATACCCCCTTTCTACAGCTGCAGCAGTTATGGCATGAGGCATTCTTTAATTATTCACATCCTCCAACAATACAGAAGCATCATCTGTTATGCAGGAGGCTTCAGCTTCTATCCTCATAAAATAACCTTAAAAAACCCAAAGACCAAATTAAGCCTTAGTGCCTTGCTCAGACTGAAGACTTAAAGGAAAAACTACAGGAAGTGGAAAAGGCCTGTGATTTTATCCACACAGCTGGCATTTTGTAGACTGCTTTTAACAGGATGCAAGAAGTCATCAGGTAGACCTTTAAATGACTAGACCCAAGGAAAGGTTTGAATAACAAACTAGAGTTATAATTATAGCAAGAAATCAGCTCTTGTGCTTTTTAGCAAGAAGGAAGCTGCTGATGTGATAAAGGAGAGTTGGGCACACTGGACGAGCAATCAGTGGATGTCTAGGACTCAGGAATGCATCCTAATAATTATGAGAGGTGCTAGTTTTATACTGCAGGCTGAAATCAATGGGGCTTTTCGTGTACTGGAAATCAGGCACGTGTTTCAATAGCTTCCTGAACCAGAGGCTGATGGCACAGAAGGACAAGCATGTGCTGATACAAACTGCTGAACAACATTCTCCACTCCATCACAGAGAGAGATAGCATGAATTTACCAGCAGACCCAAGGTGTCATTGAAGTATTTGTTCCATAATAGTTTATATGTTACACACCTGTCAGTCTGTATTTTTATAGAACAGGAAATATTTTCTTCAGAAAATAGGAAAGAATATAATTGTTGTTTTTGAAAGATCCTTCTCTCTTCCTACCTCAGCCATAGCCATATGCTGGCTGCTTTTGGACAACCATTCTTTTTTTAAAGGTATTCTACAGCATTTAAGTAGCTCTGCATCTGAAAGTTGCTAACCTTGAAGGATTTTCCATAGCTGCACGAGGAATGCCTTGGAGAGATTGCTCCACAGACAGAGCTTGTGGCCAAAGTCAACAGAAAGGAGTTTGATTTCTTTCAAGACAGACATAGGTAAAATAAAGCCTGTGTTCTCAAGCAGACCACACTGTAAGCATGTCCAGTAAATAAATAAATAAATCCTATTGGAACTACTTTGTCCCATGAGCTTCATCCTATATAACACAGGTAGTGGCTGGCCTGCTCCTGTGGGCCTGGGACCAGAGCTTTCCTCCAAAGCTTTGCTCCTTTGTGGCCTCGGAACAGTCCCACTCATCAGCTGCAACAACAGACTACTCCAAAACTGCTAAATTTGACTAAAGACAGTTTTTATTTCCCTGTCTGAAGCAAGACTTGGATTAGCTAAATGTTCAAGTTCTTACACAACCTGTCCTAATGCGGAGGAAGGACAACATATGGGAATATGCCAGACATCATACAGGAGGGAGGCAAGTATTTATGAATATTCATTTATGTTCCAAGCACTTCTTTCCCTTAATAGTCTTAATACCCTTGTTTTGTTTGCTGTGAGCTGGCATTGCTCCTTAGGATGTTTTATTTGTGGGAATACACACAAAGCACCTCTTTCCATGCCCAAGTTGACTGAGCTAAGGACTGTGTCCATATAAAAGCTACTGGTTATTCGTCATTCCTTGCTCATTATTCCCTCTATGTCAGATGCTTAAATTTGACCTTGCATGGCTGGGAATTCCTCCATGCTATAAAATGGGAACACATGCCACATGCATTTTCATGCCAAAACACTATCCAGCAGTAAAGCACTGCTTTGCAACATTTCAGAGTCAGCAAACCAGGTCATGGGAGCTGCCCTGTGTCTTCAAGACTTTTGCAAATCTTCAGACAGGTGAACGCCAGGGTGGAGAACAGCCTCTGCCTCCCAGCTCTGCAAACTCAGTAAGGGACATGCCTGTCACCTCTCCAGCCTGTCTTGGTGAAGAGCCCACAGACACAGACCTAACTTACTCCTGGGAAATCAATGGGAAGGCTCAGGGCAGTGAAGCTGAACACACATGAAAATCTTCCCACTCAACACACAAGAAGTGGTCAATGCTGGTGAAAAATAGAAGTGTGGCTTCTCCTCTGCTGGAGAAAATATTCTAAAACAGAGAAATCTGTCTGTTCAATATCATGAACTACCTCTGGTAAGAACTGCCTGGAGGCTGTGGCCCAGAAGGAGATTTTAGATTTTCACATAAAGCAGAGAGGAGAAAAAAAATCTGATTGTTCTATGCCCTTGTTTCTGTGCTCCAGTGCTGAAGGTTTGCTGAGGCAGCCAGGCTGGAATGCCCTGGCTGTGCTGTGCAGCTGAGACTCAGGGTGTTTGGAAAGGCCACATGGAGGAGGTCAGACCTTCTGGAAAATGCCAGTGTCCAGCAGAGCTGGGCAACGTGGCACCACGGAAAACCAAGGTACTGGGACGCTTCCACAGCTGTGCCCCCAGCAAGGGCCTGGCATGACACAGCTCTCCACTTCCACAAAGACCTTGGTCTCTATATTTTTGACCTCCTCTAAGAGGTTGAAGCCTTTCTGGCCTCTGCTCTAAGCAAAAATTGTTTCAGAAGAAGGAAACAGAATTCAGAGTGGTGCTGTCAGACACCTGATGAATATCTGTGTATGTCAATCACATCCCTTTCACCATCCTGCTCCCATGGCCCCTGTGGTTACTGGAACCAGTTCATTCATATTCATCACTTCCAAACTGAATCCCACCACCAAGGAGCTGTGAAGGCAGTGGAAACATTTCTGTGCAGCCTGCCCAGCGATTCTGTTTCAGCCTGACTCTGCTGTTGTACAACCAAGGCGTACAGCGATATTCAGAGGCACAACACTGCTTTTTTTCTCCCTCCCTGTGGTTTCTGTGCTACAATTAATCTAATTTCTAGTGACCTGGCAAGAGAATGCCTTCCATGTAATTTGGCAACGACAGGTCGATGTGAAGCATTAGCTTCTACCTGCCAAGAACTGGATTTTCCCAGCACGGCTCCAGGTGCTAACAACAGGATGCAACGCGACCACCAACACCAAAGACTCAGCAGTGAGGTGGTGTATTTTTAAACCATGGAAATAACAAGTTAAAGCAGGGGTTTGTTCTAGATTATTCCAGCTGGTTTAGGTCTTGGCATTACAGCTAATCTCTAGACCCATGCTGATTTTGCTATAATTTAAAATGTTTTATAATTATTTCATAATCCATTATTCAAGTACAATTATTTTTAGCTTTGTCCTGGGTATGGAAGAGGACAAGTTTCAGTCAGAGGCCCCAGCTGCAACAAACGACCCGGGGTACCAAGAACAGGGCAAGATGCAGCCCTTTCCTCCAGCACCATGCAGGGAAATTGCCTCTGTGCCCTCCACTTATAAAACATCATAAACTTATTACCTGAGTACGAACTGAAAAAAATCTCAGCCCAGACTTTTAGTTCTTTTGCTTGATGAATTAAGGTATAAATAGTATTTGAACACATTCCCTAAATGTCTAATTCTTTATTCCTGGGACATGCACTTGAGAGGTTGTGTTTTATAGTCAAGTCTGAATATAATAGACTCCAAAATTGATTTTTTTCTACAGCTGTGCAAAGCTCAGGGATTTCAGGTCACAGCAGGCTGTACAAATATTTCCTTCAGGTTCAGTCCTTTGTGCTTTTGAATCCCCAATTTCTCTTCATGTTTCAAGTTCAACCAAATACTGAAACTAATAACAAGCCCTTGATCACACAGAAATAAAACTGGTAAAGCTCAGTTTTGCATTGTTTACCTGCACAACTACTACAGGAAAGCTCCAGGTTCACCTAAATATGTCTGAGCAACTTAAAAAAGCAGTTCAGTGGTCAGGACCAACATGAGTATTTGGACAAGTTTTACATAGCTTGGATTCCACTGTGATAATTATTACAAAACTCTTGGGTTATTTTTTCCCTCAAACTTGGAGAGAAGAATGCAACTTTTTCACTTCACAGCCACCCAAAGGAGCTGAGCTGATGTAGACTGTCAGTTATGGGAATGCTTTATAATGCAGATGTCCACTGAGGTAAAGGAATAATCAAACCCCAGAAGCTTTTCCCAAAATCTCCCTCTGCCATAGTGACAGCACCAATTTCAGCACAGCATCAGCACATCCTATGGTCGAGCATAAGTTCCATTGTCATTGAACATTCCAATTTATTGTGGTCAATATTACTTACCTTTGACCATTTTCACTAAACAAAATTTACTTCCAGGGAGGAAAAGGAAAAATGAAAACCAGCTATGGACGTAAGAGACTCCTTAATTTCTTCTCCTGCCCCCTCCTTGCATTTTCCTTGCACCCTCACACTCCTTTCCAGCCACATAATACCTCCAAAGTATTATACAGATGTCTACTTAGATCTACTCAGAATTTCCAACGGACAGGTCTTATTTTCCAGCTGGAAAATCCTTCGTGTCTCAGTCATTTTTTCAAGAAAAACAAAAACCCTATTGGGAAATTAAAATAAAATCCTGTTGGTTATGATCAGCTGGCTGTTCAGTGGAAAGACATAAAAGTCTGAATGGAACAGGCATGGAGCACTGGAAAGAGATAACACTAGAGCCATTCAGATGTTAACAGGCTTCAGGGGAGCTCTGCAGGCTGTCCCAACCCTCTCCATAGCCACAGTTCAAGTTGCCTCTTATTAAAGGTTTTGACTGGCTGTCCCTAAGATTTGGCCATAGATTTTATTGGCCTGCTCCTGCCATCCATGAATGCATCCATGGAGCTGATGGAAACTGCTTTTAAAGTGCTCTGCAACAGCACTGCAAAGCTCTGCAAAGAAATGCATGGAAGCACTTCCAAAGTGGGCACCAAGGCTGGAGGAAGAAGGTACAGCTTCAGCTTCCTCATGGCCCACAGGGCTTTGTGAAGGATCCTGACAGCTACAGAACAGCCTCAATCATTGACTGCAGGAGAGGCTGAAAATGAGGCACAGGGAGAGTTTGGATGGGCAAAGGAAAAAGGTTCAGCTTAGCAAGGAAGAGCAGGCACGGTGCTGGTATTACTGCCCTGAAACACTTCTTCATGATCACAGAGCAGTGTGAGTTTGAAGGGACCTCCGGAGATCATCAGCCCCACACCCCTTCCAAGGCAGGGTCACCTGGAGCAGGTGACACAGGAGCACTTCCAGGTGCCTTTGGGATGTCTCCAAAGAGGGAGACTCCACAGCCTCCCTGGGCAGCTGTTCCAGTGCTTGGCTACCATCAATGTACAGAAGTTCTTCCTCACATTAAACACACTCTTGTGTTTCAGTTCGTGGCCATCACTCCTCATCCTGTCACTGGGCACCACTGAAGAGCCTGGCACCTTCCTTGGCACCTCCTGGAGATATTTACATGGATTCATGGGATCCCCTCTCAGCCTTCTCTTCTCCACACTAAACAGACCCAGGCTCTCCTCGTAAGAGAGATGCTCCAGACCCCTCATCATTATTGTGATCCTATGGTGATCTCTCCAGTAGCTCCTTGCCTTTTGTGAACGTCTCCTATCCTGATCTTTGATTTGCAGTCTTAATTTTGATTGCAAAGGTATTTCCTGATCGATTCTTTTCCATAAGGGCCCTCCAAGGAACATACACTTTCCATAATACTACAACTGGTTTATTTAAGGTTATGGCCTCCTAATTTTAAGCAACACCACTATGTTGGTATTCTGCAGTGTGGACAACTCTCTAGGCAAAGGGATCTTCCCTCCTCACAGGAATCAGCTATTTCTGAAAAAAATACTTTCAGCTGGAATAAATGAGCTGGGATTGAAGGGTATCTCTTATTTGTAGCAAAAGAAGAACTCAGTATTTGTGTATGAATGAAACCTACAATTTTACACTCTTTTTGTTAAAAACAAGAAAATGGCTTGTTTCTTGTATTGTTTTGTGGGAGGGGTTTTTAATGCATACTTAATTCCTTTCAGTCCTCCAATTAAAGACTATAAATTATTTTAAAGAACTGAACTTGGTAGGTTTTACAGGATGTTGTCATCTGGGCAACAGATCCAGGGCTTTGGATATTTACCAGATTATGAAGAATTAAAATCTGCCTCGGTGTTGGAGCCACCCTGCCACAGACACCAAAAATGTGACCAGCGTGGCAAGAGAGATGCCTGGAAGGAAAGTGGATGTGGTGTGTGGATTTTAAAAGGTTTTGGCATCACTTTCAAGGTCTGCGACAAATTTATAAAATTTGTTTTATTACCCACATTAATGGTGTTGCTGAGTGAACTACTGATTTATTTAGGTCCTCTCCAACAAATTTTCAAAAGTAAGTTCAGCTATGAAATACAATAATACCTCAATAAATTAATTACTTGTGTCAGAAATGGGGGAGGGAACAAGGAAGCTGTCGTGGAACAGGTGCTGATGTTTAAAAACTAAGATTAATTGCTACAAAACACTACCAAATGGAAAAGAAACCTTTAATTCATCTGGGAACTGGCACATGAAACCTTGGAATGAGCACCGTGACCTAAAAATTAAGAAACCCAAACAATAACAATAATAATTATTCTTTGATTCCAGGTGGACACTGGTAGAATAGCATGTGAGAACGGCAGCACAGAGACTCTCAGAGCTCTTGATTCAAGAGACCACCCTGATGCCCAAGCAGAAGTACCAAAAGGCTGATAAATCAGGACACCCTTGTGGGCCACTGACCCCATTCCAATAAGCATTATGGACCAGACCTGATTTGGGGTTTTGGGAAGGGAAGTTACACAGACAGGAGCTGCTCATGGACCACCTGCCTTCAGATGAGAGTTGTTGGCCAGCTTTATTTTCTAGTGTGGACCTGGCAAGCGTGAGATGACAGAAGCAAAGACTGTATCCTGTTCAGAGGTGCAGAATGAATGGATGAGAGGGTAGGTCTGTAGATAAATTAAGTACATAAAGTTATTTAAGTGCTGTAAGAAGGAGATAAGCCTTCTTCAAGGGTTTTTAGGAGTGTTTAGGTTTCTAAATCTTTCAGATTTGCATGAGAGCTGAGACTTGAAATCACTTCTGAGATGTCCACAGGGTCACATGTGCTTTACAAAAGCTCTGGTCTGCAGTGACTGCCCTAAGTCATACCAGGAATGAATCCAGCTCTCCCAAAGCCCAGAATAATACTTAAAACCAGTTCACTTATTGCTAGGACTGCATCCCTCCTTCCTTCCCTGAATTCAGCATGGAAACACTTCAAAGCCCTGAAACCCTTTGCAGCTTCCTGCTGGAAACCCCCACACTCCTGATGCTTCCTGGTTCAACACCAGCAGAGGGAATGTCAAGTGTTAGCCCACACCAGAACTGGGATATGGAATTTTTAGTCCCATTAAACTTCTCAAATAAAATTCTTATTATCCTGCTTCAACCCACTGAAGCTTTGCCTTGACCTGTGCTGGTGCCAGGATTTCACAATTCCTGTTTTACCCCAAAAACAAAGGCTATATCTCCAAGATTTATTTCTTTTAAACAGGCTGTGGAACAGCAGCAGCCACCACAAAGTTGGACATTTCACAGCCCATGGAAGGGGTCTGGCAATAGCAGCTGGTGTTAACTGCAGAATTGCAGAGGGGCTACTTAACAGCAGCTACTTAGCCTGGCACTTCATGCACAGAGCTATTTCTGCCACAGACGCTGGAAAAATGTATTTGCCAACTAAAATAATCCAGGCAGGTCCCTTATGCCCAAGCAGAGCTAAGGAAAACAGCATCTAACATCTTCCACAGAGAATCACAAAACCAGAAAATATTCCTGACATCTGGGATACTCAGGGTGAAATTCCCGCCCTGTGGAAGTCAACAAAAAAATGCCCATTGAGTCAAAAAGGGCCAGGATTTCATTTTCAGATTCCACAAATAGTCTTAGACTCCTTTGGCTCAGGATGAAGGAGTGGGACAGCCAAGTAGGCAGCACAATCCGTTCCTGAGTAAGAAGAATAGGCCAAATTCAACAATACTGAAAGCCCTGCAAGCCTCGCTTACATCAGGCCTGGACCAAACCCAACGCCTTGTCTTGTTCTGCGGCGTTAAGCAACAGCTGCTCTTGGGTTTGTGATCCTCATTCACAGCGCCACTACCGCAAATCCGGAGCAGGAAGCACAATCTTCCGAGATGGCTCTTATTCCAGGGGCAAAGAGTCACTGGGATGCCACTCAAGAGGGCATTTTAGGCTTGGAAGACCAGAAAATTGCCCAGAAAACTTGTACTATGGAAAAATCTTGGTCAAGATATTACTTTTCCATAAATGAGTGCCAGGAGGTTCGTGTGAAAGCTCTGTTTCCTCCTGGGAATTGGAAATATTGCCTCTGCTGTCATCATTCTCTGGTGGTCTGCTTAATGAGGTGCTTCTGCCGATGGCATCCCAGAGCGCTCCGCTCCCACGGTGCCGAACCGTGGGGGGGTCAAGGGTCCCCAGGGTGCTGACTCACCTCCTGTGCCACTGTCACCCTGCATGGCACTGCCCTGGGTCATGCAGATGTCTGAGTGTCTCCCTCTGAGAGCAGTCTCTGCTGGCACGTGTCTGACAGGGCTCCATACACCAAGCAACCAAGAATGTGCAACAGTCCCTGGCTTTTTTATCTTCCCAGCATCCTAAAGCACAGGAAACCTGCTCCACACCACAGCTGCTTCAAGAAACAAACACCCAGTGTTTGAGATAGAATTCATGCAATCCTGCCAACACATCCACTGACAGCACAGGGGAACCTCCAGGAACCCCACAACAAAAATTCTGCAGCTGGAGAATCCCAGAATCTGCTCAGCTCAGTGTGCACCTGGCCTAAAACAACCGAGTCTATGGGGTTACTTCAGATTTTGTGGGTGTGGCTGGTATAGACTCTCACTTGATCTCCCTAACTCAACTAGAAGTGAAGCAGAAATAGTCTTGGCCACAACAGAGATCAAATGTGAGCTGGATACCATAGAACAACATTAGAATGTCACACACAGCTAAAATTATAGCAGATGAAGAAAGGTTTGGGAAGAATTAGATAAAAAAGTGAATGAAATGACCAGGAAAGTTTTCTGAAGTCTTCCTCTTGGAAAAGAATTATTATTTAAACTATTACTCTGAAGAGCAGTGTGCAGAAACAGTGGGCTCAGACAAAAATAATCAGGCACATTTTGATTATGTTTAGATAACATAACACAACACTCCTGCAATAACTCTCACATTACAGAAAACCTCCTGGCTCTGGTGGTGTTATTTTAACCTAAATCACACAAAAGATGCTGAAGATTTTTTCTACCATGAGATAAAAGCAAACAAGATAAAAATATTTGGCTTTGGCTTTTTCTGCCTTTTCCTTATAAATCAGCCAAGATTATTTGTGTGCTGGACAAAGGGATGCCAGAATTGATGCTTACTACTTTGATATTTTTCCATAATACTTACAATGTCAACAAGAAGGATAGTCTTGTGAAATGTAACTTTATTTCCCAGCTTGGCAGCAGCATCCCTGTATCAGACAAGGATTGTCCTCCCTATTCTGCTTCCATCCAAAGGCTCTGATTAATGCTCCTGTTTTCTCTCTATGATCCATTCTGCCTGCATGTTTGGGAAGTGGGGCTGGATGTCACTGAGTACACTGTGGGAACCTCATTTTCAGACAAAGCTGCTGACTCCTGCTGGAAAACGAGTCACAATGATCACAAGCAGCAAGTATCAAAGGAAAACATAAGAGACATCCCAAATTTGGCAACACAAGTCCAGCTTCATTTCTAAAAACCAGGAATGTGTGTTCTCTTTTGGAAGCTGCAACAAGGTGCAGTGTGGTCAGGTTGGTATCACAAAGAGAGCCCAAGAATTAAGGATCTTTCGAAATGATCTACTGATGCTAAGGGGGAGAAGCACAACGAGTTGGTCAGCAGAGACAGCTCTGCAGAGACCAGCCATGCCCAGTTCCCCAGCACCTTTACCACACTGAGCACAACACAAATTGTGTCATCTCTCTGCCTGGCTGAAGCCAGAGGCTTGGGCAGACTGAACTGAGCCACTGGTGTTACAGCAGCACAATATTATGACAACATAGCCCAAATTCAGGCAACCCCTAGGGGTGGAAAGTCCAGGAAGGCCTCTCCTTTTCCTAAAAACTACCCTTAGTTCCTGTAACAAATAGTTACAGGGATGCCATTCTGTCCCTTTGGACCTGTCACCTGCTCCAGCTCACACTGCAGCTGTGAGACCTCCTTGAACAGTCTTTGTCAACCAGCCCCGCCATGAACACCCACATCAAAGCCATCCTGCTCCTCCTCTGCTCCTTAGCAAAGATATTCCAGCGCTCCCAGGAGGTCTGGAAAGCACCACACATCTGTACAAGACTGAGGACATGCAGGAGCCTCTGCCTGGAGCCTCCCAGCTGGCTTTGAGGTTTTGCTGTGCCTCAGATATGCATTCAACCTTTCAGGTGCTTATAATAATTAGACCTGAACCTCCAAAACCTGTTGAGGTTCACCCATCTCTATACACACATGACCATCTATACACAGTGCACATAAAACCTGCCAACATCAGCAGTGAGCACAGGACCTGACTTGCTGCAAACATTGGTTAACACTTCCTTCCTCAGCCACTGAGGAAACCAACTCCTCAGGAAAAGATCTCCTCTTTGGAATAATTAATTCATGCAGGCCTGCAATATTGCTCAGGTTCTAACCAAGCCTTTTTATTTTATCTTAGCTAACAGAGCTAAACTATAAGCTCCAGCCACCTGTACCCTCAAATTGAAGAGTTCAGAAAGTCAATAGTTAAAGAAAATTAGTGATGCTCTTATTACTGATTTTAGCAAAAAATCCAAGTAGAGTTTTTAAAATTACATTAAGTTTAATTTCAAATGTTTGCTAAACACATATAATTCTGTTTCTGCCTACTGGTCTCATAAGGATAAATCACACATGCGTTTCTGGTTACCCTGGGAAAAAACCCAACACAAAACACTTCTGAATCTGTGGGTGGTTTCTCACCAGTGAGGGAGAGACATCAGTGCTCACAGACCAGGAATAGTTGCCCTCTTGCAAGTGTGGCAGCTTCTGTTTTTCCAGCCTCGGCCTTTGGGTCTGAGAGTTACCAAGGATTTTCCATCTCAACTTTTGATTCAAATCAAGTCCAGATGGTATCACTCAGAGTCAGCATTATCTGGAGACTTTTCAGTGGCTGGTAGAGCTAAAAAGGTTTTGAGGTTAGGAGGGGTCAATCTGATATCCTGAACAAGAGCAGCTCACCCCACCATTCCTGCACCAAACCCATGCCAGACAGCCGAGCCACAGAAGAGCTTTGAAAAACACACCCAATCTCCTCTGAAAGACCATCAGGGCAGCTGGACTAGACAGATGCAGATTACCAGATCCAGTAAACTACATCTGCATTGTCTGGTATCAATATAACAAAACTGGCTCTGCTTCCCAGCACTGCTGTGCAGGTCAGGGTCAGTCCCTTTCTTCTTGACTCCCTAAGATTGAAGTGCACATGAGGGATACCAAAGAAAAGTATTACAATAAAATGTTGAAGCTGTTTCTAAAACCCAGAAATAAATCCCAGTTTCTCAAAGTATGTATGTTTCAATTTTATTTCCCCATGTTTTTTTCCTTTTCTCAGCTAAAGCAAATTCTGTTCTTATTTCCCACTTTTTCAGCTCTATTCTTCAGGGACTTTTTACTTTATTTCGAACAGCTCTGAGGTTTTGGACAGTCTGACAGTGCTGAAAGATGCAAAATTTCTTTTGTGCCTTGTGTTTGCCTCTTTCCCTTTTGCAAAATTTGATAAGCTTTAAAAATTACAGAATGATGAGAGCAAAAATGGGTTGCGATACCATCTCCCATATGGAAATGGGAATATCAGAGTCACCTAAACAGGCACAGGCATTTACAATACCAAGGTATCTCTCCTTCCACACAACCAAAATCCATCAGGAAAGGGGAGAGAGAGATTGTTTCCTCTCCCTTTTGTAAGCACCCTACTTAGCTCAAGCTCTTACAAATTGTGGAATATTGCACTGATTTATTCACAAGTGGTTTCAGAAGTCACAGAGATGACCAGGAAAACCAGACAGATTGCTCCTCTGGATGCTGTGTTCCATCAGCCTGGCTAAATAAAGGAATTCTGATGCAGTTATTATAGTAATGGCTGTAGGCAGGGAACCAGAAAACTTTGGTATGCCAGTGGTTGACCCAAGGCGTCCCCGGAAGCACCAGCTCTGTGCCACAAATCCTGAAATGAGAAGCTACAGATTCTGCAAGTCTGAGCATCCAAACTGCCCAGTTCACACATGTGCTTACTACTGTCTCAAACATTCACCTTTCAAACCTGCCCTCAGGCACATCCTACCAAAAAGCCAGTCTTCCTAGACTTCCTTTTTCTTGTTTCCATGGGTCACTATTTTCCACAGAACGGCCACGCCCAATCTTTTTAGCTGGGCTCTATCCCATCTCCTTTGAGGCTCTGTGCCCTCAAATCAGCTTGGTACACAAGAAAGATCATCTTTCTGAAGTCATCCATTCAATATTCAACATTTATACAAAGAAATTTAAGCACATTCCACTTATCCTGTGAAATCATAGCCTGAGAGATCAGACACACGTCCAGACACCAGACCATTCTCCTCAGTTATTTCGCTATTAGTAGCACTATTCAACTGTGCAGAGATTTAATTCCGTCACAATCCATATTCTCCATCACAATCTATATTCTCAGAGAAACAGATCCCTCCAACATGAAAATAAGGAAACTGAGGATATTTACGTATCAAAAAACAATAGAAACTTTACTTTCGGCATGAAGCATCTTCCTCCTTATCATAGTAGACATTTTAATAACATATTTGATTTTCAGCACATGCACAGTCCTCATGACACAACTGCTTAAATCAGTACATCTGCTTAAACATGTTTATAAATTAATATCAGGATAAAAATTCATTCTGAGAGGAAATTTGGCAGAGACAATGTTGGGGTTTAGGATTTTTCCTTTTGTTTCTTTCTCTGGTGGAATTTTGTCCCCTCTGTTGCTAAGAGACAATAACGATCGCTCCTTAAGAGAGACAAAAGAAATGGCCAAGTTGGGCCGAGGGTGCAGCCGGCTACTCTCTTACCTGGGAGGGGGGGTTTCTCTTTGGAAGGGCAGAGACTCCAGGAGATTTTGGCTGGGTGGTGAGGTGCACTGGGCTCAGTTCCCCTGGCTCTCTCGCTGTCAGCATTGGAGAAGAACGGTCGAGCTGTTGCTCACTGCGGGGGGAATTCACCGCTACTGCCGGAGCCCAGCCCTGTACTGCTTCTTCCTTACTGTGGCTCATGTCTGCTCCTAAGAGCAGCACTTGGACTGGGACCTTACTAACACCTGCCCTCACTAGAAAGGACCCTCACCATCTACTCGGATGTCTCAGGGGAAAAGCCGGGACCCCGAGCCTCTTCCTCCTCCGAGGGAGCCTCCTCCGGCCGCGTTCCGGAGCCGGGCCGCCCCTGCCCAGCCCCGCCACTGCTCCGGGCTTTTCGCTACGCTGTGACCCCGCACCCCCTGCCTGTCGGGACACCCCACGACTCCTGCTACAGCTGCGGAGTTTCTGAGGCACTTTGTTTGCTACTCCGGGCTCCGCCGGTCCCCGCCGTCCCAGCCGCCGCCCGAGGCTCCCGCCCGCCATGGCGGTGAGGGAGCGNAACTGCTATTGCTGTGGGCTCCTGGCCTCATTATACACACACAGGTAAAGAACTGCTATTGCTGTGGGCTCCTGGCCTCGTTATACACAGAGACAGGTAAAGAACTGCTATTGCTGTGGGCTCCTGGCCTCGTTATACACACAGACAGGTAAAGAACTGCTATTGCTGTGGGCTCCTGGCCTCGTTATACACACACAGGTAAAGAACTGCTATTGCTGTGGGCTCCTGGCCTCGTTATACACACGGGTAAAGAACTGCTATTGCTGCCACCATAGCTTTGCTGAAAGCCCCTTTAATTTCAGAGCTGTAATAATTTGGAAGGAAGGGAGTCAGATTTTTCCATTCCAAGGGAGGTTCCTGTCTTCCTTGGTCTTTCAAACCAAGACAACAATATAAACCTGGAAACCAATTTGTGAACATATTTTGAAAAACTTTGTTCAGCTGCATTTGACTTTTCTAGAACATACAAAGATTTAATTAAGAGATTGCAGACTTTTTCTACTTTTGGTTCTCCTGTGATTTCATGATTATAGCATCTCTGGGCTTTCAGTGACACCAAAGCAAGGAGCACACTGTGATGGAGACGCTGTTGGTCCCGACTCATCCACATTTTTGTGTTTGTCAGGACAAATTCACAGTCCAGAGCACCACTGGAGTTGCTCCAAACAGGGATCACCAAACTTGAGAGAAGGCCTGGCTCAGCAGTGTAAGGGGCAAGAGGTGTGAGACTAAAGGCAGGAACACTGCAGGAGAGCATATCCCAGCTGAGATCCTGCTTATCCAACACAATCTTTCCTTGGGTGATTCCTTGCCTTTCCTTGGCTGCCTCTGCCATTCGTTGAACTCTTGCTCGTCAGTGACTCTCAGGATTTAACTGGACTCATTAAAGTTAAGAAGACATTTGAGAGCAATGTAATTGATTCTGAAGGCATCACCAGCCTTGGTGGAAATGCTGAAGGCAGAAAGCAGCTCCCCTTGGACCTGGCTTGGAGAACAGGCTGAGTCAGCACTTCTCCAGTGCTCCTAAAGACTTCCTCTACCTTCAGGCACTAATTTGTCTGAAGACTTTTGTAAGGCTTTTGCTAAAAGGAACCAGAAAGCCTATGAAAATGTGCTTTACTGGTAACACTTTCCATCTGTTCCCTGGGAGGCAACAGGCAGGGAATGGTGTGTTTGGAAACACCTCAAACTAAAGTGCTGGGCTGTCAGGTCTGCCCGGGGTTTTTAACAGTGCAGCTGTCAGTGACTTCACTGAGGGGGCAAACTCTAAACTTCTACCCCCCAGAAAATGTGATTTCCTTGCTCTTCATCTTACACTTGGCTTTCAGGGGTTCAAGCAAGAGTTTCCACAGAAGATCCCTAGGACAAATGAACAAGCAATGCTGTAGGTGCAATATTCCCACCTGTTCCGTGGAGGAGCATCACTGTACAGTGCTGGATATAAGAACTGCTTTAGGTTGGTGGTTTTTTTTGGGTTGTTTCAGAGTTTGGTTAGTTGGTTGCTGTGAGGGTTTTGTTTTTTGTTTGTTTGAGGCTTTTTGGTTGGTTGGTTTTGTTGTTTTGTGTTTTTTTACAGTGATACACCGGTCTCTCCTCTCATTCACAGCACCATCCACATGGAGTAACTCTTAAAATCAGCTAGTTCATCATCCTGGGGAGGAAAAAGGCCAAACTCCCAAGTAACCAAAAATATATCATTTTAAAAAAACCAACCCCAACCAACCAAGAAAAAAAAATCCACCAAACAAAACAATGCCAATGGCACTCTTTGTTTTAGTATGGAGATGTCATTCCATTTCTATCTTTACCCTGTTAGAGCTGATCAAGCTTTTATAAATTTTGAAATTTCACCTTGGTTTTGGATTCTGGCAATTGAGGAGTGTTTCAAAAAGATCTTCAGGGAAAATATAAGCACTCAGTAGCAATAACTCACAGAGTTGAGACTTCATTCCAGAAGCAGGCAAATCAAGGACAACAGAGGTATTCCTGTAGTTCCTGTACTTAACACAAGTATTTTTCTCTGATTAATCTGTGTTTTATTGGCTATGTAACCTTATTTTTATTCTCTATTAGAGCTTTTCCCAAAGCTTAAAAATATATTTATTATGGGAAGTCTTCAGCTACTATCGAATATCCACAGCAGAGAAATGAGCCGATCACTAATCCCACTTCACTGCTCTGTTCCAAGTTCACAAGTTTTTATCTTAACTGGCCGACTATTCAAGCCACATTCTTAACCTTTGCTGACAACAAATGAGGGAAATCATATGGCTTTAATACCTAAGGAGCTGTTTGAAGGAAAACTAACATACACAGTCCTGCACCCAAAAGATAAGGAACTGCAGAAAGTCAAAGCTACACCACACATCTTACAGTAGCTGTACCTTAATCTAAAGCCATGTATAGTGCCAAACTATGTTTGAAACATTAACTCTCAGAAATATATTCTTTTTCTAGATCACAGTATTTTAGCCAATTTTTACCAGTCAGAAACGATGGGAGGAACTAGCTTAAACTAAGCAATGTTTTTACTCGGAGCCAGCACTCCAGCTGCTATACAAGGTGAAGATACAGCACCGTGCTTCACAAAGCTAATTCAGTTTGATCCTCAATACAGACATGATTTTTCTTATCTGCTCAGGGAGACTGGCACAGCAAAAGCCACTGGTTCTGTTTTGCACTTGTAGTTGAAACACTGAAGGTCTTTAACGTAGCAATGAAGAACAAATCACAAAGGAAAGGCAGTTGACCCCGGAAGAGAGATTTAGAGAAAAGAAACTTGAAATAATCTGTGCTAATAGCCAGGATTGGTAATAATCTGAGTCCACAAAGTATATGCTTAAAAGTGGTCTGCATTGAATTATTTTTTCTGGTTTTCTAAAATCAGTGAGTGAAAGGAACAACAGACTAGAGAAGACAATCCTGAGAATCTCAAACAATCAAGTGCGGACTCAAATCGAGGAGAATTCTCAAAAGTTTATCCCACATCCCCCCAAAAATAGAAGCCCTCTGGTATTATGGGGAAAATTCCAAGGCTTTCAGTACAAACTCCCACAAAGCCATGCCAAAGACAGATAGATACTGGGAAGTTTGCTTAAGAGCAGCAGGAACATCAGCATATGTGTCTCAGTCACCTAACATTCCACCTTCAGCTGCAGCCAATCTGTGATGGCTTCAAAGAGAAGGGAAAGAACCCCAATCTATCCACAAATAAACCAAAAAATGAATTGTGATCAACAATAGCAAAACCAATAAACCACGTTGTTCATATGAAGGGAAAATAAATCCTCACTTGTTCCCATGACCTTCCTTTGCTTTATTGTGTCCTGACCTCCCCAGCGACCAGGTTAAGTCCAATCAACTACTAGAGCAGGTTGGAGCAGAGGAATAGCCAGGGAAAGTCAGGGATAATGTTCATCTGAGATTCACCCCTGCATAGAGAAGCAATTACAGTGAGCACAGGCTCTGAATCATTATGGACCATGGATATGCTTGCAATGAGTTCACTGCAGCATCTCCTGCTTTGGGACTATTCACAGCACAGGAAAGTGGATCAACACAGACCTGTAAGTTTGGTCTATGTGAGGATCTCCATGAAAGAAAGCTTAGGTGCTTATCACATTTCCTGTAGAAGATTCCCAATTCCTAGAACTGTCTGGTTGTTGCAGACAACTTCTAGTACTTAGCAGTGCTCTGGTTACACACCGAGGTCCTGCATGAGGACAGCCAGGC
Source organism: Notiomystis cincta (assembly GCA_013398075.1). Classification (NCBI taxonomy): domain Eukaryota; kingdom Metazoa; phylum Chordata; class Aves; order Passeriformes; family Notiomystidae; genus Notiomystis; species Notiomystis cincta. Next base: position 245,308 of record VZRX01003017.1, read on the forward strand.
TTCTCCAGGTCACAGTCATGCCCCTCATTTACACCTTCTGAATGGCTGGTCTCTGCTTTTATTTCAAGTCTCCTCTATTTCTCCTCTCTCTCTCTATGTAGTCACCAGGCCACTTGGAACTTTGGAATCAGTCTGAGTACATTAAGTAATCCACAGATACAAAATTCAAGCCAATTTCTCCCACCTCTGTTATCCTCTTTCACTTTTCCTAAAGTTTTTCTACTCTCGTTCTCCTCTTACCCCTTCCTTGTCCCCACGTTTACTTTTAAGTCTGTGAAGGAGGAAGGAGAGATGGGAAACCAGAGGAGGAAGGAGAGATGGGAAACCAGAGGGGCACAGTCAGCAAAGCTGGGCTGAGCCTTGGCAATTTGCTGCTGCATGAACTTGTGGCTGTTTCCTCACTGGTGGCTGAAGCTGGGAAGGCTGCATGGGGCAGTTGTCCCCCTGCCAATGCTCTTTCCCCAGCAGGCCAGTGCTCATTAATGAAGCCCAGCTGGGCTCCACTGACCTTGCAGCAGGCACCCCAGGGCTGGCAGCGGCTCCTCGTTAGACATCAGCCTCGCTCAGCCCTCTGGAGAGCGAAGGCAGCCCCCGAGGGCTGGGGCAAGGGAAAGGCAGCAGAGGCATTTCCCCCATGTCACACTCCTTATCCTACTTCTCCCAAACATCAGGACCTGACACAGAAAAGGAGCTACGGGCACCTGCAGCACATGATTCAGCTTCAATAGAGGAAGCTTATATGGTAGTGAAGGAAACTAATCACGGTGGCTCCAGGAAAACAAACAAGCGCTGAACAGGTGCCAGCAGTGATTTGGCACTTCCCAGTCACCTCGCAGTTCATTTCCAGTGCAAGCTGGGAGGTGAATACAAGAAAGTTTTTTCCTGTTCTACATGTGTCACCCTGCAGAGGTCTTGGAAATGGCAAGAACAGAGAAGAAAGGAAGCAGCTGAAGCAGCATGAAGTGAGGGGATGAGCGTGTTATCCTTTGGGACCCTGCAAGGACAGCATGCCCAGAGCCACATCTCTGGCCATGTAGCATATATCATTCCCAGCTCCAGGTGCAGCACCCACTGGCTGCAGAGGGAGGTGAGCAGGGAGCAGGTGGTTACTTTGGGTACACCCAAACATCTTCACACTGCCCGTGGGGAGCCCTGCAACCAAAACCTTCCTCAAGAGTTAATAACAAGTTAGTTAATAATGCTCCAGAGGTTTGCAGTGGGGAAAACAACACAAATGGTGAGAAGCCCAAAGTTTATCAGCAGACCAGTACCATGAGCAAGTCTGAACAGGGCTGCTGGGTTAAAATCCCATAACTTTGAAATAAAGAAAATAAAAGCAAAAATATGAGCTCCACTAATGACCATAGATCTGGAATACAAATTGCAACAGGCTACTGCTGTTTATAATGTTGACCTTGCTTTTTTTTTATAAATCCACTGTGAAGGACAGACATACCACCTACTGCCTCATCCACCAGACTAAGGACTGAAGCTATTTTTGGCATTCGTTATGGTCCAGGTGGCCCATCTGGCCTGATTCACTTGGCCAGTTTTCCTTTCCATCTGGGAATTTTGACCCTCGTGCTTTCCAACTAATTGTATCACATTATCTCCTTTTTGTTCCCCACTTCCCTCGCTGCAAAAGGTTGCAAAAATCTCATGCGCTGTGTTAGAAAGTCTCAATTAACCTCTAACCTTGCTTCAGTGCATGCGGCTTGGGTTACTTCTCACACCCAACCGTGGGCCCATTAACACGTTGTCGTAAAACAAAAACTGTTTTGACGGGCTGTAATTGCTGCTAAGTGATGCCGAACAAAGGCGCTCTTGTCCCGGGGCGGCCGGGCTGAGCCCCGCTCCCAGCCCCGCTCCCCCGGCCCGGGGCTCAGCCCCCCCGGATCTCTTTAAGCGCCGGAGCGAAGGCGCTCCCCACCGCTATGAGCTGATGAAGGGGCCGCAAGACACCCCGCAAACCCCGCACTGCCCCCGCAGGAAGATTTTGGGGGGTGGGTTTTACCCCCTTCCCCATCCTGCCGCAAATATAATTAGTTTATGTTAGCTGGAAAAGGTCGGAGGTGACCAAAGGGCAGGGCCCTTTTTGTTTTTAGGCAAGATAGTGGAATAATTGCTTGACGCTCAGATCTGCAGGTGCTTTATGAAGCTCATTTGGTGCTGGCAGCCCGCAGTGAAAGCTGATTTCCCTGGAAAACGCCGGATTCCATGTGACAGGGTTTATTTGCTGTGGCAGGAGTGATTGTCCATTCATGCCATTCATCATTACGGTACCTGTTACAGTCAACACTTCCTTGAGCCGCCAGGCCTTTTAACACTTGCTGTCCTTCCCAAGGCCGGGTATCCACAGCCAAGGCAGGACTGAGCCTCCACATGCAATTCCAGAGAGGACACAAGGATGCCAAGGGGGTTGGTGCCTGCCAGCTCTTCTGCTGTCCCCCCAGGACACCAAACCCTCATGGACAGTGACAGAGCCCCGGGCACCCTGCAAGGACTGACGTTCTGAAACAACCCCTGGCCTGACTGTGACTCCAGGCATCCTGTGACAAGTTTCCTGGGTGAAGTGTGTATTTCAGGCCCGGGCCACCTCCCAGTCAAGCTGCAGGAATGACAATGTCCATTCTGCCAAGTGTGCTCACTCAGAGAGCTGTAAATGCACTCAGCTTGTCAAACACACCAGGATAAAAAAACCCTGTGCCAACAGAAAAGCATGGACCAAACATTCCAGTGCCCTCCTTCAGGCTGAAGGGAGGATCTCGCTGGAAATTGGTTTCTTATGCCCATTAAAATTCAAGTTTCAAAGAAACTATTCAGAAGATAGAAGTGGCACACTTCAGCACTCCCTGCATTGATGTAAAAAGTTATTTTCTATTTTGCTTTCAATTATGTGCAGTTCTTGCATATGGAGCTTCCCTGGCAGTGTACTGTCCTTAATGCAGAAACGTCCTCCTGCTGTTCAGACTGACTTTTTGGATGCAACTTAATCTCATCATTAATTGTCCTAACTGCTACAAGAACAGAATTATCCCTCCTTCTTCTGCTGAAGCCTGTGCACAGTAGAAAATCTTTGTTACACAGTAGAAGATCCTCATTACACACAACCAGAAAACTCCTTGTCTTTTGTGCAAACCAGCAATGGTCAGTCCCTGTCTGTAATAGGGTAAAAGCCACTCCATCTTTTTTTAATTCCAAACATCTCCCCATTCCTTCAGGTGTCTAGTGGGCTGTTATCTTTGTTTCTCACTGTAAATAACAGCTAACAGCTTCTAGCATTAGCATTTCAAAGCAGTCCTCCCTTGGAAACACACCAAAATAGCAATTCCAGATACTCTGGAATAGCTGTTTTTTGGTTAATTTCCAGGCACAGACAAGCCTTAGGATTTCACCTCCTGATGTTGCCTGCAAGGGGTTGCTGACCCTAAATCCCAGTGCTAACCTCCTGTGCCTGGAGGTACCACCTGGCCTCTGGGAAATCAAACTCTCTTACAGCCAACAATTACAGCTCAGACATTTCCACATCAGTATTTCTGGCCTACTGCACTCATTACTGGTTTATATCTTATTTAGCTATTTATCTCCTGGCTGAGGAACAACGTTTCTACAACATTATCTGAGCCCTGATTAATAATGCACAGATATTACCTAACCAGTGTCAACTGGCACTTCTCCATGGATCTGTACAGAACAGCTTTAATTTCTATCAGGTGAGGATCTGGCCTGCTTAAGAGTGTGTTAACAGAAGACAAAGCCCAAATGTGTTTTATCTCCAGTGATAAATGTTGCATTACACAGTGCATGTAGGATATACCTTCTCAGAAATGTGATCTTGGCTGAAGCGTGCACTGGGCACAATCACTGGAAAAATGTAGATATTTTCAAGTAGGAGTGGTTAGAAATTGCCAAGAGCTGTCAGTTGAAGCCTGAATTTAGGCAATTTGTTACTGCCTAAGTAACAAGTGCCCAGATCTATCAGGGCAGTTTAAAGAGACAAAAATCATGTCCCTCTGGCTACTTTTGGAGCCAAGGAAGGAAGGCATTCAGAGGTGAAAGCTGGGCACCTCAGAGCAATCCAGAGCAAAGACCAGGTAGTGCTGGCTAAAGACAGACCTGGGCATAAAAGTCAGAACCCAACATTTCTCTGCCTGTTTTGGAAAGCTAATATGTATTCAGGGAAGCATAAGATCCGAAACAGAGGTACAAAAGAAACTGAAGGTGTGCAGCCCTAAAAATGTCCATTTTCTGAATCAGTGAAGTTTAGCACCTGAAGTCACACCTACATCCCCTCCTAGGTCGCACTTTGTGGCTGTTGCAGGCTGCTTTCCATCAGTATTTCTCTCACGAGCTCTGAAGCTTGCCAGAGGAATGTGTTCAACCACTCTTCCTCCTCCCACAGGTCAGGGTTTGCACCTGTAACCCCAGGAGAAATCAGCCCCTGCAAACAGGACAGGTGAGTTCTCTTCCTGGCACTGCTGAGTAACCCTTTTCTGTCTGTTCTTTCTTTTTATATTGAAAAGTTCTCCACAGAGACAGAAGATGCACATTTCTTTTTCAGGAGATCCATGTTACAGGTATTTCTGCCATTAGACACTGTGCATTTGTATAAACAGCACAGGGAAATGATTCACTAAATGCATTTTTAGTCTTCAAGGAAGCACTTAGAGGAAGTTTTTCCCAGGAACAGCACTACAAGCGAGGAGAAAAGGTAAGAGTAGCATTTGATTGTCATATCCCAACTTTTGGCCTGTATAGCTGCAGAATATTCCTCTGCCCCTTTCACCCATGATTCACCAGCATATTCTACAAAACTGCTGAAGCAAAGCCTATAATTAGGTTATTATCTTTAAGAGAGGAGTCTAATTGTAGGACAACAAATACCAAGCACATGAAAGATTACTCGTGTCTTATGAACAGATGATGATACCTTCCAACACATGCTCCTTTCTGTGCCTGGAAGACTCGGGTGCCAGTTTCAGACAGGACTGGATCACTGACAGCTACTCAAAAAGACATCTGGAAGTGGATGATCTCATGTGGTGAAAAGGGACAATAAATTAACTACATGAACAAAATCATTTTCCCGGCAGCAAGGAAAGAAAAGAAAAAACATTCAACTGTAGGCAAGTGGACTTCCAGTCCAGAGGTAGAAACATATGGGAATCAATAGCAGAGGTGGGAGGACAACTGCCATACAAAGGATTTAAGCAAATTAATGGCTGTGGGAAGATGAAACAAAGATGACTCAATTGTCAGGCAAATAATTTTGTTTCCCCCCACAGCCATCATTACCAGTTATTTGATACAGATTCCCATTAAGCTGCCTCAAAGTAGGTCAGGGAAGTTGGACCTATGGGTTGAGCAAGGCCTGTGCTAGAGGTAATGTGAGCTCTTAGAGAGAACAGCTCAGCCTCTGGAGCACAGCTTGGGATTCACCTCCAGGAAGCTATCTCAGAGACATCCAGCTTGAACTGGGCTCCTAAACCCACAAACTGACAGCCCCCAGCTCTACCAGGGCCAAACTCAGTGAGAACTTCCAGGAGAAGTGCCTTTAGGAACACAGGAAGGAGCATCACTTAGGACTCACAAAGCAGAAGTGCTATTTTTGTTTTAAGCTGTTTGTCAAATTTGCCATAACCATCAGATAAAATGACAGTTGCACTGAAGCACCTTGACTCAGATGCCTGACTGTGACGGTACTAATTGAGGAATATATAGATTTTTTTTAATCAAAGCTATTAATTCATGTCCTGGATCAAGCAACCAGATGCAGATTTTAAAGAAATTTCAGCTCTTTTGGAAGAAGAGTGGCCCATCCCATTTCCCAGCCTGCTCACACATCTGCCTTGGTGACCTCCCGCAGCAGTAAGATTGACAGAATAACTAATACACTGTGTGAAGTAGTACAGTAAAGCCTTGTTAATATTCCCTTTGCTAATCCACACACCTCATAATTCACACACAGAAAGCCATGGTCTCTTCCCCCTTCTCTGCTAAGATTTAACAGATTGCTTTAAAGAGGTCTCACATTACCAAGAGTTCAGGAATATTACCAAACGTGCTCCTGGACATTTCTTCCTGTACATGAAGGATAAACAGATATCATCACAAGAATCCACATGACTGTTGACCAAACTCACAGCTTTACAGTCAGGAATGATCAAAAAGGGAATATTTTGTCTTGTGTTTCCTATTTCATCTAAACAAGCTCAGTTAGTAATATTATAGAAAGGCACCATCTCACTGTGAAAGAAAGAATTGACCCAGTTCTAATGCTTCCTTCAAAATTCCAAAGGCCTTGGGAAAACTCCTATTAAATACTTTCTCCCTGCAAAGTTAGTTCATGCTGTACCTTGAGTTACCACCTCATACAGGAAAAGAATTCTTAACTTGAATGGGTGGGCATGTTAGCTCTCCTTGGCTGGCCCACAGACAAGACATGGGAATAGTGAGTAGATGGGAACTGCTTGTTCTCCAGTGTTTTCCCATAATTCCTGCTGGGAAGGAGGAAGGACAACAAAGTTTTCCTGGACCATTAAAACACAGAGCAGCCCGGGCCAGCAGAACCGTCTTGAAGAAGTGGGAACCTATGAATTGATTCTTTCATCGGGATTTCCAAGAGAACTGTTGTGTCATTTCTGAGCCCAAGAGAAGTTCAGCCTTTTCCTCATGGCAAAATAAGTGGGTTACTCATCTACCCAAATCAAACAAGCTCACATCCCTTCTCTCCTCCTGGGAAGAAGCATGGAGAAGATCTTGCACAATCTGTCCTCTTACTCACTGTGTGTCCTCAGCACAGCTTAACCACAGAGCTGGGGACCACATCCAGAGGCCACAGCCGCCATGGGGAAGATCCTTCTGAAATCTGGTCGAGTAAAACCTGCCAGGCCCTTTATGTTACATCTGTCACTATATTAACTACAAACTCACCAACTGCACGCATGAGTTCCTAGCTGGTTTTGTTTCCTCAAGGTATGCAAGAAAATCAGAACCTGCTCAATAGAAGAGGAATTCTTCCTATTTCTGCCAACCCTCTTCCACCACATTAGCAGAGCCCAATGAAATGAAAGTTTCCTGCTGCATCCGGCAGTAACATCTGCTCTGTTGGCTGCCCTCACTTAGCTCCACTAAACTTCAGCTTACAACTGCTTGCTTAAAAAACAAGCAAGCCAAAGCTCCCAGCCCCCACTTTAATAATTAAAACAAATAACTGGAAATAAGTTGCAAACACTTTTCTGACATCATGTTAGCACTGTGCGCTACAGGAGAACGCTTGTGCTAAGGCTGAAATTCGGCTTTGGGGCCACGTGCCTCAGCTCCTCAGTGGACTCACACCAGTCCAGGCTGCTTCATCCTCAATTTCTTCTCTTGTGGCTGAAACAAACTGCTTGGAGTCAACAGCAACTCCACCATGTTTTGCATGTAATCCCCAACACAACAATGCTACTGAAATACCACTACTGGCCCCAAAACTCTCTTGCTGTCAGTCACTCCTCAGCAGGAAAGAGCTGCCATCCCCTTCTCTGGGGCTCCTCCAGTTGTCCTAGGAATCAGTCAGATTTCCTTTTCTAAGCTCATGTATTAGGGATGTCATAAAAGCAAGCTTTGTGTTGTGTTTTACTCCATTGTATAACCTCTTAATGGAGTCACTTGGGTCAGGAAATGGGATTATTCCCATCTAGAGCAGCTCAGCTGTTTTGGCCCTGGTAGATGAAACTATTTATTTTAAAATGAAAGCTAAACAAATAAATGAAAGGCAATGCAAAACCCAAGAACTTGCTCTTGTTTGTTTGTTCTTGAGTGTTGGCGGCTTTAATTATTTTGGGTAGGTGGGGAGAGAAAAAGGGTGAATGAACATAGTTTTATGGAAATATCTCCTTTGTCAGAAAGCTGTAGTACCTTAAAAGAACTTCTGGAAGGAAAAATTACAGACTATCGATTTATGCTGCTATATTCAGCATTTGTTCAGCTCAGAGTAGTTTTTATCTAGTCAGGAGTCCTGGCAAACATGAGTGAATGCAGCAGCATTCCAGCTTTTCCTGATCTCTGTGCTGGCCTTGCCACTTTGTACTGAAATTTCTGCAGAACGCTCCAGATTGGCATTCCTGGGATCTACCGCTCACAAGCCACTCCCAATCTGATTTCTTCCTTGAGGATTTTGACTCCTATCAAAATCAAACATGGACTTTCCCTTTGAAAAACAGTAAAATTGTTGGTGTTTCCTTCCTCATCCTCTTCTGCAGCAAAGCAGTTGAAGATTCAGAACCAACTGAAAAGCCATCCAGCAAACCCAGGGGTGGGCAGGGATGAACTCTGCCCTGGGCAGGGGTCAGATTTCCAGCTTGCCCCTTTGTCCCCGACTTCGATTCTCAGTCTGGTTCCAGAATATCCAGGTTCTTCAGGGCTGAAACCACCCTAAAGAGAGCAGGGAACATCATCAACCTCTAGGTGCTTCAGAGCACTCGGCCAGAGAAGTCAGAGCTTTCTGCAAGGTGTGATGTAGGCAGGATTTTAAATCTTGAAGCATCTGCCACATATTCATCTGTAATTGTTTCAGGTGTAATCCATAAATCAATAATCCTGTTAATCCTTCTTCTGTCATCAGACTAACCTTGCTGCCTAATCCTACTCCCTAGAGTAAAACATGGAGCTATTTTGAATCATTACTACTGCCACAAACCTTGAGGAAGAGGCAGAGTTTACTGAGCTGGCAGGACTGGAGCCAGACTCAGGCATGAGTCCGACGAGGTCCGGGCGAGTTTCCATTCAGTCTGATGGGCTGAGAGGAGAGATATCCCTTAGAGCTTCCTGGCATTTAGGAATATAATAAAACAAGTGGGCACCTCCCTTGGAAGTTATCACAAGAGTAGTCCTCTCCAGCTTATCTCCTCACAATTTGGCTCAGACCTTGAGCTGGGGCCTGTCTGCATCCACTGACTCAAAGGGAACTCGCACTCTTTGCAGCCCAGCTCTGCATTTGGCCACTGTGAAGGAGCAGCTTTAAGACTCTCTGCTTCCTAACAGCCAATTTTATACAAACTTCTTTTGTTCAGAAAAGGGTTTTGATAGAAAAGCTCCAATGTGATTAGTTAAGATGCAGAGCTCCTTTAATAGAACTAAGAAAGAAAAGCAAAAGTCAGCATCATTAAAAAGAACCCATTTCTGCCTCCCTGCTTATTAAGTTAGACCTTTCTCCCCAGAACACTGCTATTTATTTTATCAACTTGTTATATAAAAGCTGTTCCTCTTGGGGAGCGCTGTGTGCACACACACAGAGATAATCACTAATAAATTGCAAAGCTCTGGATTTCACAAATTAATTCTGGCTTTATCTTGCCAATCATAATCTGCCAACGGGTTCTCAAGTCCAGCCATCACATTTTTGGTCACACTAAAAGCAGGAATTTTAATACTTATATTGCAATTCCGTATAATAAAGGTTGATGTTTAAATAATATTTAAAGTAAGCTGAAAAGTGTTTACTTTTTGTATTTATAAAGGAAATTATTGCTGTTTTTCTGGGAAATTAAGTTTGCACACCTACCTAGAACCTAATTTGTTTCTATTTTCTTAATACCTATAAATTGTATTTGACATGTCTTCCTTTATTAAGCCCCTAAATTTGTCCTTGAGTAAATGTGTGCTTGTTTAAAGTAGTTTAACACAGTGGTTCAAAACCACTGGGGCTGCCAGGGCAGAATTTTGAACTTCATGCTCCCAAGAAATGTGTGGCCTTGACCATGCCAAAAACCCCCGTTTTATGTTTAAATAGTCAGAGATTTAATAATGGGCTGCAAGAAAGACTTGCCATTAACCACCTCCTTTACTTTGCTCCTAGTTAACAAAACACTTATGTCTGCAGTGGATGCTGTAAGAATTGAATTAGTTATCTAGGATAATCTGTCCACATGAGCAAATGGTGTCCCACTAGGTCAATACAGAAATTAATTGTGGGATTCTTGTCAAATCCACATTGTTTCCTGGCGCAGTTGCAAGCCACTCAATTAGACACCTTTCAAGGCCTTTTGCTGGTCTAAATGTAGCTAATTGCTCCAGTTCTGGCTGGGGATGATTCATCTCCCAGATGTCTCGGAGCCCTCCACAGCACTGCTCAGAGATCAATACATACACCCAGCCCACAGGACATTCCTGTGAACAGGATATTTTTACTCATGCCTCCCTTTTATATGATTAATCCCAAACAAGGAAGGTCTCCTGAATCACGCTCTTGACGCGGCAGCTCCTTTAGGTCTTGCTGGCTTCCCACACACGAGGGACTGGGCATGAATGCAGCCCCTTTGTCCACGCTCTCCAGGTGCAGCACCACTCACACTTGAGCTTGACAGCACAACACAACAGTTTTTATTTGCTGGTCTCCTCTGTCAAGTATTCTTTTCTCTTGTGCCGCTTCCTCATTTGTCCATATATCAGTGGCTGGCCTGGCCAAATTGAAAATGAATGAAGCACAAAGAAAGACTGTAGTTTCCACAGTGACGCTCTATGGGAAAGCAGTGCACAGTTTGGTTTTTTTACAGAGTCCTCAAAGGTCACTGGTAGCACTTCTAGCTGTGAGTCCCAGAGGGAAAAACCAGAGCATCTGGTCCACTGGCTACCAGCTTTCAAGAAGAAATCCTCATGGGCTGCTGCTTAAGAGCCAAGGGGGAATGGATTAAAAAAACAATAACCCTGACATTTCTTTCTGAGCTCCCTTTGTAGATGAGTAAATTCAGGCATACAGGAACGAGGGAGGCAGGGGCAGCTTGGTAACTCCTTCCCCATGGAGCAGGACACAGAGCAGGACATGTAAGAGGTGTGTTCTCCCAGCCTTGGTGAGTGGCTGCAACACAAGACTTGAACCCGATGTGGCGCAGCACCTCTGGCTGCACAAACCCTCAGCGAGGCCTCCTCACTCACCTGCCATTAGCCCAGCCCGCCACCGGATGTCTTCAGTGCTCCATGCCAACAGCCAAGGAACAGCACTACCCTGGAGTGCAAAGCAGGTCTCTTAAGGATGGGGATGCTCGAAATGACACGTGGAAAATCACAGCTCACTCACCAAACCTGGGCTTTAGCAGAAACCAATGGGCAGTGGTTGGACATTGATTGAGGAACAGGTTCTTGTTCAACACAGCACTGGCTGTCCCTGGGACCTTCACTTATGGACAGGCTGAGTTTCTCCATCAGCAAACTGGAATGCTGGATATCCCCAGCCTGTGGAAGTGTCAAGAGAACTGCACTATGTCCAGAGAGCATTTGGAATGCTGAGACACCTCCTCCAGAACTGCAGAGATCACTGTCAGGCCCTTTCCCTGTCTGTGCTTCCCACTGTCCCTGTGCTGCTGAGTACCTGGCACCACAATGACTGAAAGGGGGAGGAACTGTCCACCCTTGACAGTGGACACACTGCACACTTGCACCCAGCTTCAGTAGTAAATGAAAAGGGAGGAAAATGAAGTGGATTTCAGTGATGTATATAAATACATACACAGAGAGACAGCTGCTGTAAGCACTGTTTGTAACATGGGGGTAGGCAGAGGCCAGCACTGAGTTGGACAGCAGCACCCTGACCATGCAGAGCAGAAAGACAGCACCCACCTACTGTCTCCCTACAGGCCCCTGGACTGTATCTGTCAGTTATTAATTAATTTCTCTCAATTTCTTCCTTTTCTCTCCTAGTAGCCCCTCCTTTCCTGCTTTTCCTCGTCAATCCTTTCTTCGTTCCCCTCTGTTTCACTAGTGGTTGTAATTCTGGATCACGCTCAAACCATCATTGCTCCCCAAAATCAGTGCTAATCAGGGCACTAAAAATTCCTCAGTGCATCCTGAACTCTCTGTGAAAGAGGACAGAAAATCTCTCTCAGCTGCCTGCCCATCCTTATCAATGCTGCCTCCCTGGCAGCTCACACTGCCAGCCCTTACTGGAGATGCTTCAGGACAGCTCACTGGAAGGAGCTACACCAGGCTGCAGTCCCCAGTCCTTCCAGTGCTGCCAGCACTTGGCTCAGGCACACCTGGAAATGCCTTTTTCAATCCTGCATAAGTCAGCTTTGCCAGGGACATGCTCAGGTAGGAAAGGCTGAAGAAATGCAGCCCAAATACAACACTGAAGTAACACAGTTTCAGTAAAACATGGGTTTGGGCTCTCCTGAGGCCTCAGCATAGCATATAAAGAAATTTATCTTTCTTATCAAAACTCTTCATGTGCTAACAACTGCATATTTGTCTAAGTGCTTTCATATGGTTGGGTCTGTCTGACACAACAGCCATTCAGAGCCCTGCTGACTCAGATCTTTCTTGGCGATTCCACTATGCCTTGGATCACCTCTGCCTTTGGGGGAGATGTAACACAGCGCTGAAAACAACCTCCTTAAGGTTTCTCAGCTGCTATTGACTCCCTTGGTATGTCCATTCCATTCATTCAAAAATTACTGCATCAGCAAAGGCCCCATCACATTTCTAATCTTTCCTTTACCATTGTATACGAGTCACCAGGATTATTTTCATGGTGCAACAAATTAAATAAGAAACTTAGACATTTTCTACAGTTTTCTAATAAATTTTTGCACTTATAGTGAGGTGATAAACCTGTCTTAGGCTAGCAGATGCACTATTTTCATTTCTAAAGAAGCTGAGGCCCCAGTGGCAGCAGACACAGTGCTCAGGGCAGTGACTTCTGGCAGGAATACTGAGCAACTTTGAAAAGTTTCCGATCCAAAAAGTGCCTTCTTTCCAGTGAGTGTTCTATGGTAACACCTTGAGAAGACAACCACGTTGTATTTTAAATCTGCAATCATATCTTTCAATAATAGAATCGTGTTATTTAGTATGTTATTGCTCCACTGTTGTCAAACAGCAAGGAAAAATTACTTTAGCGTGGTACTAAACATGGATTGCAACTACTATTAGGAAACTGATGACATAGTATCTCTTAATTTTATTTTCTGGCTGTTTTTCTTTAATTATTTAACTTGTTCTGACTAATGATCATCTTATGCTTGTTTTCTTTACCCCACTATCAAGTTTTCAGGCATTTTTTCCCTGATATCTATTTCAGATGGAAAACTTCAAGAGCTTTTTTAAGCGCTCCAGAAAATTAAACAATAATCGAGTCTTTTGTTTTTGCTTTTAAGGCTCAAGCTAATGAGAAGTAGGTCAAGCTGAACTCTCTTTTCCCGAGCATTATTCCTGAAATCTGTTAGCACCTTGTATCTCTATTCCTCTCTTAGCATGCTAACAGTGTTTACAAGCTCTCTAAGCACGTACTCACATGCCAGTTATGCCAAACAGACCAACTCAAACAGGAGATACCATCCCCAAATTTGAGCAAGCAGCTCTTTGGGGGAGCTATTAAAAAAGAAGGGAAAAAAACCCAAAACCACAAAAAACTGAACATCACCCAGATCCACTAATTCACATTGTTTTTGGCTTACTTCCAGGCTATGTCTTAAGCTTTGAATAGGGACTAATGCAGAATACACACACAGAAGTTTATTATTCCACTGCTGCTCGGAGAATTTAATGCCAGAGAGAGCAAGGCAACGTGTGTAAGGGGACAATAGCCCCTTATAGCAAAGTTTTGCAATTTAAGATGAAAAGTAGGTGTTCTGCTATGCTGACAATTGTAATCCTTGTTACATCAAATCCTTGGACAGCAGCACTGGAGCTACACCCACGAATGATGCTGTGGGGCTTGGGCAACACAGTCATTCAAAGCTGCTTCTGCTGGGAAACAGAAGCTCTTGGGGCTGCAGGGTCAGCAACCAGCCTGAGTTACTTCCCTGAGCTATCAGGGCTCTGGAAAGACATGGCTGCTGTCTAATGAATCCCAATGCAAAGCCATTTCAGGATCCAATCCTTGAAAACAGTCCCTGCTCACATCACTATTAACCCTTCTGAGCATTCAGAACCTATGCAGGGGCTTTGAGGCTTTGAGTTACACCTCTATTCAGATATAAGCCTCCCAGCAAAGATCCAAACACATATTCTCTTTCAAATCTCCATTTCTTCCTGACATTTGTTTTTCCACCTCCAAAGGTTTATGTGGAAAAGCCAGAAATCACAGCAATCCAAGATTCTTATGGCACAGAACCAGGCTAACACCTGAGAGTTATGCCACTACAGGAGAGCAGACTACACCAGCAGCCTTAGCGGAATAATCCCTCCTTAGGAACAGAGGGAAGCTTGGAAACCAGTGTTAAGGAATACAGTTCATCATGGAACTGGATATTCTCCTGGCACTCAAGTTCCTGACTCCCTGTTCCCACAGATGGGCTGTGGATGGTCCATCTGAGCTTGAAGAAATCACCTGCCACCCTGAAGAAACAGCTCATGGCTACATCTTCCCTGTTGGCCATGAGAAAACTGGGGGAGAGACTGAGCCACGGGATACTTGGAGAACTTTTTACCTCTGAGCCAAGAGAAACCTGATTTGCAGCTGAAATCAAGTATTGTCCCACTATTGCAGTTCCCTAAACCTGCAACACAAACAAATGAAACTCATGCCCTGGCACAGGCTCCACATACAAAAATTCAAGCAAAGTTGTGATTACTGCAGGAAGAACTAGAACACAGCCATGGATTTTTACATTGTTAAGTTGACAAGATGCTCAGATAGTAGAACTAAAGTGTGAATTATCATATAATCAATACTAACATGGTTATTATTCTTATAGGGTAATTTATTTGTGTCAACCAAGTTGGTGTTTCCTTTCCATTCTGTTGTAATTCCTTTTTCTTTTATGAAATGTAATTACATTTCCACAAACTCCATGTCTGCAGAGGGAGCATGCCAGAAAGCTGTCAGCCTTTTACTCGTCCTGCTGCGCTGCCAGATGCAGAATGCATTGATTTTCTGAAGACCATGAGGTGTCTCATTTTGCCCAATTCTCCACGTCTGGGTGAAGCCACACGTGCAGACATCAACACAGCCAGTCTGCAAAGGTGGCCGCTCATAAGATCACTGAGTTTAGTTCCCTTCCACCACCAGCCACCTACATTATTAGGCTAGAAAACAGTATTGAAAGAATGAGAACTGCTATTTCCACAGCAGATTACTCCAGACCTGCTGCAGTCACCTAAAAGGCAGGACTGCACAAATATGAGCAAACAAAGTAAGAGTTTTGCCATTCCTGGATTCCTGTGGAACAAATCTGGGATTTTGCCGTGCCTTTTTCGTGACAATGTTTTCGCTATCTTCTACCACCTGCCCTATTAGTAAGCTACCAGAAATGAAAGCCTAAGTCATCTTAGGGTAAACTTTGTTATTCTTTATTAATGCCCTATAAATCAGTGTTGTTATAAATCAGGGAATGTTCATTAATCAATTCTCAAAAAATATTTTATTTGGCTAAGAGTGTCAAATCGGGAAAGTAACAAAGCAAAAATTAAAACCATGTGCTAGAAGCGGGTTCATGACTGCATGCTTACGTCAACAAAGCCTCATAACTGCACAAATAATTACCATAGATCATGTTAACTTTCATTAAATAAAACCATGCTGAAAACCAGTAGTACAATCCTTACAAAGCACACATGTTTTCTAATACATTTGTGTGCTCGGGACAGCGTTTTGCGCTCGGTTAACTGCAAACTTTGGGTTGCGTATGTGTAAACGTGGGCAGAATTTTTCCTGCTGGCTTTCTATTCACAGACAAACTCAAAAATGGTGACTGAAAACCCCATTTCTAGTACTTTGCTCTGTAGTCAGAGCAATGTTATCCTCATTTTCAGACAGCCTATGTTGCTGAGGGATAGAAACAGAGGACTAAAATTCAGGGATATGCAGACTTCACTTAGCCTGTTACTACCCAGTTATTTCATCTTTGATAAGCCATATGAAACAAAGTATTTAAACCTGGCTGACACCATATCTTCAGTTAATGAGAACTGATTTGTCCATTAATCAAGAGACAGTCCCTTGACTGTATACTACCTGGGTCTGGTTTCCTTAACATAAAGTTAGGCAACACTATCTACATTTAGAAGTCAGTAATAAACAGCTGTTCCAAGAACACAACAGAAGTAAATCCTTCAAGAGAAAAACAGCAAAATAATATATTGGCAAGGTAACTCTGCCAATGAAAGTGTGTTTAGGAGGTATCACTGTCTGTTCCAGAGCACTAGAAAAGTATTTATAAGAAGAAGCCATTGCATTTGTCACACACAGAATTCTAAAGCAGATTGACCCAAGAGCTGGGCCAAGAGAACATCATGGTCACTTCCCTAGACGACAGCAAACCACAGGAACCACATGAGTTTCAAATTCCAGCCTGGACCCATTTCTAGGCCAGTTTTCTTCCTTTTTCCACGTTTCTGTTTACTGATATTTATATTACAGCAGTTCCTAGAGGTTCTAAGTGATATCACACTGCTACTGAACTAGGCAACGTAAAACATAAATACAGCAAAATAAAACATACTGAGAGGATCTCCAAGCAATTAGAAATTAAAGCAGACAAGACAGAGAGCAAAAGCTGTATCACACTCATTTAGATTACCTCATGCTCAAGTCAGTGAAAACTAGAGAGAAGGTACTGATACAGGGCTAGGCAAAAAAGAAAGGCTCAGAGGGCAGGGGGAAACAAAAAAAGTGAGACTCCACCGATTGCTCTTCTAGAACATCTTTGTGTTTTGTCATTCAGATCTCTTGGGGCTGATCCATCACACTGGAAAGCCTAAGGCTGACTCCAAAAGGCAAAACTCCTGCCAAACACAGGGCACGGACACCTGGGCATCACCTCAGCCTGTCTGTGCACGTTTCTCCTATTTAAGTTTCTCTGCATTTGGTAACTGGTTATCAGACAGGTGGCTGTTTAATTTACACAGCAAAGCCTACCCTCTGGAGTTCATATTTTAGGCATTTTAAACAAACATTAGCTACAAACTCTAAAATGAGGCATTTACCAGGGCTTTTATATGCATTCTGGAAAAATAAATAGAAAAGAAGATAATTTAAGCCTTGGCATGGATGGAGCTTCATCTCCGAACTTTAGCACCTGATGCTTATTTATCAGTTGTGGCCTGAACGTTGGCAGAATCAAAAAATATTCTGCCAGGATTCTAATCAGAGATAAGCACCAACTGCATCTATAGAATAAACTGATTTGCTGCATGAAATTTGGGTTATGCAAAAGCCTCTCCTGATCTGCAGCAGGACAACCCATCCAGTGTTGGGGCAGCACTGAAAGGCCCTGACGTGCAGGGAAAACAAATGCCTGCCCTGTCACAGGCCTGGTGCACATAGCACCCATTTGCTGATGAGCTGCATTGATTCTGTGAAGTGTCCCATGAAATAGGCCTTCAAAGCAGTAAAGAAAAAACCCACCCTGAAAGAGGACAACCACTGTGAAAGCTACAGAACCTTCTTTGTGTCTCTGCTCTTCCCTCCGGCCGAGGCCTTCGCCATGAGCGCACACAGCAGGATGGAGGGAAGCCGAGGGCATTCCCCACATCCTGTGGGCACTTCCCTCTTCACCTGACTCTGCATCTGAAATTCCTCTGTGTTCTGCAACTTCAGAGCTGAACTCTCTCCTTTAAAGCACTGGGCATTTTAAGCAGACTGTTATGGCCACGAGATGCTGGATAAGCACAGCTACAGGTGGCCAATATAGATCTCCATCACAGGGGTGAGAGAAGAAGGTGCTGCTGAAAGTTTCCAGATAAAATAAGAAGCTGAGTAATTAATCAAAAATAATTGAGTTTTATCTGCACTTCCCTTCCTTGCCTTTTTCACATTTTTTCTTAATTATCTAAAGACGGGCAGGAAAGAAAAGGGGAGAGAATTCCACAATAAAAGGAGAAAAAGTCAAATAATACCATCTCTAAGGGATGTTAAAAAGCAGAAAGCAGTCCATGCATGTGCAGCCTAAAAAGTCCAATTTATCTGTCTCTGCTTGCTCATTCACACAGCTGCCTCCTCTGCAATTTTCCTCATACACTTCAAGCACACAACTAGAGATGTTGAACTTCACTTTCCCCTCACCCCATGGAAAATTGGATTTTTAATTAGAGGAAAATGTCTATTTTCCTTGAACATAGTAATTACATTTTTTCCCCCAAGTCACAAAGCTCATTTGGGAAAGTTTTACCTGAATGTTTTTGTTTGCCCAAATTGAGAAGGGAGGTTGGTAGTGGTAATAAGTGAGGGCAAGGGGGAGGTTTTTTCTACATTTTTATTTTGGAATAAAAGGCTGGATTTCCTGAAAATGTTGAGATACGGAGTGTGGCAAAGTCTGCAAATTACACTGAAGAATTAATTCAAATTGCACATGTATATTAATACTTGGTGAACACTTCCCTCCCCAAGGAAGGGGTCGGTCCATGGGATAAGCCAGCTCATTCTTCTCCTCCCTGAACTCGGCTGTAACTCTCCAGCTGACTCAAACAAGAGCACTTGTGTGCTGAATTGCTGGATGGTTGCTAATGCAGACCTTCACTGATTTCACATTTATCCATATGACCCTTTCTGAAAGCAGCCTGAGGCACAAGCTGAGCCCCTGTTCTAAAATCAGAATCATCAAGTGTTTTCAACCCAGGAGAAAGGAGTTCAGTGACAGCAAACCCAGTTCCCCCAGTATATGGCTGTATATATGGCAGAGAGGGGAAGAAAGGGTCACTCCAGGCCACTTAACCAACAGAATTAGTCTGAATCCAACTTTTACTTCAGGCTGAAGCACCATACATACAACAAGGGCAAAAGGAGTTTGTTTCTGAAAACAAACTTAGTTATGGGGTGGACTTGCTTTATAATAACAACCAGGGCCACTGCAGCTTTGCCAAACAGAGACAATTTTCACCTGTTAGTTTATATCCAAGGGGAACCTGTGCCAGTGGCAACCATCTGATGTTCCCAAGCATCAGTCTGGTGTTTAGCACTTAGCCCTGTTCACAGATTAACTGGATGTATGTTTAATGGAGAATCCCATTAGTAGGAGGTTTATTAATGTTTTTCTTACATGACTCCTGGAACTTACTGAGTGTGTTCAACCACAAGTAATGAGTGTATTTTGGGAAGAAGATACTGCAGAAATGGTCAGGATATAATGATCCATAGGATGTGGGTAGCCAGGAGATTAGAAAAGGGGCAATTCAAGCAATTCAGAATGTGAGCCAAAGACTCACTGAATCCAGCAGGTTTTGGATAAAATTTGTTTTAAGAATAAACTTCTATCTTGCAAATAAAATACAAAGGGCAGAGCGGGTCCATTCAGGGAGCAAACAAAGAGATGGAAGAGCCCTCAAAAGATGTTTGAGGGGTGGAGCTGTGATAGGAATAAAAATGGCATGGTCATGCAAGAAGGTAAAGAACTAGTGCAGGAAGCTTGGCTGGATTTGACACCAGAGGGGAAGGCAGATACATCCTTTGGTAGCTGAGCCCACTGCTGGAGCCACCTGCCAACAGCTCTGGAGGTGGAGATGGAGCTGCCCTCACTGATGCCCCTGTTTTGTTTTAACAATGAAAAAAAAGAAGCTTTTCAATAAACTGCACT
Source organism: Notiomystis cincta (assembly GCA_013398075.1). Lineage (NCBI taxonomy): Eukaryota > Metazoa > Chordata > Aves > Passeriformes > Notiomystidae > Notiomystis > Notiomystis cincta. The sequence goes on from VZRX01003017.1 coordinate 264,798, forward strand.
GGTTTGAAAACAAGAAAATGGTCACAGACCATATTATGAGGGAAAATGTCCTCCCTATTAAAAAGAATGCTTAGTTCAGGCATAAAAAATCCTCAGAAATTGAGCTGCATCTACCCTGCCCCTCCATGCCTGCTGCTAAATCTTACCCATTCCATTTCCACCCACTCCTCAACTTGGCTTCTGCTTTCCCACTGACCCCTCAGATGTGGAAATAATAAAGGAGAAATGAGACACTTCTCTTGTTTTCTGAACTATCCCAGCTTCTCCTGAATTTATTGTCGAGATCTATTTTTTGGCAGGAATAACAAGAAAGGTCGAACTGGAACACTGCAGGTGTGCAGCTACAGCCCACACCTCTGCTTTGTGGGGGGGGGAAGGGAAACATGGGAGGGTTTGAACTGTGCCTGACAGGCCAGGGGCTCTTTTATCTCTCCTTGAGGGTTGCTGGAGGGGAGCAGCTCAGCTGCTGCTCCATCAGATACACTTTTCCTGCTGATTTCTGGGCTGGGCAGCTTTGTATTACAGCTGATCCACACATCTGGTATTTTCTCCTTTGGTTTTCTTTGCATATGGGGCTGGAAAAGCCAACAAGAGCAAACTAATCTGAAATCAAAACCAAGTCAGCACCAAAAAGAGACTAGAATAAGGGTTTGATATTTTCACTAGTACAAGAAAACAGAGCAGCTCTTCATGCTCAGCACAAAACAGGACAAGTGCTGTGAAGGATGGAAAAATACTGACACTTTCACTAAAAAAAAGACATTGATACAGGACTTATATTTTGCTGATGTCTCACTTTAGGCCTTGCAGATCCCATTTGGGAGTGGAGCAGAACTCACATTAAGCATTTGTAAAATTTGTTATTTGGGAGAAGCCAAATCTAAAGCTCAGCAAGCAAAGAGGACACGACTTTGCCCACACTTCTGGAGAGACAGCAGAGATCCCACAAAACCTGGTTCTATTTGATTCAATCTATGACTGCAGAAATATGTATTTCCTCCCCACTCCTGCCTCTCAATGTCACCACTGCAGAAGGGTACCTAAAACAACTTTGCTCCCAACAGTTCCCACTTAGACACCAACAAAAAGGGGCTGCAATACAAGAATTCAGCTTTGGGAGGGGAGGGAAAACTCCCCTCAAGCTCTCCCAGACAGCAAGTGAACTTCTGCTATGTTTTTGGACTGGTGAATAGGACTGAACACTTTAGGAAATGCAGGCTACTTTCTTTATTTGCTTTAATAGGCACACAAGTCAGAAAACCCAGCTTTGTGTCTGCCCCGAAAACCTGAAATTCAGACTGAAAGCAATAAGGGCACATCTGTACTGGTGGTGCACACATCATGGAGTGGGATCTGCCAACCAGGACCATATCCTGGGGAGGATAGCCCAGTCTCTTTGGAAACATCACCCATCATCCTGACATCAGGCTCCAGCTCCAGAAAATCTTGGCCTTAAGGAGAAATTACATTCCAAGCAGGTGTACTTCAAGTTTCTTTCTACAAAAGCCAACTTGAAAGCATGAATAGGCCAGCTCTGCCCTAATCATTTGGCCAGTGACTTCAACACAGCTACAAGCAGCATTATCCAAAATATAAACTAAATATATAAGCACACAGACTGGACTGTTGTGCTGCGCCTTCACTACGAGTCCCACCAAACTGCCATTTTTCTAAGTATTAGAAAATGCTTTTAATTCCTTCTAGTTCCAGTACTCATTGCTACAGTCTAAGAACAAATGTTGTCTCTTAGTTATTTAAATAACTCTTGTTCCTGAAGCATTCTTGTCCTCAGAAGCTACCACACCTTTTCTTGGCTGGGAAACCAAGACACAGACTTGTGATTTGTCCAAGGCCATATAAAAAGATATTAATAGAGGGAATTTATGTCATGGCCAACATCTGGTGTAGATTATTTACAAATAAGCTGGCTCTCTAAAAAAATAAAATAATAGTTTTTAAGTTTGTTTACAAAGTTGCTGCATGTTGTTTCCACTATTTTATTAAGAGCACATGGAGCCATGCTTCCAAACAGCAGCATTAAAAATAGACTAGGATTCATGGTGGATGAAATTCAAGCTTTGGTTTTGATAAGCATCCAGGAGTCAGGATTAGCCAAACTCTTTTGGTCAGCCAAGAATTTATAGCAAGACATTTATTACGGAAAGCTAGGGTATAAGAAACCTAAACAGAAGCAAGCCAGAGTCTTGCAGACAAACCCATCTGCCATGTAAAGGTATGTCACTGATATCTTGCCACCAAAAGGCAGCAAGGAAAATGAAAAATGTCTAAGCAGTTTGATCTAAGTGTTCAAAGAAGGTCAAATGTACTTTATTACCCACAGTACCAAAGTACAACAGATTTTCAGATGAGGATGTTGGATAAGGATTTGCCTTTTACATCAACACTGAATTTTTCCTGTGGAATAGCTGAGTTTGTCAGGAGAAGCTTGAAACCTGTAAGTCTAACAAGGAGCAATCACTGAGATATCCAGCACTGTTCCACTTCCATTCACTGCACAGGTAACTCCCCCAAAAAATCCAGCTGAGAACGTTCACTCCTTACACTGGATTGAGTTACACTTGGTCATCTGAAGACACTGGCCAGGTTACAGAAGGAGTAAAGGAAGAGTATCCAGTATTTAAGAATTCATTTCAAAATGCAGATTAAAAGAATGAGAGCACATGGAAAAACAGTAGAGCTCCGACCACACGAAATCTGCCAAACCCAGGATTCTACAGGAAGGAGATCATAACTGGAGAGCTTTCCTGAGCATGAGTGGGTGACCTTCACCTTCACATAATAACATCAACTGGATGCTTGCATTTTGATTTTCCATTTGATTTTCAAACAGACTGCAAAGGTAAAATGCTCAAATATTGAGTTAGAAGATTGGTAAAACACGGCCTAACCCAAACCTCGCTGTGTGCAGTTTCTGGGGATTTTAACTACCTGTCTGCACATCTGCAAGAAATGTGTGAGTTTACCTTGGAACCACAACCCTCTGTTCACAAACCTGGAACTAAGATGCACTCAAGCAGCTTGCTGTCTTTTTTAGGACTCTAACATTTAATCCTGTCAGACTTCTGCAGACCTGGAAATGGTTGGACCTGTTTCTGTCACAGCCAGGAAGAATTACTGCATTCTTTCTCCTGAATTATTTTTACAGAAACTTCAGTTCACCCAAAGTGAATTTGAGGACCTTCCTGTGAGCTGAGTATCTGGCACTTGAAAGAATAAGGCAGATTTACCCACTGCAAAACCAGAACACTGATAGCAGACTGCAGCCAGACCCTGTTCTGAAATATTTCATCAACAGGGTAAGGATCTCCCATAATCACTTTCCCTTGCTACTCTGTACCTTCAGATGAATTTAGGACTGAGATTTTCTTTACCTGACACAGCTGCTTCTATGACTTTTCTCCACCCTATAGCCACTTATCTTCCATCATCACCATCCACATAACAGCAGATCTTGCTGCTTCCAGGTTTCTTATTTGCTGCAGATCCTGCTTTATTACACTGGGGCCAAATCCACACCAGCCTGTGCATTATGGATCAAACTGGTGCAAAGCAGCAACGCTCAGAGGGCGATTCACCAATTGAAGTTGAGGCCACTTGGTGGCAAAACAGGGCCAGGCTTTGAATTTCATGTTTTAGAAAGCGTTAACTTTTCAAAACTGAGTGTAACTCAACTCCCCCCTCAGATGATCTGTGGTTTGTTCAATACAGTGAGGATAAAGCCAAATGATTTTTCCTTCACCCCCTCTTTTGCCTCACCACAAAGGTACAGGTGTCCCTGTCATTCTCAAAGCCTGGGGGACAAAGTCAAAGAAGAAGGGAACTTAAAGCTCTGTTTATGAGGAGTTTAAAATTGTTATAAAAGTTTGTTCTGTCCACCTGGCATCATTTAAGCAAACAGGTGAATATCACTTGTTGAAAAATAATGGGCTTAAGTCTCCACTCAACTCTAATGGATTTGCACTGTTATAACTCTGAACAGACCCATGGGATGTTTATGCCCTACAAATAAACAGAAGTAGCTTTATTTCCAGCAAATACAATCTGTTTTACCCTAATGATCGATGTTTCCACTACTGAAACAAATCCTAGTCCTACTTGGCTAACCCCAGTATTAGTCAATAATGACTTTTAGAAGATTCAGCCAACCTTCTGGGAAAAACAATATTATATATGTGTTTTGCCAAAGCAGAAATCATAAGCAAAAATATTGGACCAGCTGACATAAATTAGCACAGCTCCACTGGCAGAGGTTGCACAAACTAGTAGCTCTGCAAGAGAAAAGAAATAATAAGCAAACTTCCCTACTTAGTTATAGGAGACAAAATTGATGTTTCAATTAGCATATTATCCTAAATTATTGTTAACAATAGTTGGGATGATTTCAGTTCTTTCTATATTTTTCTTTTAAGAAGACAAATTCCCACAGCGAATTTGAAAAATAGCTCCACATAATACACACGCAAGAGAAAAATAAATCTGCTTTTAAAGTAAACAGGCTCTAATTCAGAGGTAAATCTGCTTTTAAGGTAAACAGCCTCTAATTTGTTATCAGAACAGGACTCTGAAGTACATGAAATTCAGCTTTTGATATGGTAGTAAAAGCTACAACAGATGATGTTGGAGAAGACCTGGCTAAGTCTTTATTCAGCTGCTGCAAATGTCTCTTCCCCAATAGCCAGTTTTGCATGAAAAAAAAGGATTGCTCTGTCCAGATATGCCCAAAAGGTGTCCATGGACAAAACCTTTGTCTGGAGTCATTGCAAAGAAGCTTTAATAAATTCACACCACACAACTGGAGAAGTGAAAAAAAGATAAAAGCGCTTGGCTTTCATACATCAATTAAAACAGGAATTCTCTTTTTCAAAAGAAATCTCCAATTTCAAAAGTTAAATTAAAAAAAAGGATATTTTGAAAACATAGCTTGCACAAAAGCAGAAATCTGCTTATTTCTAACAAAGAAGTTGTGGCTCAATGTGGCCACCATTTAAAATCTTTCCATTACAGAAACCCTCCTTTGGTTGACTGTAGGACCAAGAGCCCTACAAGTTACCCAGAGAAGACCACATCACATTTTTGTGCTGATAGAAAGTGGGCAGGTAGAAGGATGAAGTGCTGGGGGGCGAATCCCCACCTGGAATAAATGGATTTCTGTGCACTGCTGGGCTCTGCTGATCTCAGGCAGCTGATGGTCTGGCCCTTGGAGACTCCACCATTGTTCCAAGTCAGCCCAGTCAGTTCATGACCCTCCTTGCTCTGACACCCCATAAACTTCAGCCTTTCAAAGGAGCAATGACCCTACCAGCTTGTCTACTGTCTCTGATTACCCCAGGCCAACCCACAGCTGTTCCTCATCAAAAAACTAAAGGGATAAACCCTCCTAATAGCAACCCAAAAATCTAACGGGCATTTTTCCACTCTATTTTGCATATTTGAGTGCTTATTTGCTTATCTCCCAGCCAGGGCTAATTATAAAGTTATTAACCTCTCTGTGAACTTCATTCACATCATAACCTGGTTCCTTTCCCTGCTGACATGCAAAGGCATGAGGAGTACTCAATTTAAGAGGTGAGATATTCATCATAGGAAATGCTATTACTAGGACACATTGTCCAAACCACTATCCACAATTTCTCTACAGCTGAAAAATCATATTGAAGTCAAAGACTTGCTGGTTTGTGGTCTACTGAAACAGTTTTAAAACTACATTTATCTACAACCCTGCTTATCATGCTCACAGTAAATAAGATGAAATAGGTGACGTTGCTCTGTTGATAGAAAAACTTGCACACCTGTAATTTTGTCTCTTTAAACTCACATAAAGCAGGGTCGGTTTGTGATCCTCTTCTGAGCTGTGACAGGGAAATCCCTACTTTCTATAGACACAAAGATGCCAAAAAGCAAACACTGCAGGTATAACAAATTTGGCAGAACCACCTCTCACCTGGCAAGTGGATCAGCCAGCAGAGAACGTGTGCCTCTAGGAGAAGAGTCAGGTCTCCAGGAGAACTATCACTGCTGCCTGCAACAGTCACCTGCTGTGTCATTTTTGGGAAGCAAGGGAAACAAAACAGCCTTTCTGAAGCACAGTTTGACATGAATTTCATTGAAGTTCACAGAAATGCTTCCTGTGAATTTCTGTGAGTTTTGGAGCAATTCCTGTATTTGGCAACTGAAGGGATGCTCCTGCTCTGGAGATAGGAGTAGCTAAAAATATATCCAGTAACTGAATTAAAGGTCCTCTGCTTATGTGGAGGCTCCTGGCAGAAGTGTTGCTGAAGGAGAGCATGTTCAGAAAGAAACAAAACAAAGACTTGCATTATTTCTCCTTAGTAACAGCAATATTTTTAATAATGTGCTCTTGAGTATACCTTTAAAAACAGAGCTATTTTTAAGTTTGCTCACCTGAAACTACAGGTAGAGGGCACAACAGACAAATCCAAGCAACCAAACTATTAATTAGTGCAAGTTCCTGTGGTAGCTGAACCAAAATGTTACTGCAGAAGTTTGATTTTGTACAAGGATATGTCCCAGAAGGTCCAAAGATCACAAGGAATGAGCTGCAGGGTTATAGCTCCCTATGCCCAAGTCTCCAACACACACAAAGGAAAAATTATAACAGCTGGAGACAACACACAGCTGAAATTGAGTTCTGCCCATGTTGAGGAAAGAAGTTGGCATCAGACACCACAAAGTACCCTAAGGCTTTGCCAGAGCTACTGACTTGCATGCAAAAGTCAAAGGCTGCTGTGACACACAGCAAATAAAGCTGAAAAAATGACATCTCTGCCTGTAAAATTCAACCACATGGGTTAACTCAGGTATGTTTAAATATTGCAGTACAACCTTTCATAGAAGTTCAATTTTATTTTCAGATGGTACCTCAAACACCTGGATCTCTTAGAGCACTTCACCAAAGGAGAAAGCAGAAGAGAAAGGAAGATTCAAGCAGAAATCTTCTCAGCATAACTCTGCTCACAGCAGAGGTGGGAAACAAGTGAGAGAAAGCCTCTGCTTTATTTGCACAGGTACAGACACATCTTTTTACTCTCTGGCAGCACAGCAGGGGAGAAAAATCCAAACTCAGCAGCCAAGAGTTCCTGAGCACACTGTGCTTAGGGACATCCCGGGCTTGAGAGAGAAGGGAAGCACATCTCGAGTAGCAAGGGCTGCATGCACTGATTTTGCTCTGTGCTGAAATCACAGTAAAGCAATAAAGCTGTGAAATGGGGGGCTGCTGGACAGAACTGAAATGCAAAATTTTCTTTTAATTTTTTTTGTAAATTAATGAATAGAAAAAGTTTCAGCAGCAAGCCTGATGCAGGCTGAACTTCTGCAAACCTTTGAAGAGAACACTGACAATTTGTATTTCAGCTTTTGAAGGAGGCAGGAGAAAAGTGGAAGTTAAGGATTTCTTCAAATCCTTAGCAAAATGGTTTCTTTGTGGTGGGTTTTTTAGGTGGCTTTTAATATTTTAAATTTTTTATTTCAAAATTTTTCTTTTCAGTCTTCCTCTTACACTTAAGGAGTGTTCCAAAACTTTTATTTATTTCTTTTTTAACGTGATTCATCAAGAGCTGCTGATCTGCTGAGTCTGGCAGATTAGTAAGGCAATTCAGTAGTGAATTCTGATCTTTGTCCAGTGTGAGAGCATATTTATGCATGGAAACTCTCATATGTGGCTATATTAATTTACAATTTCTTTTAATGACTTGCATGTGTAACTTTTAAAGCCCCAATCTTGACCTGATGATGCAATTCCAGTTCTTACAAAAGACTAGAAGGCATAAACAGAAGGCTGCAGAAATCAGAAGACCTGTTAACTCTCACTGAGTTGTAAATCTAAACTCCTGTGCTGTCACTCTGGAGACCCTGCAGGAACCAGGGCATTGTCCAGGACATCTCATTCCTCAATGCCCTGCACAGCCTCTCTGATGAACTATAGAATGCAGCATGTCTTCCACAGCAATTATAACTCAGGCTGTGGAAAAATAGAGACTTATTCCATTGGGTGACCAGGGGAAAAAGAAGCCAGCTTGGTTATGCCAAAAGCAAGCTTTGGGGTTTACAGATGAAGTTTAAAAAAAAAAAAAAGTCATTCCTCATCAGCCTAAAGTGTTGGATTTCAAATAATTTTTGCTTTAAACTAGAATCCTTATACTTTGCATTTGATTAAACTAAGTTTTCCAAAGGAATTTGTCTGTACTTACACTTCCCTTCAAGTATTCAAAATGCTTTGTACAAATTAAAAAACTGAAAGTTCTAATCAGGTAAAACCTAAGTTAGACACTTCAGATTTCCAAAAATATACTGATACAATATTAAAAAAGTTTCAACATCTCTTCCATCTACCCAGTACTTTTAGCCAAGATTATTTACCACTTTGCCCCAACCTTACAGAGAATTCCAGCAAATCTGTTTCACTGCAGTAACTCAGTTTTGTTCAGAGAGCACTTCAACTGCAGGCTCAAAAACGTGCTAAGGCTTGAACCCAGAATGGAAAAAATATATTTTCTTTTCCTAAAAGTAGAAATGGAATTCTATAAAGAGAAATCATGCTGCTTGCCTGTGAAACATAGTATTTTATGCAGATACAGTGAGGTAGAACGTTGCTCTGGGCTGAAACACCAGGCTGAGTTATCCCAGCAGCAGGAGGGTGGAAGGAAACAACTGGAGCTGCGTTTGCAAATTGAAACTGAATTTAGACCCTTGGTCAACAACATTATTCACCTGTCTGTGCTGATCCCAAGCACTGTACTGGGAGAACGGTGGAGTTTTTTAATTTGTTGGGTTTTTGCAAGAGTTTTCCCCAGCAGGGAGTGGGGGACACCAATCCTGGAGGTGTGGAACAGGCAGCTCCTCTGGAGGCAATGCTGCCAGCACCCACCGACCCTGTGCTGCACAGGAATAGGTCAGGGTGCTCCTGTCCTCATGGAGCAAAGCTGCCATAGAGCCAGGATGTTAAACCCACTGCCACCTGCCAAGGAAAGCTTGGAAGAAGTGCATTTTGGAGTAAGCAAAGCTGGAGAAACTTTGAATACCATGAGAATGCCAGGCAGCAATGGCAGTGCTGAGCACAGCTCAGCTTGGGGCTCGTTTTAACTACCACTTGGGGGTTTTGCACTCCAGTTTCATGGACAAAACCAGCTGCCTGTACAGTGGGGAAGTGACAAGGAGGAGAATGGAATGCTGGAATGGTTTGGGTTGGAAGGGACCTTAAAGAGCACCTTGATCCAATCCCCCTGCCATGGGCAGGGAACACCTCCCACTAGAACAGGTTAATCAGAGCTCCATCCAGCCTGGCCTTGAACACTTCCAGGGATGAGGAACACAGCTTCTCTGAGCAACCTGTGCCAGTACCTCACCACCCTCACAGTAAGGAACTTCTTCCTATCTAAACCTTCTCTTTCAGTTTGAATCCCCTTTTCCTGTCACTCCAGGCTCTTGTAAAAAGTCCTTCCCCATCCTTCTTGTAGGCTCCCTTTAGGTATTGGAAGGCTGCAATCAGGTCACCCCTAAGCTGACTTTTCCAGGCTAGGCAAACCCAATTCACTCAGCCTTTCTTTGTAGGAAAGGTGCTCCACATCCCTCTAATCTAAAAAGTTTTTTGGTTTTTTTTAAAGGCACATTTAATTTTTCTAGAGTTAAGTTTCACACACAAAGTCACACTCTAGGTGCATTCCCCAGCCCAGACACAGGCATCTACAAGCTGTTTATCTCAATGCTCCCACAATTACAGCAGAGAACAAAAAATTCTAACTCACATAACAGAGAATTAAAACAAGCCACATGTGTTTAAGTATTGCCTATAACTCCTGTTGATGATAAAGGAGGCCCAGAGGACTGGATCAGCTGTGGAAATACCTGAAGGTAAGCAAGTGAAATTCAGTGACACCAGAAAGTCAGCACTGCTCACACACGCACCAGCTCAGTTTGCACAGCTCAAGCACCAGCTTTCTCCTCCTCCACAAAAAAGACAGGATGATTTGATGTCTTTCCCAGTGTGCTGAGCATTCCTTGCTCCCCTTCAGACTACTCCACACACAGCTGCTCAGCACAGCACTAAAGCAGGTCTGTGGCTCAGTCCTGACTCCTTGAGCCAGGATCTGGGTGAGGATTTGGCCATCAAAGCACTAATGTGCCAACAGCAAAAGAAGTTAAAAATGCCATTGGACATAGAACAGATTTAGTTTTTCCCACTTAGCTGTAAATACCAAAGCAGGGTGTGCAATTCAAACAGCACCTTCTCATTCTTAAAGGGTTTAGGCTGAGAATTTGCTGTGTCCATGGAAACACCAGGAAAAAGGATTTCAAGTGAGATTTCCACTTTCTACCACTTGCTTTATTGAGTCTTTTCACAATGCATGGGTTGCTGTTGCATTTGCTTGCAAACAAGGACCTGGGCTTAATCCCACCTGTCAGGCAAGCACAGCAGACAGCTTCTCTTCATTATCCTGCTCCAACCCCACTTTGGAGCCTCACGTGGAGGCAATAAATATTCCTGGATTAACATCCAAGATACAGGTGGGTAGAATAGAAGCATGCACACCTTACCCTGAGAATGGGCTGACATAGTCCATGCTTGGGATGGCTTTGTTAAAGCAGTCAGCAGGGTAGTTGGAAGATGAATAATTGAAGAAACAGCTTCTTTAATATGAACCATGGGCAGCATGTGGTGCAACTTTCCCTCTGTTTCCCCCTCCCCAACAAGAATTCTTCATATCAAGCTGGTTTGGTGCTAAGTGCACATATCTAGGAGGCATTTCTCTCCAAAATTTGGATCCAAACACACATCAAAAATAACAGTTCATCCGTCACGGTTGGGAAGCATGTATGACAAGAAAATATTTGCTTTGCTCTGGTTTTGTGTTTGGTTTGCTGACCGCTTATATCAAAAAGCTAGAACAGCTTTTTCATCTTGCTGTAGTTTAGAAACATTTATAGGACAGATGGTCTAAATTTGTGGGTTTTATAAACTTAATGAGAATGTAAAAAAAAAAAAAAAGGCACATATGGGTGCAATATTTTCTGGGGCTTCTTTGGGCTGGCCAAGAAGTAGCCCACTGCAGAGGGGAGTAACAATTTCGTTGGGAACTCATTCCAAGGTTTACAAATGACTGAGAAGAGCGACTGCCACAGGCTTTCTTCACCTCAGTGGCAGTTTCACTTGCACTGTGTGGTGTAGGGAAAACATACATTTATTTATCCTTCCCAGCAAGCAATGTTTCCTAAACTTTGCCTTCACATCACTGCTAAATGGGCTGACTGTGGTAGCTGCACAAGAGGTGGTGCTCCATCCTCTGTCCTGAAGACTTGCTCTGGGGGCTCCTTGCTGGGCCCAACACAGAGTTTAGCTATCAGTTCCTCGAGGATGACTGAATTATTTCAGTCCTACATGCAGCTTCTCTCTTTCTCCAGACACCACCATTTCAACAGGACACTGACAATGCAGTCTGCTCTTAAGGTCAGAGAGAGCATGGAGAGTTGGGAGATCCCTATGGAGGCCCTGCTCCAGGCTCTGTCACAACCTTTGGGCAGTTCAGACTTCTGTCCTCAAGTGGCCTCCAAACAGAGCCAAGAGGGGCACACAGTGAGGGAGGAGAGTTCTCTCTTCAGGGAAAAACAAGTATCCCATTTCTTTCTCCACTTACTCCAAGAACTGGTGTGTGTAAGGGTCCCTCAAAGTGAATAGATCAGTGAACAGAGTAAAATCAACCTGTAAGGTCAGCTGAGAGCCCTATTTCCTCAATATGAAACAGTGAATAACAAGCACCATCTTTTCAGGCTCTTAGTACCAGTCAGACTCTCCATCTAAAAACTTCCTCTCACCTGAGACACTTCAGCTTGAAATGAAGTAAGTTGAAGATGTTTTCATGAAACAGGATCCTTGTGTAAGACTGACAGTAAGAATCTCCTGCTAGGGAAAAATCCTCCTCCATCCAGCTCCCCAGGCTGAAAAATCTCATTTAAAAGATCAGCTTCCAGTTCTCCCTTACATAAGCTATTAAAATACCCATGAACAAAGTGTAATCCATCAAAACAAGATCCACTAATTCAAGACCTCAATTTTCACCTTGGACAGTCCCCTTCCAATGAAACACATTAGGAGGTATGAACCTCAAATTATTTTCAGTGAAATATCTCAGAGTGTTGGCACAAAAGCTGTCACTTTTAGCTTGTGCATAAACACAGCATTAAGAAAAAACAATTCTCCCAGAATAATTGTCTAAGCCCCTTTGAAATCTTAGGCATGCAGTGTTTCATTTTACACCCAGCTGCTGCTTCCAAAATCTTCTTCAGGATACTGATTCTTTAGATTATTCTCTTTAAATGTGACATCTCAGACTATGGGCAGGTGTGAAGGAAATGTGCAACACTTTGAGGAAATCTTGAACAAATCCTTTATCCCATTAATTTCATGGGGAATTTGAATGAGCAAGGCTTGCAGAGTTAGAGTGCAAGTGCAAGCCTTGTTTTAGCTTAGATTTCATGCTCTCTTTTACCAATCAGCTGAATTGAAATCTCACTTATTAACATGCAGAGCAAATGCAACACAGGGCAGTGCTGTGCCCTGGTCTGACCCCCAGGATTCCTCTGCACATTATCAGGTCGAGACAGGACTGCTGTGTGTCCAAAGGACTTATTCCCAATGGTAAGTCACCTCCAGACAGGATCCAACAAAATCCAGCTATGCTGGGAGCAGAAGGAGGCTGTGAATACACAAAATCACCTTTTCATGCAAGGCAGAAGCAGGCCTGCCCCCCTACCAGCCCCCTACCCACCCCCACCTCCCCATAACTAAAGTTCTCAACAAACATTCAGCAAACATTTGGACAAACAGCCAAGGACTTCTCAGAACATCCAGTGATTATTAAATCTTAAACTCTACTTTCCAAAAATAATTTTCTGCTGCTGTTGTTTGTTTGTTTGAAAGGAAGGGTAGTAAAATCCACAGATGTGTACAGTCATAAACCTTTAGATGAGACTCAATTTCCTTGATGTCCAACGATAAAATCCACTAATAAATGTGTACAGATGCAAAGGCCTATTTGTTGTCCTGTCAAGTCAGGCCATGTGGAACAAAAAACCTAAAAGCAACCAGGAGAGGAACTAATGATGTAGGCTTGCCTCTGCCAAGATGCACTTACTGCAGTTCCTGTGACATTTAAGGAACATAATGATGGGAAATTCCTTTTTAACTTTATTGTTTTGTCAAAAGCAGGGTTTTACAGCTGAAGATCACGTTCCCAAGATAGTCAATTAGGTTATGCAGATTTACACACACACTGTGATCTCCTTTGTGCAGCATGACGAGTTTCTTTGCTAACAATCACTCACATTCGATGACAAAGATGGGGCTGGTGTCAATATCTCCCATATAGAGCAGGATTATTTTTTATTTTTTTTATTTTAAATGCTTTCCATGAAAAGCTCTTTAGATCTCCTGGTGCATCAAGACAGCTTTTCTTTTTTTAATCTCCAGATAATTATTTCTGAATGTGCAAATATAGTTTTCAAGGGGAAAAAACCCCACTCTCTGGAGTAACCAAACACCAGATTTCCGCAGTATGAAAGCCATTTTAAGGCACTGTGGTGTGCTTCGTGGTTAGCCCTGCTTCTACTTAATTAGGGACCTAAGTTATAAGTCCACAGCTGCAGGAGAGCAGTAAATAGCTATTGCTGACTTCCTTATTGCCAATATGTACATCATGATTGTAGGGTGAAGAGCAGGGAGCTTTTTGTAAACACTGCCTTGTGCAGCAACAGTACTTTGATGTCATAAAAATGCTGTTACATATTTTAAAATCTTAATTGTGGTCCACTGCGGTGCTGTCAGCTTCCTGGTGGAGCACTAACCCTTTCTGTGATTTCTGGGGCATGCAGAACACTTCTTTGCAGGTTTCCTAATTAATGCAACCTATCCTCACTGCCTGCAAACCACCAAGCCCCCCCACAGCACACGATATCCATGCTGGGGAGGGACAGGAGAGGGGGGAAGGAAAGGAAAATGTGTCCCCTCCCCAGCATGAAGGGCACTTGCCTGCTCCATATTGTTCTGATTAACAGCATCCGCTTGCTTACTGTTAGGAACACTCCCCCACTAAACACCCTGGCCAGAAACCCCTTAATTCAGTGCCTCCAAGACAGAGTCCCCACAGCAGTGGTCCCAAATAACCCTCCATCTTTCACCAATCCTTGCTTCAATATCCAGACAAACCCTCCCACTTCAGCACATTCTGGGTTTGTGCGTGGACTCTCCAGTCTCTCTCTTCTACCTGCATTCTTCGAGGTCACTCAAAATTGAAAACCTTCAAATTTCTTACCTATTCTTTTAATACCACATCTTGCTTCTATGCCCCCACTGTTGCCATGTCACTACATTTTTTTTTCAACCAGTTCTCAGTCTTGTCAAGACTGAGATTGACTGCCACCCCAGAAATGGTGGAAAGCTGGCTGAAAAAGGCTCAAACCAGAACAAGCAAAGCTTGCAAGAGCAAAAGCTCACCTGGTGTCAACAAAACCACTTCTGTTCACAGTGCCAAGCCCTGCCCCTGGCTGCAGGGCCAACTCCTCAGGGTGGTGGGAGAGACTCTGCAATACCCCCCAGCCCTCCTGAGCTCCCATTTGCCATTAATGCCTGCGTCTCCACACAGCCACCTGACCCGAGTGTCTCTCCTTGTCTGCAGGATCCACTCCTATGCCCTGGGCTTTGCAGGTTGTCTGCATGACCACAGAAGTTCCTCCTGGCCTTCAGGGCATGCATTCTTCTGGAGATATCAGACCATTGGCAAGTAAGAACTCAAGACTCAGAAGAAAGCCTTAAGGAGAGGACAGGACACAGAAAGGAAGGACTTAGAGTCCAATCCCAGCTCTGCTGTCAGCCTGATAAGTACAAAGACATCTTTTCCTCTTTTCACACTTTTCTCCATGTTTCCACAAAGGTTGCAGGAGCCATGGAGACCAGCACCTCTCAGCACAAGGGATTTGGCAGGTGCGGTAGGCAACACGTAGAGGATGGCACTTGCAGGCTCACATTGTTTCATGTCAGTAAATAAAAGCCACCTACTCCCACTTAGGCTGAACAGGCTGTCAGGAAAAAGTCCCAGGTTCTTCCCCTGTTGCCAGCAATGCATTCAGGGATCAAACATCACCTGCAAACAGGCAGCTGACCTCGAGCAGTCTTTCTAGACAGCCTTGTAAACAGAAATAAAGCACAATGCTGGAAACCGCAGAGGGAGGACTGACATCGACAGGGCTGGATTTGTGCAGTGTCCCTGGTAAACACCAGCACTTTGGAACTTGTCCTGATGAATGGGGTTGTCTGATGGCAACACAATGGGGACTGATGATGAAACAGTGACAAATGGGTTTCCTCCCGGCTGGACTCAGCAATTATTTGCCATCTGTACAGTCTGTCTCATGGAAACATATTTTGCAACATGAATACTGAGTTCATGCAAGAAAACCCCAGAAGTTCTGTCTAACAAAGGCAGCTCCCAAAGCAAGAAGCAAATGGATTAAAGGCAAGAAGAGGACAACAGCTGTCTCTAAGGGAATTGCAGACTCCAAAGAATGACCCAGTGGAGAGAGAGGTGGCTTTAGTTTATACACCTGTATTTTCCAAGATCTGAGATCAGCCTTGATACCTCAGTCTTTAGATAAGGGGGTGGGGATATCACCAATGAAAGGAAATGCAGGGGAAAAAGCTGTCCAGAAGAAAGGAGAAGAGTTAAGACAAATTTAATTGAGTAAGGAGCAACAAAAGGAAAGATATTTGTTAAGCCATTATAAATTGGCAAGAAAGTAGGGGAAAACAGATAAATCAGTCACACAGGAGAAGAAAAGAGCTTTGCCAGGACTGAATTGTCAGACTGTTTCATAGTGACACCCAACCCATTTGGTTATGCTTCAATTCAAGCTGAGTTTGTTGGGTGTCTGGGCCTGGAAGCAGCTCTTCTGAAAAGCCACAAATGTCACCCCCCAGAGCTGCCTCTGGGTGAGAAGCTCCCATCTGGGAGCAGCTTAAGATCCCTACAGGAACACAAACACCTCCCAGTCCAATTACAAAGACAGAGTTTGAATTTCTGCTCTGAAAGGGCACACCAAGAACCAGCTAGGGGAACAGAGCCACCATCCAAATACTTTTTCCTTCACTCTTCACTGTCCTAAGGGGATTGAATGATATAAGGAATGCAGTGGGCTAAGTTAGAGATTAGAGACAAGTTTTAAAGTCCTGGTTAGTCACTTGGCACACAATAGATTCCAAAGCCACACATCCTTTCCCTGAAGAGATCCCATAGGATATCACTGATAGTACAGGAGGCACTCAAATGCTACACCAGTAAACACAGCACAATGCAACAAACTCCTGAATGAAACCAAGATCTTAGGATGAGGAATACTGTGGGCTGCTTGGGGATAAATGAAAATAAATAAGACACACATGCAAAACCCCCAAGAAACACCACCAAACCGATACATTTAAATAAATAAATAAAAGTTTTCTGCTTCATTGACTGGCTTTATGTTTGCATATCCAGCATCGCTGAATATATTTGCCTCAAGGCTCTTGCTGGCATCCTATTTTTCACCAGAGAAATAATGTTTTATCAATAAAGTTCACTGGAGGAATGTTTTATCAATAAGGTGCTGAACTACCGACTCAGAACATAAATTGTCTGAGGTTTCATGCTTAAAGTAAACGGCTGACTTTTCTCTCATTTCAGGTAGTTCCTGCTTCTGCCAGTTTCTCTGTGTCACCTACTGGCCCCTTGCTATGAGTTTCAAGACTTCTGTGTATTTATAAACTGAGGCTTACAGTGCCTTTCAACAGAGTTTCTCGTGGCTGCTGTTTGTGAGGCTCTGGACTCCAGGAGCCAGTCTCAATTTCAGCAAGGTAGCATCAAGTGGGAGAGGCTGCCATACCAGCTGGAATCCCCAGCAAAAAATAACCCTTAAAACCAAATAAATCAAGTCTCCCTTGTGCTGTATATATTTTAAAGCCCGTACAACAATAAAATGATTTAGCAGCCAGCAGAAGTGGCGTATCTTCAGTCACAAAGCTGCACTGAAAGACATGTCCCTTCCACTTTCAGCTTCTTCTGGGAACAAAAACCCTTCCAAAACTCTTTTATGGGAAAGACCAGTGACCAGTCAGAACCAAACCAAGAGATACAAAAGCCAGGAACACCAAGTGGGGCTCTACTGCACACTGTTTGGATGAATCATGTCAGAGATGGAGCTTGAAATCATTGAAAACCATTACCAGAATCCAGATTTTAAACGGGTAAGTTAGGCAAGCTGTCCCCATCCACAGAGTAATTGGGGAGCAGTTTTTAGCATAACCAAAGGCCCACTGAGGCAACATTAACTCTTAAGCTCTTAAAGGGTCATTGCCCAGTAGCTCAGGCAGAAGTTCTATTTACACTGGATGTGAGTGGGTACTTATATACCCACCTACAGGCATGGACTTGTGGATACCCCCAAATTACTGACTGACTCAGGAGGCAACATTTCTGGAAATAATGATTCAGTGCCAGGGGGTGGCTGCATGAATCTGCTCCCTCCCATCAAACCCAGCACAGACACCCATAACCTCAGGTCTGTGGTATTTCTCTCTTTGGAAACATGCAAAAATGTGGGAGTGTTCAAATTTCTTTAAACAGTGTAGAAGATCTTATCTGCTGTGTTGCATGCAGCACCCAGCGCTGGCAGGCTACCTGGAAATACCATTCCCTTGGATTTAATTGCCAGTATCTGTGTTTGTTTCATTTCCCCACCACCTACCTAAAACATTTAAAAACCAGTAAGGTCTATGGACAGCTCTTCATTAGCTTAGGTTTAACAATATTACCTTAGCTTAGGTGCTTCTTAAAACTGTCCACATTAATCTAATCTCTCAATGGACACTGATTTCTAAAACATATTTATGATCCAAATGAATTCCTTCAAGTTCTTCCAATAAGCTTTCTTTTACCTTAGTACAGGAGCATTTCCAGGCTGAAATCCCGTTTGTATCTTAGATTCCTGGCATGACCACAAACACAATGTCTATTTTTCAAAGAATATGGAGTTCTGATGGATGCATGAATAGGAGGCAGAAGGGAAAAAAAAGAAAAAGCAAAAAGCTTAACTCCTTGAAGCAAACACACCTGAAAACCCATCATTTTAGGAAGAACACAATAACATCTGTCCAGTTCTAATAAATAAGATTTAGGATAAGAATCTAGTTTAGGAACCAAAAAAAAAAAGTTGCAGTTACACCTGGGATGAATTTGGTTTAGCAGCCCACTTATCTGTACGTAAAAGTTAAATAATTCCCCTTAAACAGCAGGTTATCAAGTAGAAATCAGCAACACCTGCTATATTTGTACAATAACAATAACAGGCTGGGATGCCATTCATTCATGGTAAGAAGAATGCCAAGTTGGCCAAGATTTGTTTTGGCCGCCGGTAAATCTATGTCTAATAGGCAAGTGATGCATTTCATGGAAAATAAGCTGCACCTGGATTTGAGTCATACCTTGTCCCCTTGAAAACCTGTCATATCCTCCTACTTAAATGTCTCTGATACAATAAACACATGAGCATAAACAAGGCCTGACTCTTTTGCCCTGTCTCTCTCTTCATTCCAGACAGGAAACATAAACCAGCTAACAGCCTGAGATGCATGAAACCATTTCTAAAGCTACTTTGGGCCATTTGTTTAATGTCATCCAGGATCTCTTTTGTGCACTGGACAATTTTCCTACCATGTGTTTGCTTATTGTGTTACCTGCTGCTGCATTTCCATGCAGAGAGAGCCATGTAATAGAAACTGGAGCCAGTCTAGTCTTCACAGAGGGTACCTGATCCTGCTCCACTGAGGTAAATAGGAGCTTCAAAAGGGACAGATGGTGCAGGTGGACTCGTAAAACGTAGCTACATTAATATTCTTGCAGTGAAAACTATGTGAAAAACGTGGAAAAAATTGTATATTGACTAGAATAGCTATCATATGGGAGAGGCTATACATTTGTTACCAGCCATGACTTGAAAAACATCTCATATCTTCACTTTTAGGTCCCAGCATGATCATAGTCCACGTGGGTGACAGTGACAGCTCTGGAGGGGCTGTTGAGTCAGGCAGCACACAGGCCACTGTGAGCACTGCAGCCCCACAGGGAGCAGGAGCCTGGGGAATGGGGCAGGGTGGTGCCTCAGCTGAGGGATGAACTCCCAACAGCTGCAAACACCTGCATTCCTCAGCTTGGACAAGTCACATCGCTGCTCCCCAGGGCACGTGGCAGCAGGGAAAGCAAGGCACTGGCACTCCCACTCCAAGATGCATGTGCAGGAATGTCAGCAATGCTATCCTGGCTTTCTCCAGCACAGTAACACAGGTCATGCACACATCTGAGGCATGGAAACCCCTTGGTTTTGAAAGGCCTCGTTCCCCTAGCAGTTAGAAAACCCCTCAGGCCTGCTATAAGTACAAGGATTGTTGCTGTATGAGAATTCTCACTACTATTTTAGGTTTTAAGTGTTTTACTGGCATAATTCAGCCAATTTTCCCCTCTCTGCTGTCATGTGTCACATTGCAAGGCAGGTGCAAAGCTTGCAGAATTTCAAACTTTCACATTTAACATATTTTTCCCTTCATTTATACATTGACTTTTCCATACAGGATCTATGCACGTCGACACACCTGAAAATGGGTAACTAGATCCCTTTTCCACATTTAATGAGTGCTTCCCTCATTATTCTCCTTCCTGTAAGGCCACACAGGTAGATATAAAAGGGAAAATTAAAATGACTCAAAGTCACTTTAGTAATCCCCAGACCACCCATGTCATTAGTGCTGCTCCTCCAGCAAACGCTCCATTTCAAGGGGTTCTATGTCACTTGTAATAATTTCGGAGCAAGACAGACCATAAAACCTCCTAGACCTGCTTGACACACACTATGGCACTCCAATAACTCAGCCTAAACACAGCAGCTCCCCAGCAAATCACAAACACTGGTTAACAAAGAACTAGAGTTTCCCACCCACCCCAAAGATTTTTCTTAAACTCTGTCTCATTCCTCAGTTCCATTTTCTTTCTCAGACTCTTCGGTGGGTGGAAAGAACTATCAGACAAAACCAGTTCACTGAGTATTTCTGAGAAGAGATTGCCTGGATTGGGGTTGTGCCTGTATGCCTGACTGCTGAAGTAATGTCAGGGCAACCGGGGAGAACATGGTGACCTGGAAAAAAGCCTAACCCTCGGGAAGGGAATGTGGGTAGTGATAACAGGGTTAGACAAGGGACAGAAAGGGAAATGGAGGGTCAATTTGCTGATGTGTGCATGTTCAGGCAAGTAGGATGGGAAATGAAAAGGAGGAACTGAAAGCATCAATACATAATCAAAATTATAGGTTTGTTGGCATAACATATAATGGAATAACTCATATGACTGGAAAATTAACATTGAACATATTCAGGAATAGCAAGCAGGGGGAAAGCAAGTGCTCAGAAACAGAGTAAACAGAGTACATGGCTAGAATGGATAAAAACAGCAAGGAAAATGGTAAGAGAACCACAGATGCAGTTTGCTAAATCCTAGACTTGGACGGTGATGATGAAGAGGCTTCTTGTTCCCCCAAAATTCTACAGTAAGATTACCCAAAGGGAGATTGAAGGCATCCTGATATCTTTTGTTACATCTGCTGTGCCTTTCCCAAGAGCACAGTGTCCAGGGAAGGTAACAGGGGCAAACAGAAGCAGCTTGATCATGATTAGTGAGGAGGAGCCAAAAGAGACAGAAAGCAAAAGGCACTTTTAGGGATACTAAGGAGTAACAAGGCAATCAGAGCAGAAGGAAGATCACAGACAGCATTAAAGCCACCAAAACTTGCTCAGGCTGCCATGGTTCTCACAGACACTGTTGTGTATCTACTTGCAGATACCAACACAGCAATGCTCCCCTTGGTTTTGCAAGCACAAAGCAGTGTCCCAGAAGAGCTATGATCTGGGTAAAGCTGTGGCATCCAGTTATTACCAACTCTACATTTTCCTCATGTCCTAATGGGAAAAGAACAAAAAGTTACAAATGCATTGCTATAATTAAATTTTCATCCACAAATTAATTCCAAGAGGTGAATGATGAGTTCTGTCTAAATAATGTCTCAGGGGCATCTGGAGCAGTGCCTGCACTTAGTAGTAAAGCTTTTTCAATAAAAACTCTCTGCTCTGTGGCACTGAGTCACTCATAGTAGCAGAAGTTCACTTGCAATATCACATATCACCATCAGTGACTCCCATGTGTTCCAGGCTTTGAAGGCACGGCACTGACGGAGAAGCTGCATTTGAAATAGTGCTCAAATGCTGGTGTTACAAACACTCACAGGTTCAATTTCTAAATGATCAGAGGGTAAGTCTGATGCTGTTATTCAGATTATCTCCAGGACCCTTGTCCTTTACAAGAACTCTACCACTACCTGCAATGACCTGTGCCCAGTAAGTAATTTTTTAATGAAAAAAAACCAAACACAAAACAATCAAAAAAACTATAGTGCCCCTCTTCTGTAAGGATAGGCTGAGAGAGCTGAGGTTGTTCAGGCTGGAGAAGAAAAGGTCCTGGGGAGACCTTCCAGCACCTGCCAGTACGCAAAAGGGGATACAAGAGAGCTGGAGAGGGACTTTTCACAAGGGCCTGGAATAACAGGACAAGGGACATGGATTCAAACTGACATAGGGCAGATTTAGACTAGATAACAGGAAGAAATTCTTTACTGTGAAGGTAGGGAGGTGCTGGAACAGACTACCCAGATAAAATGTGGATGCCCCATCCCTGGCAGTGTTCAATACCAGGCTGGATGGGGCTTTGAGCAACCTGGTCTAGTGAAAGCCCTCCTTAGCCACAGCAGGCAGTTGGAAAAAGGTGGTCTCTAATGTCTGTTCCAGCCCAAACCATTCTGTGATTTGAAGTCCAGACAGAAAATTAATTTACAACTCACAAATACTATCATACTATTTGTAGTATCTGCTGAATTCCTACAGCAGATCCACAGCACCAACCAGGATATACCTGTCATCCACTTGCAGCAGTTTAAGTGATCATGAAAGATGTTTGGTGAAGCAGACAGCAAACTGGGATCCTATGGAGGGTAAATCACTGTAAATGATTTGATTGGAGCTTGGGATAGAGCTGGTGATTTAACATGGCTCTAGAGCACAGGTGTAGCTATTTTAACCCTTTAGCAGAATCTCAGAGCTTTTCTATCTACCTGGTGATGGTTCTATACTATGTAAAGGAAATATTTCAAACCGAAGGCAAAGAGTCCTTCTGACACGTAAAAAAAGATTTTGTCAGAGGTAGATGTCACAGTGCAGGGAGTGGCCAGACCACATTTGTGCCTTTGCACACATGGATGGACACCATTTCATTTTCTTGAGCAGCAGCTTACTCCAGATGAACTGCTGTTACTGTGTCAGGTAACAACCATCTTCAGAAATGATTACAACAGGCTTTGTGGCCAGCATGTGTTAAGGATGGCTTTGACCCTGTGTCAGGAATTACAAAGACTGTAATTATCAATGGCATGGCCACAATAGATCATTAAAGCTTTGAAAAATTAGTGGGTTTCCTTGTATGCTGGGGATATGCCTTAAGTAGAGAAAGACTTACTCTGGAATGAAGACATCCACACAAGGACTTGCAGCTGCATGAGTTATATGACTACAACTCCACTCAAACATCCCACAGACATGAGCTCTTTGGAAACCTTTCCCCTCAAGGAATCTTTTCTTACCTTTCCTTCCAGTCTTGCCACAGCAGCAGCTCTGCTCCTGAGGGGTAGGAGCTCTTGGTGTGTGAAGCACAGCTGAGTGGTCCATCAGAGCAGTGACACACACAGGGGACTGCTGGCTTGGCTGACACCTGAGCAGAGAGCAGGGGGAATCACTGAGCACTCAAATCACTTTGGAGGCATCACTGTATAATTTCTGTACCCTGTATAAGTCCTGGGTCACTCACCCATCACTGAGTGCCCTTGTGTTAGGAATTAATTGACTCAAATACCAAAGCAGGGAGGGATGTTCCTGTTTAGGCTTTATTCCACTTACCTGTTCCAACATGTATTTGACTGCCACTCAAAGCTACAAAGCACCCACACAGAAAAACACCAGTGGTGCCAATCTGTTGATATTCTAAACAGCCAGATACAACTCCTGATAAAGTAAAAATTGCAAGTGTGCTGTCAGAGTTTAATCCCCTGATCTCCTCTTTTCTGGAGCTGGCAGTGCTCAGAGGAAGGAGGGATGGAGGAAGTTCTCCAGAAGACAGCCCACATTCCCATAAGCATTTTCCAAACCCAGGTCAGACTGAAGTGCTGCGTGTACCTTGACACAGACCAAGGACAAACAGTAGCATATACAGAATAGAAAAAGCAGACAAGCCTTCAAACCTCTCCTGCACAATTTCATCCTTAAGAGGCACATTTATTCACACAATTTACTGCTCTAAAAAGAATTTGGCCCTTATTGTTTTTTTGATGGACTGCCTTTTCAATTATTTTTCTTGCCTTTAGCATCCATCTTAATACTCTAACAGCTGCTTAAATGGTCAAAAAAATGTGATCTTCCGTAGAGCTGCTTGGAAAGTGCTTGGTTTTTCCTGGGCAAAACTTCAATGGAAATACATAATAGTTTTCATGTAAATTTTTCAAAGGAAAAATTTCAATTTTTTGGCTAAAATTCAAATACCAAAATATTTCAACCAAAACCCAAAATATTTCCATTAGGAAATGCTACTGCATGGTGTCCTGGGAGATGGAATTCCAGATCTCACGCTCTCATTTCCCTTTATGCCCCATGATACAGCTGATTTCCCTTTTTCCAGATGAAAGCTGCTGCATCACTGAAGTTGTATTTCCTAATTCCTGGTAGGACACACACTAGAGAAATGAATGGGGATCTGAGGCTGAAGAATACCAGCAAATTCCCACGTTACCCTTTCAGATTATACAGATGGAAACATTTTGGTTTTCAAGAAAGGTTTCAAGAAAAAGGTTTCCCTGGAAAGCAAGCCCTTTTTCAAGGTAAGCTTAATTGAAAACCTGTGATTTCTGTCAACAGGCAGTTTCAGGACAGCTATTTTGTTTCAGTTGGTTGAACAGATCCTGCTGTTGAGCGTTATTCCAGATTCCCATACAGCTTGAGTGCAGCCAGACTTACAAAGCATTCTAGAAGACCACTCCATTTCTGTGGAGTTTTGAAATGAGCACCCCAATCCTGCAGGCTTTGACAGCAATCTGGGCCGGTAGGAGGCCTCTCACAAGGCACTGAGTCACTGCCTTTGAGAATTACTGACTAAATGGCTTTTTGAGTTAAGGAAACACCAGCCTGGCTTTACTTTGCTCTTGCCAGCAGAACTCAGAGCATCCCAGGATTGCTTTTGGATATAAAATAAATTTACATCTTTGATGATACTCTTGCTTCTTCACAGCACTGTCTGGCAAGTTCCAAGAGGTGTAATCCCCAGAGAAGGAAGGGGAACAAGCGTTTATGGAGCAGCAGGAAAACCAGACAACATGACCTTGGCCATCCAAGGGCTGCAAGGCTCTCCGAGGGCAATGCTCTCTGTGAGTCGTTAATTTTAGTGCAGCAAAACCATTCCTTGGACTCTAAGTGAAGTCCAGCTTTGCTCCCTTCCTAGGGACAGAGAGGGGAGAGGGCTGACAAACACTTTACAGAACTCACAGTTGGGATGGATTTGAGCATCTCTTTGAAGTCCCATCTACACTGAGACCTCTTGTCTGCGGGCTCAGCTGCTTTTCCTTCAAGTTGCTGTATCACGGGGCTTTCTCTGCTTTGCCTTTCCAGCTGAAAGGCCTTGTTCTGGTTCTGGGCTTTACCAAGTGATGCAGAACAAAATTTCTTCCCGAATCTGCTAATCAAATCAGTTTGACCAGCCAGTCCTCTGCAAAAAGAGGATCTTAAGTAACACGTCCAAGCACTGGCCTACCTCCAGTGTCATGTCTCCAGCTGGGAAAAATCTGGTGCCTCAGAGGAAAGCAAACAATAAATCCTTCCCAAGTCCTGCAGGCTGAAACCCTGAAACATGAGATTTGGTTACAGCATTCCATTTAAAAAGGGTTAGGAACGCACTGAAACCAGTACAGATCTTCCTGTTATCCCCACAAAGGGAATGGATGCCACCACATCCCAAACAGTTTCTCTGTAGCCCGATTACAGCACCAGTATCCTTCAGACAGACACGCTGAGTTTGTTCCGTTGTGTGCTATTTAGGGCTGGGTTTGCTGCTGGGCAGGGACATGGGTGGGTTCTCATGTGCTGGCTCCTCCAGAAGGACACCAGTACCTGCACTACTATTTCAGAGCAGCCTCAGTCAGATCTCTCATTTTTGGCTTTTAAGCACCTTGGAGATTTTCTGTCTGCAAAAAACTGAATCAAGTCCTCAGTCTCACTCTGAGGGCCTTAAGTGCTGATAAAACAATTTTTTAATTCCTTTTTTTTTTCTTTTCTTAATTTGTTCCAGGGCTGAGTTACATCACTGTTATGAAACTTCACCTTCACCCCAGGCTGAAGCTGTCTGACTTAGACCAGCCATTAGATCTCGTTCTGCACATCAACAAACCAGAACCATGCCAGCATCCTTTCCCATATAAACATCCACAGAATGCTCAAGGCACCACAGATCCAGCTGTGACAGCTCAATGAACTGAGATCTAGAAGCCCCATGCATAGGCTTAGGCTCATTTTTGAGAGTCTTCCTGAAAATCAGTGCAGTGAATCCTTTCTCTTGAAGGAACACAACCAGGCTCTCTTGCCAGCCTTGGTGCAGCACAGAGAGACAAAAGCACTGCTGCTATAAACCCTTATACACATCCAGAGGTCACAGAGCTGAATTGAGACCAGAGCTTGGAGGCTTCATAAAGTTTGTGCGTTCGCTATAGTGGAAACTAATTAACTGACATAGCTGACAACTAGAACAAGTAAGGAAATATCTCAGCACTATTTTCACAGATCACACTCTTCCCATCTCCAGCAGATGGTTTCTACTAACCTTGGACTATTTATTGAATTTCCAACCAGACTGATTCAGAGCTGAGCAGAGCTGGCACAAAGGGGGTAAAGACAAAGAAAGGAACCAAGTCCAGACAACACTACAACACCTCCCACAGCTGGAACATGCACCAGCCAGTGATAACTTCACTGACTGTTCCAATTACCATATACTCTGGAATGGCTACTCTATTTCTGCCTGTTGCCCATATTACTCCTCTACTTCTGATATTTCCTCCTCTAACAGAGTAATAAACATTTTGTTTTTAACTCACTACCAAAGTAGTTCCTTATGTACCAGTTTAGATACTGTGACAAACACTCAGGAGGAGCATGTACGTATCCAAATATGATATTAATGAACAATCTAGAAATTGAATTCATGTGCTGATTTAATTTGTAGTAGGATTCTGCAGTTTATTGGCGGCTTTAGCCTCAGTTATCTTTTGTATCTGCAGTTGCCCAGCTGTACTTCTTTGACCATTTCTCCCAGGGGACTTCTTGAAGTACAATGTGGTCCAATATGCTGCTAAAATCAAGAAAAGATCCTATTAACCACTCCAGCAAGGCTTCTGGAGAACCAGTCAGGATAGCCTTGAGCCAGGAATACAAGACTTTGCATGGATTTCCCTTACAGAGAGCTGATTTCCAAAGCTCTGCAGAGCTTGGGGACTAAACCTCTTGACCCCTGCTCCCAAGGGAAAGGAATCTTAACCCACCTTGGACACAATGGAGGTTCTTGATGGCTATTCAGGGAGCAATGCAAGCCTTTGGTAACAATAACCACGTGTGTGCCAACAGGACCATGCACACGTAGAAACACTGTGTATGCTCAAATACCTTGCTGAATCAGGGCCACAGTAAATGCATTCTTTTCATAGAAACATTTTTCCATGGACCTGATCCAAAGCCCACTGAGGTCAGCAAGAGTCTTTCACTTCAATAGGCTTTGGATCAGACCCCGTGAGCATTTCCAACTAAAACCAGCACTGGAATTTGTGCATGCCCTTGAATTGAAACAATTTGAGTCTAGTTCATTGTAAACCCTAAACTCAAATACTCCTCACCTCTGGGAAAGCTGGGAACACAAGCTGGATCTTTACTTTACTTTCAAAGGCCAATTCAAAAAAGATTTCAGCTCCAAGGAGCATAAGCCTTCAGAACATTCATACCTGAACAAGGGGCTAAATTTAAAAAGAGCTCAGATATCTCTGAGGAGGAAAGTTTCTTCAGATCTTTCACAGAGTACTGCAAGTAAGCATAAAAATTATTTTAAAGGTCTTTTCCAACCTAGTTCATTCTGTGATTCTGTGAAATAATAATTAAAGACTGGCTGAAAAGGCATCTGCTGAGGAATGCATTTTAGGGTCTTCCAACAATGATAAGGATCCTATTTCCTAACAGCTATATAAATCCATAAAGACTTATCTACGATTTCACTGATAGATCATCACTGGAAAAAGGAGAGAAATCATAAAAGCATTCCACCTGTATTGCTGGCAGATGGCTTATAAATGTCACACAGACTTAGCCCTACTACTGGCTCATACAAGAGGTATTAAATAAACTGCTGAACATCTGCTGGTAAATACACAGCAAACAAGAATGCAACTTGGAGCCAAACATCTGGCGAGTGTGGGCCACATCTCTGCTCATAAACTAAGCAATGTTTTCTGCTAATCATTAACAGAGTTATTGATTTTAGAAGTGTATCACACAGCTATAATTTTGTCAGAGAGTAGACCACATAAGTTGTTCTTTTTCTGGTTGTTTCATTTTGTCTTATTCCAAAAGTCCGTAAATTGACGAGCGGGACAAAAATTATAATTGACATCATCTGTGGGAAATATTTCATAAAACAACAGGCCCAGATGTAGGATTAAAGCCATGTGGTAGTAAAATACCACACTGAAAAAAGTCCAGGTTCCATGATTTCTTATGAAAACAGATGTGCTATTACTCCACTCTACTTGTTTTTCAATGCTTTTTACTCCAAATAATTCTCTTTTTTTCCCCTCCTCTTTTTTTTTTTTTTCCACAATTGCACTAGGGAGAGATCATAAATTGATTGCAGATGGCAACTTGTACTTCAAAATCCTAACTGTCACAAGCTTTGAAATAAAAATAAATGAAACATTTTGTGAAATTATATTGAGCCGTGTTAAAAGTAATGAAGATTATACAAACATATGTCTTTTTGTCATTTATACAGCACCTTCAGGCATGACAACCAGATCTATGAGACAATACTTCTCTCCCTGGGAAGTAGTTATTTTCCAAGTGCAGGATGTACTGAAATATAGAAGGTAACCTATAGCCTGAGCACTCCTTTATCCAAGCCTCAAGATGGTTGGAACCTCCTGCAACACAGAGCCAGGAATGCACATCCCCGATTCCCTCACATACAAGAGGCAACATGGAAACAAGAGGGGATAGTTCCCTGCCTTCTGCTTTGTACATCATTCCATACGAGTACATTCTTGACAAACACATTGTATAAGAGATCTGTGAAAGACAGAGGCTTGTATGGTTTGAATCCTAATTTGTCAGGGCTGTGCAGAATGGCAAACAACTGTATTTCTTCCTAAATGACTTACTAACATATGGAGCCCATTACGACGCCGCTAATTACAATTCATTAAGTTCTGAATTTATGCAGTTTCACAATGGAGTCAGAGATTCTCCATTTTCCAGTTATCAGAGATTTTGCAAGACATAATAAAATAAAGGTCTAAGTAGACTCCCACCCTGTCACTAACATCCTCATGCAAAAGCCATTTCCAATAGAACTGATGGGGTTTGATGCTGATTAAAAAGGGATTAATTGAGGTGCCTAGTGTTGGGATTCCCAAAGAAAGAAAGGAGAGGAAAGACCCAGATTCTCAATTGGGAAAGGAGATGTTCGTGTCCCGGAGTACTCTGGGGGAAGCTGTGAAGGAAATGGGAACATTGCTCAGTTAAAGTGTAGCCCCTTTCTTGACTCATATAAAGGAAGACTAAACCAACAGTAGCAGATAATGGGAAGAGCCAGAAGAAGGGATTTTGGGGGATCACAAAAACCATTAAAAAGCCCCCAAAATGAGAACAGCGGTAAAACCAATTCCGACAAAAAGATGGGGGAGCAGCCTGAGAAACAGCTCTATTTTTTCTATTAAATCTTTATATCCAAGGGAGCTAACAAGAATGCCTCCATTATTTTGTCTCCCAGGCAAACCCTGCAGAGACGAGCAATCTTTCCCATCTGGCTCTGGAAACTCCACATCCTCACTGTGAAATCTTTGCCCACAATGCAGCTCTTGGGGCATCCCTTCTTCAGTAGCAGCAAAATTTGGGCAACCCTTCACACAGCAATCCAGAATTCCTTCTGCCAGAAACACCAGGAGTAGCAAGACTTGATTCAAGATATGGAATGTACACTTGTATCTAATGTGATACACCAGAGTTTCCAGAGACTGAAGTGGTGGATGAGGGAGAAGGGGTGGGGTTGAACAGTTGCTCCGTTGGCTGGAACGAAGGCTTTCGAGCAACAAGGGGAAGGCTTGGAGGAAGTTCAAATCAGGGTCATTTGCTTTTTGTAACAGCTGAGTCTGGAATCCCATGAAGCCTGGTACTCTGGAGCATGGAAATTCACAGCTCCAGTAAAGCCCCCGTGGAGGGACAGCAGTTTAGCACTCAATCTTCCTCCCTAAAGAGACATGGTTTGAATCCTCAGTCAACAAACTCCATTCCTCACACTGCCTGGTCTTTCGACCTGTTGGCTCCACCTTAGTGTGCTGGATGGGAGGATTTTAGGCAAAAGAACAAAACTAGAAGCTCATGGAGAAAGACTGCAAGGGCTTTGCAGGCCAGGTAAGAACAAGGCATCTCTCCATCTCTGTGACTCTATCCAACCTCTCCCTCACCCCCCAGCTTACTGTGGAATGACATTGTGGACTGCAAGGAGCATCACTGCACCCATCAAATAAGAAAAGAATTGCTTTGAATGCTCCTGAACATTTTGGGTTAACCCATCATGACCTGTGTGTTCTGCCTTATGCCACCTCACCTCCCACTCCTCTCCCAGGAGACTTTCCTTGACTCAACTCACTGTAAAAATTACCTTGACCAGAATATTTAATGACTGTATGAAGTTTTGGGGTCAGCAATAAATACTGAATACATTATTACTACTTTTCCTCTGTATAGTTTGTGGTTCAAAACAGACAACCCATTCTTTCTCAATTTGCAATTAATTCAAACTGAAGTTGGCATCCACCATCAACATTCAGAAGACATCTCCTCATTTGAAACCTATTTTCCAATTAAAAAAAAGGTCACTAAGAAAACACACCTTTAATACAATGCAGTGCCCAGATTAAACAAAATAAAGGGGGCACCTTTCTGAATATGTTTTGAAATCCAAGTCCTCCTTAAGGCTGGAACATGCCATGCTTAACTTTCAGCAGTTTCCAAGCCTGCAGAAACAGAAATATTATTTCTCTTACCTAATTATCATAAATCTCCCTTCTCCAATAAGACATAAATAAGTCCCATAAAATCTTCACCAGGGACATGATACTGTGAAAATCAGAATGTGACATGGTTGGTTTGGCTGGCTTTTGGGGGATTTTTTTTTTCCAGTATGGTTTGGGCATTGTACTTTTAAATTCTTCTTATTTGGTCAGTGATATCACCTTGGTACCACCTGAAAACCTGCATATCCTGGCCAGTTGGCTGCTTCCACCACAGCAGCCCAAGAAAGCAAATCAGAGTAGATCAGAGACTATGAAACCAGACATGATTCAGGAGGTGAGGAAAAGAATAGAAAGAAAATTATCCATATGAACACAAAGCAGAGCACAGGAAAAGCCTAAATTAAGATCTCGATCAGCTGACTCTTGGCCCAGTTTTCTATGAGACAACTCCAAGAACTATCTCATGTTTTCCCATAATGGCTCAGGAGGCTAAAAGTGTTGCCCAAAGGAAGGTCTCATAGTGCTGCACACTGAGTCAGACACAAACCAGAGGAATGTCACATTTATTGATTTAGCCGGAATATTCAGAGATTTGAAGGCTGTATTGACCTTTTTTATGGAAGCAGTTTTATCCTTTCAAAACCTGCTGCTGTTCCTGAAAGAGCCAGCAACTTTTCCCATCCTTCTAGTCTTACTCTCACACACTGGAAAAAGAAAGGATGTGTTTTAGAGAGATGGAAAAGGTCAGAGAAACAGAAGAACAGTAAAAATGGATGGAAATGGAAGTTTGTTCCTAAATCAAGACGTGACCTTCACTTGAAAGAGGCTGCATTTTGCAAGTTTCCATTCATTTTCAGGGGTTTCCCTGTAGCATGTAAAAAGCCTAGAAATACATTCATTTTTCAAAGAAAACTTTCTGAGCTCACATTGGATGGGCAAATGTGGTCAATAGGCTGCTCCTGAAGCCACAGCTCAAGGCCTTGCCCCATCTGCTATCTCACTCCACACAGCCTGCATCAAGGAGGGAGTGAGAAGAGGGAACCAGCCGGGTACTGCAATCAAGATTCTGTTTCATCATCACTAAGCCTGCTGGCATTCCTGCCAGAAGCCAAAACCACCCCACTGAGCTGCCTGAAAAAGAGGTTGTCGGTGCTAGAAGAGGATTTCAAACATTTGAGATGGATGAAAGGAAGCCCATGGCCATTAGCACTGTTGGAGACACAATTGTTATTATTAACACCATCTGCAACATGGACATTTCAGTCTTTGATGAAGGAAGGATGGAGCTGGAGACCACCAGCAGGAGCCTGGAGTGGGTGGAGCAGGGAGGAAACATACCACAGTAGCAGCAGCCACAGAATTTGGGATCAATAGCGAGGAGGATGGATCCGAGCAGGATGTTGTTTGCTGAGCAGCCATACGTGCTCGTGGGCATTTGCAGCTCTACACACACTTTACTAGGAACAAGGGGAAACAACAATTCTTTGAGATCTATTTCTGCTCTGAATTAAGTCCAGCCATTGTAACAAATCATGCAGAGATTTGTGTCTATCAGCAGCTGGTCAGAAGTCTCAACAGCAATCAGCAAGAGAAAGTGACATTAGCAGAATCTGCAGCGAGACAAGGCTCTAGCACCGAAAAATACATTCAGTGCTACTTAAACATCCTGAACATCCTGGTACCAACTGAGCACGGCAGAAAACCAAAACAAGACACAACGTTGCTCGTACAATTCACACCAAGGTTAGGCTGCACACAAAGGAGCACACAAACACCATGGCTCGTGTTTCAGGCCTTGGGAGCTCTCTTTTGCCACACAGCAGCCCCTGAACTGCAAACACAAACATGCATTTGCCCAAACTACAGCAGCCAGTGGTGGCAGGACAAGGCAGCACAATCATCAAAACCAGCAGTGCTGCCAAACACTCCCATCTCCTTCCCTTTCCAACGCTAGCATTAACTGCATTACCTCTGGGAAAGGGCTAATTATGGCTGACCCCACCTTTTCCATCCTGACACTGGCCTCAGCAACACCCACAAGATGATGGCACTGAGATATCAACCACAGCTGCCCACAAGCTGCATTTCAAGCCACAGCAAATATCAGCCCTTAAAGCCTGTGGGAAGGCATGTGACCTGACTGATAGGGCAGCTGATTACACTTGATGTTAAAATGCTGGTGGATGTTTTGCTGCCAGATTCTGGCCTGGACAGGCCTTCTCACTCTCTAATAAAATAGCAGGATCTAGGAAAATTTCCTGTAAGACCAAAGTGAACTGGATGCTATAGATGCTAAAAGACGTCATCAGTGTCTTTTCTTGAGAACCAACTCCTGTTCTGGAAGGAAAAAGTCCTGTTTGGAATAGGCTGGAGGACAGCAGTCAGTAGAAGAGAACTGATTTATATTTAACATCACTTTATCAGTCACTGTCATGAGATCTTTCTGCACCTTTTTAAGCTGACAGCTTTAATTGTGCCTGTAGAACTTGGTATCAGAGGTGATTCACCTCACCTTGCTATTCATTCTCTTTAGATAACGGATGATAGGCTGGACTGCACAAGTCTTGGGGAAAAAACCTTCATTGGGCCATCATGACCATCCCCAAAAGAGCCCCATATAAATAGGGTCTTGTTTTAGCTGGCCAGTCCTACAGGGTCTTCTATGTCAAAAGCCAAGGCTAGAAATGGCCATGTAGCGAAGAAAAATCAGGAATTGTAATTTTTTACACAAGAGAAAAAAAAAAAGCATAATGTCTCAGTTTTGACATAGTACAAAACTTGTCGTTGGCAGGGGACCCATGTCATTTGTCAAAGGAGTAATTTGTGTTCTTGTGTAACAACAGATGCTAATGGGAAGCACACTCATTGCTCCATCCCTGCCGGCCACCAGCGTACAACCTCCGCCGTCCCGAGGGCTGCCCAGAGCCAAATCACCTGGGCTGAGCCCTCTNTTCACAAAAGAAAAAAAAAAAAGCATAATGTCTCAGTTTTGACATAGTACAAAACTTGTCGTTGGCAGGGGACCCATGTCATTTGTCAAAGGAGTAATTTGTGTTCTTGTGTAACAACAGATGCTAATGGGAAGCACACTCATTGCTCCATCCCTGCCGGCCACCAGCAGAGCATCTGCGTACAACCTCCGCCCTTCTTTGGGCTGCCCAGAGCCAAATCACCTGGGCTGAGCCCTCTCTGTCCCCTCACCCCACTAAACTCCTGCCTTACACATGGACCCAGGGTCAACACTTCTCACTTTATTGTCTGGCAAATCAAATCCAGCTAAGTGACAGGGTCCTTGAGGCTGTTTTTAGGCTCATTTCTTTCATTAGCTTTTAAGAAATACAAAAGCCTGTGAAGCCATGCACTGGATGTCCTGCCAAGAGTCCCTTGGTTTTGAGAGCCTCAGGCCCCTCTCAGAGGAAAATTCCCATCAGTCTCATTGCCCACTGAATCTAACAAGACACTTCATGATTTAAATATCACCAGCAAAGTTTAAGCAAATCGAGTTCACATTTTCCTGATCCAGAAAGAAGCGGGGAGCCACACAATGTGTGGTTTCTTGGCAGTAACCTGAAGAAATGATTTTTCACCCATTTCACCTGATGCACAGCCAGCCTTGAGGAAGGGTGCAGCAACTTGGTTGCCTAAATTGTCAGGGAAGGAGCCAGGGATTTTCTCAAGTTCACTTTTCCCTCTCACCCACTGGTCAGCAGCACTGAGCCTATCAGCAGTAGCTACATGGATCTGCTGACCTCCTGTACGTTCCTGTTCAAGCACTGCTAACAGGAGATCAGGCAATAGAAATGCTCACTCAGTGGTGGTAACCCATATCCTCTCTAAAGTTTATCAATTCCACTAATTTTCATTTCCTAGCAGAGCAGAGCACAGTACAACTGAACATTTCACAGGGTCAAAGCTTGTCAGCCTAACTCCATCTCAAGAATATTTTAAGTGAGCTTTAGCCAGGTGCTGAGGATTACACACTGTTCCACATGGAGACTCAAGCATTTCACAGAATGGGTAAGGCTGGAAGGGACCACAGTGGTTCACTGAACCTCCCTGTGTGCAGGATCAACAAAACCATTGGCACAACAAAGAGGTCAATATTAGAGGACAGTAGTAAGAAGCAAAAGGATGTTTAATTCTGGGTTTTGAGAGATTCTCCTTATAAATAAGCACAGGAGATTAAAAACTCTTAAGAAAAAAACTGCTAAGAATACAATACTTACATTTCAGCATTTTTTTTTTGTTTAGAAGCACACCAGCCATGCCAAAGCAATTCATCTTGGAAATACAGCAAGGGAATTTGCTGTTTTATGAACATCATCTCAACAGTGAGACTTTGTGGCAATGATCCCAATAGACTTGCAGATCACACTTTTTTCCTGTGTAACATGTGCCACTGAAGGGTTTGGTTGTGCAAAGAGCAAAGTCCTTCTATTCCATTTAAAACAGCAGATCTGAGAAGCATTATTTGCAGAAAGAAGAATTATATGATTCCTTTTCCCAGTTTCAAAACTTGCAGCTATGCACTCCATTCAGCAAACTAATGAAAACAACTGAAAACCCTATTTCTAGTTACCCAGCTGAGAACATTCCTGACCAGATCTCTGATTAGCATTTTACACCCCTTTTTCCTTAGCACATGTGTGTTTTCCAATGATAAGTTGTTTATACATTTCTAAATTGCTGGCAAACATTAGAATCCTTTTTCTTTGGTCTTCCTACCTATGTCAAGATTTACGAGACAAAATATCATAACTGCTCACAGTAAGTGTAGATCTAGACCACACATAAAGCCAAGAAAAAGCACAAAAAGCTGAAGAATTGCCCAGTGCTGGTCCATTGTAACTCTGTATTTGTATCAGGATCCTGTCAGTGTAACATCCTCCCTTCTGGAACACAGCTCATGGGATGCCTTCAGTGCCTGCAAAAAGTATCAGTCCTAAGTATTATTTGCAATTTCTATGGACCATTGAAAGTCTGAACAGGCAGCTGGAGAAGCCTCTGGAGATGTTTCCTCTCCAGAGTTCTTTCCTTTTCTAAAATGGTCAGTTTGCTACTTATTATCCATCTGAAAAGTCACAATATTTTAACCAAGGCTGGATAATTTCAAAACCAAAAGATCATACAATTCATGATACTATACACAAACTCACATTTCCAAATCTTTTGATAGCTTTAGATCCAAGTATTAAAAAACTGCAGGATATAAATCAACATAATACATAAAATTTAGTGCAAGATTCATTGAGTAATTAGCACAACCACAATTAGTGCCCTGGACAGACAAACTTTGTGCTGAGGGAACTAGAAGTGAATGTCAAGATCTCCACTGGCAGCTTTTCACCTGCTGGCCACTCCCTCAGCCAAGGAGAGAACGGACTCAGAATAATGTCCAGGGTGACATGGGGGAATATAAATGCATTATTTCCCCCAGAGGTATTACATGGAAGAAATCCTTCAGTGTCTTTAGAGCTGCTTGCCCCAAATCCTAAAGCTGCAAGGTCCATCTGCCCTCCAGTGTTCAAGCAATGCTTTGCTAAAACAGCAGCACCATGCCCAGACTGACAGATGCTGCTGACTGAGAGGATGATTCCTTAAGGGATGCATTCAGCTAGAAGATCAGTCTTTATACACTGGGGTCCAAAATGTGGAGCTCTCTCCCCTCTGAGCTGCCTTGAGTCCTTTCCAAGCACTCACTTTTTGTGATTGATCGTTTTGCAATGATTTTTTTATTCCATTTGGGACAGGAAGGTTTTGTGGTTTTCCTTTTCTGTTTAAAAGCAAAAAACTACTGTTGATTACTTATTTTTGTTACCTGCTTGCCAGAGTTAACTCTCTACAGTTTCTTGTCTTGAGTTAAACAACTCTGGTAATAGCCACTATGTCTACTACATTACAACTAATTTTTAACTATCAGTTCCCTACTTTGAATTTATTTTACCCATTTTAAAAGCATTTGGAAGAGAGCAACACTGAAGCACAGATGGCATCATTAAAAGTAAACATTGGCCAGCATACAGTACAAACACCGTACTGTGGCATCTGCTCTAAATTTAGGGTACACCACAGTCAAGTCAATAGCATGGGTTGATATTGGTTTACCTTTTAATGAGGTCCACAATATTAGTAAAAAAGTGGCAGAACAACATGAGAGACTCTTAGCTTGTGAGTAAGGTACTGCTTCTTGAATGTTAACTATCTGGCCCAGGCTCAAAATTAACTTTTAGGCACAGTCTGGATGCATGATTCTCCTGATCCCAGTCCTCCAAGCCAAAAGGGAGGCAGCATTAGTCAATTTATTAAGCTGGTGACAGCTCCTCTGCACACTGATCTGCACTAGCAGTGGCTCTGAGTAGCCTGTAGCTTCTCCCCAGAGGAACAACGAGCCAGCATTTAATGTCTACATCCTCCTCTGTCCCAAGGTTTGGCAACTGTGAAAGCAGCCAAAGGCACAGCAGTGCCTTGAAACAATCCCACATCTAGGCTAATGATAAGAATTCTAAGCACAGAAGTGATTTAGGAATGCTACTGCTGGAGGACTGGGGAGAAATAAATCACTGGATCTTATGTTTCTAATGTATTCCTGAAATGCATCCCACCCTCAAGTCCTGCCTCTGTGAATACCTCAGGGTGCATTGCAGATCTCAGCAGTTTTTGAAAGAAGCCTTTTTGCCTTCTTTGCTGGTACAGTTTTCAGAGCCCCATGGAGAACCAGGCACGCCAATTCCCAAGATAATCCCAGCAGGAACCATCTACCCTCTTGCTTTATGTAGACTTGAACCTTCCTGCCCATGTGCTACCTGGGGACACTGTAAGGGCCAAGGGCCCCGTGGTGTCTGCTTAGCTCCTTGCCAACGAAGCCCAAAGAAAAGTACAAGAGACGTCTGTGATCACTACACTGACAATGCCTTTCCCTTCTCATGGGATGGCCTCCAGAAATACAGGTCCTCTGCTTCCATGCACTAGGGCTCATCTTCTCAGTGCTAACACTTGATGATTTACGAGGGCAGAGGTAGAAAGCAAACCTTTTCTGTTTATGTACACAACTAACCATCAGTTTGACTTCTGGCCACATACAAAATTTTGCTGCTTTACTGCCCTCGATCAACACAAAATAAAATGTCTACAGAGAAATTGCTATTCATAGCAAAACAGGAGTTGCCACCTAAGACTTGCTGTTGCACTAAACAGCCAGTCCATTATTCTCTTCTTCATAGCTATTCCTTGTGCATTTCAACTGCTCTGTTAGACGGCTCTTCAGGGATTAAGGAGTAATGTTTCATTTTTCACTGATCCTTAACAAAATACAGCAAAAGTATCTACAATATAACAGAAGGGGTGCTGTCATTGTTCCAAGCATATTATATTTTAGACTAGCTGAATAACCTTTTGGGAGCCAGAATGCTGATTCACACATAAAATGTTACATTCCCTTATCCATTAAGCCACATTTATGCAGAAATGCATTCCCTGTTTTGGACTGGGGTTTGCTCATCTGTAAAGAAAGGGACTTTATTCTCAACTGGGGGGTAAGATGAGCTAAGAATCTCATAATATTTTTCTTCCCATTACAGTTGGCCAGGCCACTGAAGTACCTCAGTTACATGACCCACAGCATTAGGTAAAGCTATGCTGAGTCTCACCCACTCCCTCCCATTGTGTGGCACTAATAGCATGCAAGAACTCAACATGGAATTATTTTCCATCTTTTCCTCCCATGGGGGTTTACAGTCTCATCTGATTTCAGCAGCAAATATTTCTTAATAAAATGCTGCTGCTGCAGAAGAGAGAGAACTTGGGCAGGGAATGAAAACTACCCCGTGGTTCAGACCACCATTTTTCCTCCTTGATCTGGCTGACCAGGGGGTCACACCACCTTCACTTTCACCTGCTCCCAGGCAGGCTGCAGTCCCAGCTTGTGTTACTCATCTATCAGAGCACTGCTGCAAAGGCAGTGCTACATCAACTGTACTTTGGGTACGTGCTCATCCTGGACCAAGGCCCGGAATCTATTGTAAAAGTTTCAGGTTCTTTCTCACCATCTCTTACTAACCAGCACATTTTTGAAAATTATTTCAATAGGAACAGCCATTCAATCATTAAGTCGCTGGTCTTTTGAAAATCTGCTCTGAGTCACTTAGAATCTAATTATCACTGGTATTTAAATCATCGTCATTAAGGGAACCAAAGATGTTTTCTGTAAAGATTCATTTTTGCCTCCAGATTTGTTTCATCAAGCAAGCAGAGGATGTCAAGATCTCCACAAAAGCAGATCATGGAAAAAAAGCAAGTCTCATACCGAGCTGCAGAACATCAGAAAACACTTAAAGATGTTAAGGCTCGAATAATTATGCAGCAAAAGCTTTTACATAATTTGTGTCACCAGACTTAAATCTAAGAAAAACTTCAAGGGCCTCAAATATTTAAGATGCATTTGCCAGAGTGCTGGAACGCAGATAAAACTCACAGAGAAGAGAAGAGTAAGTGGTCCAGTCACCAAGCCAAGGCAAACTCCATCAAGGGAAAAAAGCTGGGGTCATGGCTTCAGGCTTTACTGCATGCTAAAAAATTAACAGAGCAGGACACTCTCTCCCTGTGCTACCAGCAATCTTCCCATGCATTTCAAAACTAACGTGAATTTCTGGTCAGAACAACAAAAGCTTAGCATTAACCTCACACTATGGTGAAGGTATTTGCATTTCACAAAAGCAGGAGAAATTCCCACTAACGCAGCCTTCACTGCAGTTCACATCCCAGGGGGCTGCTGCAGATGTTGCTCCTGCTGTACTGAAAGTCAAGATGGGAGCTTTGCCGCTGGTTTCGGCAGTGCCGGATCAAGTCGATTGAACTTCTGCAGGGTTTGAGGCTGTGCATGTCCCGAACTGCCTGGGGAGATGAAAGCCAGCTAGGACCAGCACTGCCACCTCCAATTATCCTGAGCAGTACCATTCCATAGGAATCATCCACCCTTTGGCAGCAGGGCCTACAGATCACTTCTGTCTCAACCCAGCCCTTTTTAGTGGCAAATGGTCTCCGTGCTCACCCTCTGCTCAGGAGAGAATTTCATCCTCCCTTTGGGTTTGGTAGCAAGACACCCACTCTGTCACAGACCTTATGGGAACACTAAATCATTTCCCTTGTCTCAGGCAGCCTTGGCACCCTTCTCCCCATCAAATCCCCCTGCAAGTGACCTTTTCCTCTCTTCCAACATGAAGGATAAAGGAAATGTAGACTAACACTATACATATAAGAATAGACCCTGAAACCAAAGGTATGTGGGTTTCATTCTGTAGAAATGACTCTGAAATTCCATGGTTATTGTTGTGTAAATGCTGTCACATCAAAAATGCTCTCAAGGTAAAGAGCAAAATAAAAAAAGACAGAAAGATCCAGCAATTTGACTCCAGCTGGTGCTACACAGGCAGATTTGACTCCAAGGTCAGATTCAGCACTGACAGAAGCTGGAGCAACAGGCTCTGCCTATTGCAGTTATTAAATCTGAGGGACAAATGCCCACCTTCCTTTGACAAAAAGTGCCCTGTTTTGTTTCCCAGAACAGAGGAAAACCTGTACCTGCTGAAACCCAAGCAGTGGCAGAACTTCAGAGCATGATCTCAAAATGGAAATCTTCATTCTCTTGCCATATTGCCAGGGTCTGGCACAAAGCCTGAATCATTAGGGAGACAGCTCTTTAAGGAACAAGGAAACAGGCTGGTGGAAGAGCCCTTTTACTGCAAAAGATACTGGCACTGAACCTGGCCAGGCACTAAACATTGCTCAGCTGCAGTTTGAATACCAGAGCTCCTACTCAAAGGCAAAACCTCCTCTCTTTATTGCAGTTCTAATCAGCAGGAACGTGATCAGATCCCTTCCCAGCATGAGCTGTCTCACCCCACATCTGCTGCTTCTTCCAGCCCCCAGTGAACGAGAGAAAAAAGGAAAAATAGTTTATTAAAGAAAACAAACCCAAAGCTGTGCAACTGCTGTTTTAGCCCCACTGGAGGAGCTTTTGTCTAGTTTTACAGGGCCTAACATGTGTTCGATCAAGATCAATTTCTGAGAAGATCTAGATGGAAAACAATCAGGTGTTATCAACAGTATCACTGGAGCAACATCAAAGCCTTGCCTCAGTGCATGGGCCTTGATGCACCCCAGCTGCTCCAGACAGAGCCCAAGGAAAAACTCCAGGATCTGACAGAGGTTGTGAGACACCTTGTAAAGATGGAGAAAATTAGCCAAGCAGGTGCTTGGTGGGGAATGTTTCTAGAAACTCCTGCCTCAGCACTGAGATATGTAAGAACAGTAAAAATAAGAAAAAAAAATATATATTTTTAAAATAAGGATGCTTTCTGTAAAAAATACTTTTCTTAAAAGTAAAATAGCCACAAATAAGGATTCTGGAGATGGTTTGTCCCACAGCTGTTTGTCAGGAAGTGCTCCACACAGACCCTGGCACTAATCCCTGCTGGACACAGGATTATGCCCATGGCTGGGGCTGGTCTAAAAGAAACTCAGATCTGCTGTAATGACTCAGAGGAAACTCATACAAATTGAAACTGCTCATGAACTAGAACTTCGTGCAGAGGTCACAGGCCCTGCTAATTAGATACAGCCACAATTAACACTGCCCTGACAGTTGTCAAGTTCTCAGACTCAGTTTGACAGCAGGGCTGTCCCAGTCCTTCTCCCATCTCTGAACAGTCCAGGTTGCCTCACACTTTATGTCACTGTTCTGCTTAGAGACAGAGGTGAATGGGCAGGGACAGTGAGGCATCCAACAGCTCTCAAACCTCTCTCATGGCTTGGTGGCCAGATGCAGAAAAACATGCAGCTTTTATTTCAGATACCTCTTCTTGGGCATGTGAAACTTCTGTGTGGAAAAGGTTAAAAATGTGGTTTGACATTCTGCTGATAGCCCAGGAGATCCATCCTAAGTATGGAGGGAGACTTCCAACCAATGCTCAAGGCCCACTTAGCGATAAGACATCCTTTGGAGCTAAGCAACACATCTCACTCTGCCATGTGTCTCCCATCTGAGCAGCTTAGGCTACACAGCAGATTTAATCAGTTCCAGCTGGGACATTTCCTGTCTCCCCACAAGCTGCATTAACCCCTTCTTTCTTTCTTTCTTTCTTTCTTTCTCCTATTCAGAGGATCTTAGAGCACAGATAGTTCTCCCAAGCATCCCACAAACAACATTACCTCTCATTCCTACCATTTCAAACATTCCAGTATTACTCATGGCTCATGCAGCACAGGTTTAACCCTGGCACTGTATAGAATTGGACAACTAGAGGTGTCTGATCCAAGATGGACTAGAAAAGGATCTTTCCTGCAAATCACTTAACTACTGGACATTTCTCCTTAAAGATGGCCTTCTTTTTCTGGATTTATATCCAGGTATGTTTTTTGAATTAGATGTCCCTTTTTTCCCTCTAAGATACACTCCCAACAACAGAATGAATAATTCCCTTCACCCACATCTGCTTCACGTTTCTAGGGCCCAGTACTCCAACAATGTTTGCAAGAAACCAGAGAAGTAGGCATCCACTTCCTGTGATAACTAGCCAAAAAACAAAGCAGGGCATAATCACCTCTCTGCTCCCAGGCACACGTTACAGCTGGCATCCCTATGAAGCTGGTCCAGTCAAATCACATAGAGAACTCACAGGACAGGTATCCAAACGGAGCAGTGCCTCACCTTTCCCAAAGTCAATATATCTTATGAGCCCATCTGGCTTCAGGACTAATATTAACAAGCTGTGCCACTCACTCTGACCTCTCTCTGACCACTAATTCCTTCCTATTCTTACTATCCACTCTTCCCACCATGTATTTGCCAGATTTCCCCCAAGCCGACAGGATATACAGAAGTGGTAATCAACTCCAGCTGAGGTGCCTCCTGCTTCCTAAAGCCTGCCTCGGCTCCACTGGTATTTGTCCCAGGGTTTATCCACATCCCGAGGCAGCACAAAGCCCATGACGCATTCCGCCATCTCCGGCGGCTCCGCAGCCATGCCGCCCTCCCAGAGCCTGCACAGGACCGCATTCTAAAATAAACACAACTTTGCTTACACTGTATCCTGATCTTTCGACGAGGGCTTGGGCTCTGCCCAGGAGGCAGACAGAAAGACTCAGCTGGGCAGAGAGTGGGCTTGTGGTTGAGGCCCTGGTCTGGGAGTTGACACAGCTGGGACTGGACCCTGCTCCCCTGCCACCTTCTATCGTGACCTTGGACAAGCTGCTGGCTCCCCTGGGCCTCAGCTTTCTCCTCTTCAAAGTGTGATGCAGATCTCTTGGTGCACTTTTCCTGTAGAGACTGACCAGGAATTTAAGTCAAAATGGGACTTCTGAATTGCATTTTAACCACAGTTCCCAACTTTTAAGCTGGCACTAACTCATGTAGATCCTCTGGCCTAAACATCATAACTTAGATGGATGACATTGCTGCTAGAAGGGAATCTGCCTTGGAGGACAGGACTAGAGTTCCAAATTAAATTAATGAATTACGTGGCAAAAAACAA
Organism: Notiomystis cincta; assembly: GCA_013398075.1. Classification (NCBI taxonomy): domain Eukaryota; kingdom Metazoa; phylum Chordata; class Aves; order Passeriformes; family Notiomystidae; genus Notiomystis; species Notiomystis cincta. The sequence continues at coordinate 307,844 of VZRX01003017.1, forward strand.
GAGAGTTAAAAATTCAGTAAGTGTGATATCTTTGCACTGAAGTGGGAATACTCATTTATAGCCAGAAGAAGAGGTAAGGACTGTGCAGAAGTGCTGGCTGCATGAAGAGAACCAGGCTTTTGAATAAATAAAGCCATAACCATCATCCTGGAACACATAAGCAGGAGTAAAAGCTGAGGCATATGAAGTACCCACTTCATTCAGCTTTTGCAAGACCTCAGCTGAATAATTACACCTTGATTTGGACCATTTAGAGAAATTCCAGAGAAGAGTCATGGGAATGTCTGAAGTTCAGAAATCATGAGCTGCCAAAAAAGACTAAGAAACTGGGGTTGCTTAAAGAGAAGAGAAATGGGCTGCTGAAAAAAGGGGAAAGAATTAATCCATGGTGGTCAGAACAAATAGAAATATGATTAAGTTACACATATTTAGGAAAACATGGGAAGTAAAGGAGTAGTAAAGCACAAGAATGTTTTTCTTGGACAGAACATCCACCATTAGGAGAATTAAGGACAGGTTAAAAGAAAATCTGTAAGGAGAGCCATAGCTTGGTTTGATCCTGCTCACAGTCAGAGGATGCCCTAGAAGATCTGCATCCCTCTCAGCTGTACTTTTTTATTATTCTTTCATTTCTGAAGAGATTGGTCACCTATGGAGTCCACACCATAGACACATTCATAAAATGGATGTACCTGAAACTTCTTAAGGTTTGGGTTTTCTCAAGCCTGGTTCCAGACCCTCAGTTTTGAGGAAGAGTTTCACCACAAGCATGTTCAATATGGGAGTTTTACTGTTACATTACACTTTCCAGCCAGTTATTTTTAAATGTTTGAAAAAAAAATATAGATTTTGCCTTTCAAGCACCCTTAGTCAGCAAGATGTGTATGTAATATAAGACAATTTGAGGTATCCATAATATCCACAGGTGTACTCAGCACCTTTATTTTTTAAGGTCACATTAAATGCTTTGCCTTAGTGGCCTCATGGTAAAAAACACTGCAGAAATTGGGTTTCATTCACAACTGGTTGATGAATCCATAGAAGGAGACACTGATTAGGGATTTCGTAATACCTTTAACACAAGTTTTCCAGAAAATCAAAATATTGGGTTTTTTCAGGAAAATCAAAGTCCTGTAACAGAGGTTAGACAATTTCATCATGTTACCAACATTGAAAGACTCCAACTCAAAAAACAAGGAGCTTGAAATTTTCTACAAGGATAGTCATTGATCTAAATATACAAAAAATCTTGCTAGCTTTCACTAAGTCCCCTAGGTGTGAATTTTGAAAGATAAAGACATAAATAACCATAGCCCTGTTACTGAATTAGTGAAAGAGGGATATCTCCATAGTTTTAAGCCAGGGAAGTATTTTTCAAGCACCAAACCCGACAACTCTTCTCATTCAACAAGTGGGGGGAAACAGGGACAAATGTCATTAACTGTGCACTGCAAGGCTGCAAGTCCAGTGCCAAGGAATAAAACCTTTCAAGGCAGGTATGTTATGGAAGCAGAGAAGAGATGGTTGCCTCTGCAAATACCTGAGGCAGGTGTTTTTGTAAAGAGACAAACCACATCTCCATGCCTGGGTTAACATAACTGCAGACAATCACTCTCCTGCCTGGAGAAAAGTTGAGCTGGGAGGCTGCAAATCTGGTTATTGCTCATATGGAATTTATATTCTTCCTATCAGTGATCTGGTTACTACTCTACCCACTCTGACAAACAGACACTCTCACATGTTTTAGGAATCTATTGGAGAAATTGCTAGATTGTGCCAGAGCAGCAAGTGATCTTTGAGCAAGTGCTGAGAACACATCTGCCTGCACAAGGTGCTTGAAGCAAGAGTAAACCCTGTGATAAACCAGCATGAAAGAGAGTGTGTGTGGGGGATGTTCCCTCTTCCACCAGGAGCCTTGCACAGATACTGAGAAATAAACTCCCACTATCAGCAGGCACAGTCCCATTGCTGAACAATCACTGCTCTCTCATTGTAACAGTCCCAGCTCCCTCCTCTGCTCTAGCCTCATCCATAATTGTTAGATTCCCCAAACACGAGGAGGAACCCTCTCTTCACATCCCCTGCATGGCCCAGCAGCAGCAGGGAAAGCATTTCCTGCACTGTTGCTGTTAAACCCAGACTGCAGCAGAGTCATCTCAATGCGCAAGCTCTGCCTCAACATCTTAACAATCCATCTCCACAGCAGCTCAGTGACTTTTGGGAGAGCACTGTGTTTCTATTGAAACAGGAGAACCAAGAAGACACTTTGACTACATTATTGATGCCACTGTGAAGATTCCACAAGGAATCCAGAACGAAACTGAACCACACATTGATGTGTCTCAGCTGCAGCTAAAACAAGTGGGAGCAGTCATATTTGTAGAGCACTGGCAAGATGATTCTAGAGGTAGAAAAGAAATAGCCCATTTAGATCCCAGAAGAGGATAAAATGCATATCTAGGAAACAAGCAGAAAAACAGAAACTTAATGAAAGAAGCATAATTCCCAAAGAAAACTAAGGAAAAAGGAGCAAGCATCCCTTTTTCAGGGCATCATAAATAGTTATTCCTCTGCTCTGCTGCTTTCCTTCCTCATTTAAAGGAAACAAACATTTTAAAGTTGCAAAGTGCAAACCAACCCTGCAATTAAAGAGGGGCCTGGGGTGCAAAGACTTGGATCAGGACTTCTCTCAATACAGAAGTTCAAGCAAGCCTGAACATTTGGGGATCATTTCTATTTATGCGTTTTTTCATTGCCCTGATCTTCAGTTCCCTGGAAGGTGAAGAGAGCAGCAGCTATTTCTGGTTCCAACTATATGACTTACTTCTCAAAAAAGAGGAAAACTTTTGGGAAAGGTCAGTGCAAGGCTGCATCTGCTTGGCTGTAAAATGCCTCTAGCCATTTATATGGGGTATACACAAATATTTATTGGGTTTTCAATCAAAAACAAATATTTACTATTCTAATTACAGCAGTACTTGGCAAACACACTAGTCTGCAAATACAGAGCATCTTCCTAAGGAAATACATCCTCATCCACGGAAGTGGAGGACAGCAAAAGCAAAGCCTCTCCTCTGAAGACAGGCTGAGAGAGTTAAGAGTTGTTCAGTCTGGAGAAGGCTCTGGACAGATTTTAGAAACCCTCCAGTGCTTACAAGAGAGCTGGAGAGGGACTTTTGACAAGGGGAACTGCTTCAAACTGAGAAAGGGTAGGTTTAAATTAGATATTTGGAAGAAATGCTACATCATTAGGGTGGTGAGGCCCTGGCACAGGTTCCCCAGAGAAGCTGTGGCTGCCCCATCCCTGGAAAACATGGAAGTGTTAAAGGCCAGGCTGGACAAGGTTTGGAGCAACCTGGTCCAGCGGGAGATGTCCCTGCCCAAGGCAGGAGAGTTAGAACTGGATGATCTTTAAGGCCTCTTTAAGCCCAAACCATTCTGTGACTTTATGAATAAGGGATGATTTTTATAATTTCATTTCCATCCCTGAACGTCAACCAACTCAAACAGAATAAGATCTGTTTAGTGCATGCTGAAATGCGACTTTGACCGCATGTCCTGAACTGATGGAAAGTTTTGCTTTCCCACTCTGTTCTCTATGGCTGAGCGTGCAGAGCACACAGAAGCACCTTCCAAGACATCAATATATTAGAGAGGAAACCCCCACATGTTTTAGTAACACACAGCTACAAAACTTCAGTTGAAATGGCAAGTGCTGTGATCCTTAATTGACCACGGCAGCTTTGGAAAGCCAGAGAAAGCACTACAACAGTCAGGCTGAACTAAAAAAGTGCACCAGTCATTTCTGTTCTAACATTTCAATACAGAGGAAAAACTTGAGAGCTCCTCCACGCACAACATTTAACAACAAGTTTTGGTTATGGATGACTAAACTATTGGTTTCTAGTCTGGAATACTTTGCAATAGCGTCTTCAAAGAGTCAATAAGCAGTAAAGTTTAATTTAAAGTGATCAGTTTTACTTAAGTAATGGAGCACAAAATGGAAGGTTATAAAGAATTAACTGACTATACATTCATAGTCATGCAGTAGGTGAAAAAGTAAATAAAGAGGGTTCAGCAACATATACAGACAAGTCCCTGATCATCTTAGTCTTTATATTTTGGGACACATTGAGGTCTTCAGGCTTTGAAAGCCTTCATCAAATCCTTTAGACGACTGATCCGGGCTCCCCAAATAAGTCTGAGACAACCCTGAATTAAGGCATGCATCAACCTAATCAATATCTTTTCCAGTTGCTGTGCCCACAGCACACTATCCATCACCAGTAATGGAATCGTGCATTAGAGGTTTGAGGTTAGACAGCCTTAGATTTCTTCCTGCCTTCTTCTCACCATAGAAATCTGAAAAAACCTGAGCAGAGAGAAGAGGAGGGAGCTGCTCACTTTGAATCATTCGTTACCATAAACCTGATGACTTGGACTCCAGTTTGGGACAAGTGTGTCATGAGACCTGTTGAAAAAAGGTCTGTTTCAAATAGACACACACCCATCTGGATGGTCCTTCTGGTTTTGTCTTCATTTTAGGTTTGGTTTGGCTCTCCTGGAGCTTGTTATTTCACTTTTCAAAAAAAGCTGCCAAATGTGGACAGTGGGTGTGTCCTGTTGACATCTTGCGGTCCGCACAATATGTCCATTTTGCTGATTGTCAGGGCAATATGATTAAGACCTTAAAATCAAGGGAGATTTTAGCCTGTGACATGTGTTGAACAGCAGCAGTGTTTGTTGAACAGCAGCAATTAAGCCTCATTTCAACAGTCAAGGATGACCACCTCCATCACTCTTCCTCAACCACCCTCCCTCAGTCCCCAGCTGTATCATTAGTCTGGGTCTTCCTTTGCTAACCAGGATTAGGCACAGCTCCAGCCAGAGCAATACCAGCAACCAGACTGAGCTAGAGCCAAGGTCCTTCCAGTCCAGTACCCTGTGTCCAGCCACAGCCAGGAAACAGCTGTTTAGGAACAGAAACAAGGCAAGAGAATTATCCTCCTTGTGGTATAGTCTCCAAGTAATCAGCAGTTTAAGGAAATATTTCCTGATTTCCAGAAGTAGACTGTTCCCACAAGATTATGTGCATCCAAGGCTTGGTGTTCCCTCCCAGCCAACTGGCAGAGGTTGGATCTTCAATCTGTCAACCCTGAAACACTGCAGAATAGGCCAAATTCTCTGCCAATAAAAAAATCAGTGACATTTCACCAGTGTGAAAGATATTAACATTATACGAGTTCTTTGGAGTCCTGTCTGAAAATGAAAGCATCCTAGGGCCTGGTTCTCATGTAGACAGAGGATCTTTAAATCATAACAGCAATAAGGAAAAGATTAGAAGCAATCCTAAATTTTATTTGGCTGCCCCTGAGGAGCCTTAGCCCAAGTTTGAGAGAGGTTTCATTATGAATTTAAAAGCTAATAGGTAACCCCCAACCATTAATCTCCTTCTAAGCACCACACATTGGACACAGCACTAAGAAAACCAAGGTTCAGATGTGAATATATAAAAGAAATTAAATTAAAGTGTTGCAACTAACTATCCACATGGCTAAAGTGATTTACAGCAGCCATGAATACAGCCAAGCACTGGTAGGAAGAGTAGCACACACAGTAAAATGATATGGCGTGGTATAATATTTATTAATATTTTCAATAATTACTTCAATATAAATGACTTCAATGACTCAGAGAATCCCTGCCAAAACAGTGTAACATATATCACACACCACACAGAGAGAAAGAGTATCCCATACCTTGGTGCCTTATTAAAGTCACAGAATATTTGAAGTAAGAAGGCACCTCTGGAAGTCATCTACTCCAACCTCCAGTTCAAAGCAGGTGTAATTAGACCAGGCTGCTCAGGGACACGTCTACTTGAGTCTTGAACATTTCCAAGGCCAGAAATTCCACAAGATTTAAGTCATGATGTTAGAAAAATCATTTCATTTAAGTTGCAACTGTCAAACACCATTATTCCTCCATTACAGCGTGCAAGTTACATTGACTACTTCCCACCATTTCTGTTTCGTATTGCTCTTCTGCTGAGACTCCAGAAAATTATTTGATGAAAAAATGCTTTGCAGAGGTCTCCCTCAGCTTCTGGAGCTGATGTGACAGGGAAAAGGACAGGTTCCTACCTCAGCATTCATCACTTGAGCCAAAAAATTTGTTATAAAAAGCACAAAATGAGACGGGATGACATTTCTAGTGAAGGATTCAGAACTTCCTAATGCATTGCAGGTTTTGGGCACCATCACTCTAGAGAGGCACAGGAAGAGGCAGGCAACAGCTACAAGACAGCCTGAAACTGCACTCCAGCCCATCCACAGCCTGGCTCACACTCCACACCAGAAGCTCCCCAGACCTTCAGTGAGATGTTGTTATTGGACAAACCCTCCTTTGCCTTCAAGTAAACTCAGTGATTTGCAGACAGAAATTATTTCCTGTTCCAATCAGAGGTTTGTAGGACTCCATCTCAACAGACCACAACATTACTGTGATAAAAGCAAAACCAAAAAAAATCAAATAAAGTCCATCAAGAAGTCTGGACTTCAGGAGTGGCCAGGATAAGTCACAAGGTGATATACTTGAAATAATAAACCAGCTTTGGGACCCACATACACACTGCTCAGTGTCCCTGCTGACCCACAAAGGGACAGAATAACTTCAAAAAGTTCTGGATTGGATGAACAATTTCTGTTCCCTTGTCCTGCCCAAACCAGAATCTGTTTCAAAAGGAGGGATTAATTGCATCAGGGGATCACTCAGAGCAGGTAAAATGTCATTAGGATTTCCACTGTCCTAGACATTTGACTGCACAACATAATTCCTAACAGTCCTCAGACTGTTCCTCACCACTCTGCAACCTCCATTGTTTGGGAGGGATGACTAAATACCAGTGGACAACATCAATTACATGGAAAGAAGAGAAGGAAGATCCTATAACTTTAAAATGCCTCTCTCATCTACCTCAAACTCCCACCCCTCACTCTTATAATGAAGGGAAGGGTGCCTATGAAGCAGAAGCCAAAAATTAATTTAGCAATGTATTGCAGAGCTGCAATAAAAATCAGGTGGAGAAAACACATCCACAGCCTGGTATGTGAAAGGCAGGGAAGGATTCTGGTGCTTTCCCAAGCACAGAGACAGGGAAGGCAACTCAGTTCATCAGTGCTACAGCCACCACCATCACTGGTTTGATTACAGAAATTTTTCCAGTCTCTTATTTCAGTCAAGTTTCCTAACATGTGGCCCAAAGTCTTGCTTGGGTCACAGATTGCACAGAATATCCTCAGCTTGAAGGGACTGCCAAGGATGACTGAGTCCAACTCTTAAGTGAATGGCTTATACAGGGATCAAACCCACAACGATCCGAGAGAAGGGACTTCTGCAAGGCAAAAAAAGATGTTTTTGTGGAATAACAACTCATTTGCCATCACTTTGCACACGATGATGACAAGCCACAGCTAATGCTCCAGGAATTAAGTGTATCTTAATTAACCTGGCTAACAAAAAAAAAGGCCAAAAAAAGAGTTTTACAACCTAGAACAAAGGATTTCAAGCCATTCCTTCTGGTCACTAACAACAGCATGTCCCAACATCTGTCTTAATTCTTCAAAGTGCAACAGAAATGAAGGTCAGGCATTTGACACTTGCAAACTCATCTGGACCAATAAATGTCTGCAGATTTTGGTGAACCTGCTTAAAAAGCATGTCTAAGTGATGTCACCCTTTCCCTGAACCTGCAATATCCCGGAATTTACAACATCCTCCTTGTACTGGAATCAAAGCACCACTGCTTGTTCTGATAAAAGCTTTAACTTCACAGACATTACCCCAACAACATGCCATCAGTTTAACAAAAGGCTCAAATATCAGCCTGCATCACAAGACTCAGCCTCGTGTTTCCTTCCTGCTCAGCTGCAGGGAGCACTCACTGGTGAGCTACAGGCAGAGGGCACACAGAGCCACTCAGAGCAGGCTGGCAGGTTCACCACAGCTCAGCAGGGGCTATTTATGATTATTTATGCACCTGCTTGTACACATGTACAAAAAATAAAGCCATCCAGTGCCCACCATCCCTGCTATTAATGATTATTTATGCACCTGCTTGTACACATGTACATAAAATAAAGCCATCCAGTGCCCATCATCCCTGCCAAGGTTATTACAGACTGTGATATCATCCCAAACAAGTCTTGGGGCTCTAAGAGCCAACATAGGCCCCCTTAGATTCACTCACCACTTTGAATTACCTATTAATGCTGCATCACTTCCAGGAGCTGAGGTGGATCTCATCTGGGAGCCATTTGTAGACAGGTAACAGCAAATGGGCTAATCAAGACTCCAGACTTTCAAAGGAGCATTTTCTTGAGGAAAAAGCAACCTCTGATCTCCTACCCAGCCCAAGTCAGCAGGGTTTGGTTTCTTTCCCTGCTGCTGCCTTCCAGCTGCACCAGGCAGAGCTTGCCAGGCCTCTTTCCTCTACCTCTGAAGACTCACTGGATAACCAGGGCTGTAGTCACGTTGCCAAGGCTTTCATTCTACTCCTTGCTCTCAGTAATCTACCCTTTTCCAAGGGGAAAGAGCTCTGATGTATCAAGAAATCTTGTGCAGAGCAGCTGAACTCCAGTCCTCACTGCTTCACCACACTCTTTCCTCTTCCTCAGGAAGCACCTTCACAGCAGCAGCTTTCATCCAGGCAATATTCCTCAGTTTAACATCATCACCCTATAAAAAGGTCTCTACCTCAAGCTCAGAAGTGCTCCAACTCACTCACAGAGCAGTATATTCCCAATTCAGCCTTTCCTCAGCTTACAGCTCCCCGTAAAAGCAGCATCAGCACACGACTTACACACCAGCCTTTCCCTACAAGCCCAGCTCCTTCCCTGAGACAAAACCAAGTACAGCTGTGGACAACTGAGCAGGGCTGGCCACCCTTAAAAGGTGCAAACACCTCCCACGTCCTACCGGTGACTAGAGGGGATTTGCTTTCAGATTGCTCTAATATAGCTGCAATAAGGAGAAGGAAAAAAACCAAAGTGTATTTGAGTATGTCTTAGGCAGCCTTCTGATTCACAAGAATCAAAATTATTTTTAGAATGTTCTTTATTTGAAATTGAAAAGCTCCTTTATTTAAGAGCAGCACAGAATCAAGAACAAACATAAACAGCTGAGGGAAAATTAAGTAGTGATGAACAAGGTGTTTTTAATTATGTGGGACTGTGCTGAAGCAGCCTGTTTTAGCACTTAATTAAAGGAGTATCTTCTTCTCCTTGCAATGTGAACTGTCAATGTGACATTTGCAGAAGATATGGAGAAATCATGTGTTCCCTATTTACTGTACCAAGTGGTTTGATGGGTGGCATTGGAGTGGGCTAATTAATCCGTGTGCCCCAGGCCTGGGCTGCCAGTGCTGCTCATCAGCCTTCTGATGGGCAGGGCTGGACCCTCTGGGCCTCCAGACAGTGACAGGAAAGAATTGTTGAAGCCATTCTGCCTCTTCATAGGAGGTCTGGTCACACTGAAAACGTGTGGAAAAGGTGTTGTCACTCACAGGGTCCTTGCCCAGTTGAGAGGAGTGGCACAGTCACTGTGGGCTGTGGTCTCTTCCCACCTGTCAAATGCAGTCGAACTCCAAGCCTGCACCTCCTATCCCACTCAACAACAGCACGAGCATTAAAGGGAATGCTGGTGATTTCAAAGGACTAATTTCTACTGGGAGGTAAAAGAGGGAGGCAGAATTGTAATACATGTTTAATTATGGCACTCAAAACCAAGCTTAACTGGAGCTGATAGAAGTCTTTTCATTGACTTCACTTGGCAAAATCAGGCTCATCCTTAGACAAATTCCTTGTTTCCCCTTCAGATCCCTTAGCAGCCTTAGAGCATTAGAACCATGTGTGTGGTAATAGCTTTACTTGTATATGATCAATTCATGCTGCCATTAAGGAAATGGAAATTAGGAAAGGTGACAGAATAAATTAGACTTTCTGCATGTTCCATAACACAAATCCTCTCTGTAGCATTCTGTCCTCTTTCTGGGTGAGAACAGACTTTCTCCTATAGATGCTTTTTGCCAATAAGTAGCTCAAACTGGCTGATCAGTGCCTAAAGCAGGACAAACTCTGTGATTATCTGCATGACTTTTAAAGCCCAGGCTTTCAGGGGTCATGGCAACCCAAATGCTACCTGTGAATTCCATCATCCTAAACCCAAGAAAGGAAAATATTTAAGGTTTTCAGTTTGCACAAACAACCTTCCGTCATCCTGGCAACTTCATTCCATCTGGAACATCCTGTCTTCGTATTTCAGAAAATACAGAATGAGGGAGGACAGGAAATATTAAGAGTTCACGAATGAATTTTCGAAAGTTCTTTGCGTCAGAATGGAAATAATTTTCCTTCCCACTGCTTTTTGCCCCCTCTAGCATCACATTTTCCATCTCGTTGCGCTTTGTATTTGACCTCTTGGTGAAAGTCAGGAAACATCATCCACCTAATTGTGAGCACCTGCACAGCTGCAGGTGTGAGGGGAAACACCTCATTGAGAGGGTCAAGGAACTCTCTGCTGATTTACAATATCAACACCCCTCACATCCAGAAAAAGCAGCCTGTGTTCATTGATAATGCAGTGGTAGAGGGACATGTCAGAAATGCTACTCGTGGTAGTAAAGGTGGTTATGGCTGCTTCATTTTTGAGAAAGAAGGTAATCCTTAGTTTTAGTACTGTCTGGTCTGCATTTTCAGCAAACTTTGTTCTCTCTTTTGAAATCTTCCCCTGTTCTGCCTCAACCTAGGCCGAGGAGAGTGCACACACAGTTCCCTCTGAGTGCGAGGGACACACTGCACTGCCTTCAGCAGGACTGACCACGCACACCATGTGCTGCCTATAGTACACTTGCAGGGCTTTTTCTGTTTAACTTTTAAACTGGACTCATATGAGACTCTCCCCAGCCAGACACCTCATTAAAGCTGACAGATTTACAATCCCCAGCTTGCAGTTTCTGGACTGTGGGTGGCCTTGGCCTTGGCCAACTTGCGAAATTTTGCATGCCACCATTTTCCAGTTGTAGAGTAGGAAGAAGTGGAATCCTCCTTATCTCCCATACACAGCCTTGCTGCTCAGAATAAAGCACTAATATTTCAAAGAGGACCTGCCTGTTAGGACATGCCCCTCCACTGATTGTAACAATGGAAGCCCAACCACAGCTGGGGCTCCTAATAAAAATAAATTAGTGCTGCTGTTGTAAAAACAAATAAATAACGCTAATAACTTCAGGAGAATTCTGTCAACACAGATGATGGGCAGGACTGTCAGAGTATTTATTTACTACGTTTCCAGAACTTTGCTGTTGACCTTTTACCTTCTAGAAACAGCCACGCTACAGAAACCTCCCTGAAGAACCCTGTCTCCCCACACAAACAGCTGAGAACCCTCTGGAGAGCTGCTAGTGAGATATATGCACTGTCTGTCAGTGGTGAAGGAGTCAATTCAACCCCACGATTCAAACAAATGCACTTTAAGAGCATCTAATGTTTATATTGGCTTTGTGTCTGCAACACTATTTTGAGAATGGTCTGCCTAAGGCATTTTTCTCATTTCCAGACTGAAAGGTACTTTAATGGGGCCATGCCTGCAATGGTTTAGTTCCTGTGTTGGGCTCCTTGCCGAGGCTTCCACCTGCCTGTTTAATGGCAGAGCTTTTCAACTGCTCTGCATGGGCTGATATCTGGACTTTAAGGATTCTGCTGTGATGGTGCTGCCTGGTATCGTGTGCTGTACCCTCCTCATGTCCCCAGGCTGAGAGCAATCAGAGCTAGGCAGAGCAGGGAAGGAGTAAGTAAAAGCAATATTTACACAGTAAACTTTCCAAGCATTCAGGAGAGAATGGCTTGCAGATGTATATGTTTAAATGACATTTACACTCCCATTGTTTCCTTTAACTTGGTGCTCATCTTACTCTGGGTTTCTTTGGATGAAAAAAAACAATACTGCTGAGAGCTGTGTTCTTGGTGAGAAATAACACCCTTCCCCTTTCCTCTCAGATGTACTAAGTGCTAAAGGAAAAAAAAATCAACATTGTGGAATTGTGTGTTTAGTGGGGAGGGCTCCCTTAGATACATGAGCTTAAATCAGTCGGGTCCTCTTCAGCCGTACTAGCAAGCAGAAGACTTCAGGTACCTGGTACAGGGGTTCAGAGCAGAGCTGGCACAACATTTTAAATCATTCCTTCCAAGGCTCCAGAGGGAAGGACAAAGGTAAAGAAATCTCAACACAATGTAATATTCAGGCCCATTTTCCCCTCGGCAAAGGCATACAGCTGAAGCAAACTTTGTAGTATTTCTTTTATAAATTGGGAGTCCAAGATTTCTACACTCTTTCTTTCCTCAGCAATCTTGGTCACACCTAATGCTCTAGGCTACACAATGAAAAACAGCATCTTACAATTCTGGTAGCCAGCAGACAAAATAAAAATTATTAACTTCTCTGATTGTTGACTACTTATTTATTGAATACCTCTGTGGATATGGGACATTGCAGTTAATGTAAGTCACATCACCCTGACAGTGGGCCAAGCACCAGGAATCAGCACTGCAGGCAGCAATGGCTCATTACTGGAAGCCAGTGCTGGAGTTAAGGGCTGTTTTCTTCCACATGTGCCGCCAGGAGGGCAAGGGGAAACAGCACCAGGCACTTCCACTTGCCTCTGTGTTGGTGCTTTCATTCTACACAAGTAACTCATATGTGAGGGCTGACAATCAGCAAGTGAAAATCAACAACTGGGCAAAGTCACTGGGAAAACATAATGCCACCTTCTCCATAAATAATTAGGACATTGTACAGCCACTCAAAGTCCAGTCTATCACTCACCCAAGCCAAGGACTACAGAGACTTTTGCAGGCTTTTCAGTGCCCTTGCCATTTGTTAACATGTCCACTGAAAAATTTATTTAATTTACCCAGTGGTCTCTTCCCAGATGCAATGATACTTTGGCATCCCACTCTGCAACATCTCTATTTTTGATTTTCTGTCTTGGAAATTGGTTTTGTGGTTGAACCACATATTTTTTTTCACTCCCTATGATTGACATATGATCTGAGCTTGGCTAGAGGAAAGGGACATTCTGCATAACACATCATCAAGAGAAAACCTGCCCCGGACAAGGAATTTGTATGGACTTGGTCCGACTGGTAAAGCAGCTCAGAACAAAAACATATGACATGCAGAGAACCAGCCCTAAGAGATTAATGTGAAGGCAGGAGCAGAAATCAGACGTCTACTGCAATGGGAGCAGTCCTCCCTCTGGGGTACTTTGCATCCTTGGGGCTTTGCTGAACTGACAATCTGCACACCAACCCCATCTGAAATCCCTTGCCACCCCAGGGGTCACCCGGATGCTGCCGTGCCAACAGAAGGTGACAAGTCACAGCCCACAGTCCTGCTCAGGCTCCAGCTGAAGTGTGTGAAATAAGGGCTGAGGTGGCTCCTCCCACGGGGACACACGGGATCTGTCTGTCCTGAGATGGAGGGTGATATTTCTAATAACCCAGCTCCTGATGCAGTCTGCTCCTCTGGGTACCACGTTGAAATCATTGCAGAGTTACACCACAGAAATCCAGAAGTATTGATTCAGTACATGTTCAGGACCTGTAAAGTCATTCCTTTCACAGCTGAGGAGGCCTCATTCAAAATCAGTATCACACCATGTGGACCTGAATTACACAGTGACAGTGAGGGAAGAATTGTGCCTTCTGAACCCAGCAGACCTACCCAGGACTCTTCAGCATTGCTTTTAGTACACTTTTTTTCAGATGTCTTTGCAAAATAGCGAGCACCTGGTACAGAGAAAGCAATACTATGCTAGGAATCAAGTTAAATCATTCCTCTGAAGAATTTTCATAGGTAAGTATTTAATAAGCATCAGGAGTGAAAGATCACACTGGATTCACTACAAATCAATATTTCTGCACACATGTGAACTGCTGAAAATGCACAACCCAAGTGTGTAACACAGCAGAAAACCAGCTCCACTTGGTTCATTTTACAAATTCCAAATGTTACTTTTCACCAAAACCTTCTTCTTATTCTTTTTTTCCTTTCTAAACGAAACTGTCATTCACTGCAGGACTGAATGGAAATGATCAAACTGCAGTCACTGGAAAGACTTCTGTACATGTTGGATTGGAATCTACAGGAGTAGCTTGAAGCAAATGTTTATATATACTTCCAGTGAGTTTATTTTCTTAGGGTGAATGAAAATAGAAACTTCTTGGAGCAGGGAATGGAGAAAATCAGCTTTCCACGGAAACCACAACTGAGAAGAATTTGATAACAGTTCAGAATAAGGAGTACTATGATATTTTAGTTTCACTAAAAACGTATCTTCCTTCAGAAATTTCTTGCATCTTATATACCTAAAACTGGTTACCTGCAGGTTGCCTTCATGTGAGCACTCTGAAATACTGATTTTAGCAGAGGTATTTTCATGTTTTACCAGCATCTTGGGAAACCAAGCCTGAGCTATTTTAGGCAGAAGTCAAACACTTTATTTCCAACGCCTCAAGAAATAACAGAGCAGCCAATTATTTCCCTCTCCCCCTTATAGCACATATGAAATTAGCAATATCACCCAATCACATGTCAAAGCCACAAAACCGCTCTCTAAATAGGTTCAATACTTAACCAAGAGTGCAAACACACCAGAATAAAGGAAGCTCAAGAGAAGCCATGCTATGCCCAGCACTTTGCCCACCTTCAATAATTCAATCCTAATAATTCCATACAGAAAACAGGCAGGTATCACATGCTGTTGACTGATGAGGAGTAAAAGATACGTTCTGTGAGGCTTCAAGGCTTGACCCCAAGGTTTTAGCATTCTTTCTTAAACCTAAAACATGTTTTCACCCTTCCCTTTAAAGTGCACTGCAGCATCACTGCTCAGTTCCTAACAATCTGTCCCCGACACAAGAAACAAGGAAGGAAACTGGACAGTTACTCCACCAAATCCTGCTGGTTTCGTCCACTGGAGAGTTTCAAGCATTTGGGGATTCCTCTCTGACAGGGAGGCAAAGAGAAGGCTCCACCTTGGCAGAAGAGAGAGACAACAGCAGGAGCATGAAACAGTTGGGGTGATTTGGACTGGCCAAAAAAACAATGTCATCAGCTGGATATGAGAAACCTCCAGTGCAGAGTGAAAATTTGAGAAATAAGAAAATGTCACTGAAATGAGTTTATTTGAAATAAATAAAATTTATTTTACCTAAGACTGTAGAACACCTGGTGCAAATGCCTCAGTTTCTGTTACCTCTACAACAACCTCTGAATCCTGCTCTTACAGACTCTCTTCAGGAAAGGAATGTAAAATGCCTACTTGTCCAGTCACTCCCAAACTTTTCATTTGGTTCTCACTGAAAGGATGCAAAATGCCCAGGGGAAGTGAGTCCCAAACACACAAAGATGGGACCCATAAGAGTGACTTGAATCCAAAGAAAAACAAATTAGACAACATTCCAAAGAATTGGTTCTCCTATTGAAAAAGAAGCAGTAATTACATTCTTATTATTCTGCAGGAATAAAATTGATTGCCACAGAATTCTCACCAGGAAAAGAAATTACATCCAAATACTTTTTTCAATGTCAATATACATCTTGGTAAATAAATTAATTCCTTCTATGGTTGAAGGTGAACAGCTCTGTGTGTCTTACAGCATCTGCATCACTAAAACTTGCTTTTCTTGCCAGACCTCATCATTCATAAAACAGTGCAGCATCAGAGCAGCCCCTGCAGTGCAATTCAGACACCATTCAGGTCCTGGGGGAGAGAATAAAACAGGAGAGGCTTGGAACTATGGGTCCCATGGGGCAACACCACAGAACAGATGCAGAGATTTATTTCTGTTGTAACAAAATCCCATTTTCTGATGGGGAAAGATGTGGTCTGGATTGTCTTTCTGGCCTCATTTATTGTTTGAGTACAAAGCTACAGGAGGAATCACATTCATTTGTTTTAATACATCAGAAGCAAAAGGCAATGCACCACTGGCCCAGTTTCATTCCATCTGTTTAAGAAAACTTTTTGTACTGTCAATAAAGCACCAAGTCTTGATTTGTGCCAAGCTCATAATAAAGTTGCAGACCAACAACACTTCTGTTTGGAAATAAGGTCAAAGGTGGGAATGACAGGCATGAAAAGACACATCCACAAAGTCAAGACCATGACTTGAAAAGCAAAATAATAAGTTAACAGCCCTGAAACCACAGCTCTCCATGACTTGTGCACAGTGTGTGGAAGGACAGACTGGTTTTGACTAAACGGCCTCACTCTGCCAAGGAGTTATTTCTCATGAAAACTCCTCAGAGCTTTTCAACAGACAAAAAAACTTCCATTATATTATCTTTTCATTCAGATTTGGAACTGAGACAAGCAGCAGTTTGTCAGGTTTTCTTCAAGATGGATATTCTGGGGAAAGTTGCTTAGCTTTTTTTGTCAGCTGTCATGGAAGACAAATGATTGTCTAAGCAGAAGGTTGCCAGGGCTTCCTCCAGGGTGCTTTGGCTGAGATCAGCTTGGGGATTGTCCTCCTCCCAGGCCCTGCCACAAAGCACCTTTGTGACTTTTGCTGGACAGCTCCAGAGGGCCAGCAAGGAGAGAGGCAACACTGGGAAAGGTGGAAACAGTGGTCTGTTCACTACAGATCCACATACAGCCAGTTCTGCTGCTGCTAACTATGACAGTGCTGAGGAAATTCCTCTGTTTCCATGAGATCTGTAATGGCTGTGCAGCTTCCATAGAGTCAGGTAGAATTCTGCAAACAGGCTTTTAAAAGTTCAAGTTGTTCCATGCATGCAATCACAGCCTTTGTAATTTGTTCATTCATTTTATACTAAACAATATGTTTTCTCAGTTATTTACCAACAGTTACAGAAGCTGCTTCCCTGTGCTCCCCTGCCTGAAGATCAAGAGAGGTCATCACACATTTCTCACAGATTTTCCTCCTGGATTATCAGTAGCACTCTGTGCGAAGGCTTCCTTTGATCAAAAATGACCATATAAATGGGCAGCACAGAGGTGGTTTTATCAATCCATACTGCACATCCCTGGAGGAAATAATAATAATCCATTGGGATTCAGTGAAAGAGAACCATTCCCAGAAGCTTCACACAGCACACTGGATACTTGTCAAGGCCCCTTGTGCCTGTGCCTGCCATGCACACTGGAAGTTCTGCCATCAGAGTAGGTAATTCCTGTGTGTGAAAAACGGAGCAGCAAAAGGACACCAAAATAACTTTGGGCATGGTTCAGCTCCAGAAACTGCTGTGTTCAAATTTACCTTCTCCAGGTATTAACCTGCCACCTGGTCAGCAGCTGCTCCAGCTGAGAGGAGGATCATGCCTGTTTTTCACAGGGCATGTGGGAACATGTCTAGGAAAACACAGGCATGGCCAAAACTGCACAGGCAGAAAGGGACTTCCTTATTCTGCTTCCCCCACCTAAAGATGTCCCCAGTGTCAGCAAGCTGAATACTTTCTTATTCATGTTGGGGAGCTTCCTTAGACCTTTCTGCCTGTTTCAAAATGATTCTTCTTTCCCTTGTTGACAAACCCTTTTCTGAGGTTGTTTTTCATCTGTGGAACAAGCAATGAGATATACTTGTTTAACAGCACTGTAAACACACAAAACCCCAAGCCATTTGCACAGTCCCCCTTCTCTCCTTAAGATCTCCTTTCAAAGTACCCCAGGCAGGACCTCACCATCAGAGGGTACCTTGAGGAGAATTCCACTTAAAGCAGGATGTAAATAAGGGAGGAGCAAAGCACAGCACCTTTCTGTACCATCCTGGGTAACACAAGACTCTGGATAACATGACTGTTCTCCTTAATCCTCCCCGTCTACACGCACATCACAGCCACCTCTTTCAAAGGGCAGAGTCTAAACACAGCTGCTGGCTCTGTCCTTAGGCCAGGAGGCTACATCTGGCAGAGCAGCTCTAGATGTCTCTGATTTGGGCATTCCCAAAATCATGTCACCTCCTCTTGGCCTCTGTTCCTGTCACCACTCAAGTGCAAAAACTCAGCTGTTTCTGTGTAATTCACAAGTAATCCTGATATCAACTTCTCTTGTGATCATCACTCAGAATCAGGAATCCAGGCCATTCCAGCATCCAGCCTGGAAACTGATGTGTTACTAGTGATTGACCCAACTTCAGAAATAACTTTTGGTCTCTATTGTAAGTCCCAGGACTATTTTTCAAAGGATTATTTCCTTTACACACCCATTTGCATGCTGAGAATCTAACATTCCTTCCTATCAAAATCTGGGCTGGGCACATAATCTTCCAAACAAATCATTTCCAAGCTCCTGTTAATCATTTATTTTTCATCTCTACCATTGAGATTATCCCTCTCTGGTAATTTGAACCTGGCTGACATGGAAATTTTCAATAGATTTAATTTAATTTTTGCTCAGCAAGTGTCCTGTCCATGGCTGATGAGAAGATGGGTGAATTTTTCTGAAGTGAGAGATGTTACATAGTCTTGTACTTATTTCAATGTGCACATCCACTGATGATGCCATTTTCCCAAGGTAGAAGGCCCCTGAGTATTATTTTTCAATCACAGATGTCCCAACTATTTGCACACATTGTAGCAGGATGATGTCTTGGCATAACTAGTGACACTGATTATATTTAACTATTTTTTCCAGTTCTTCCTGGTGACCTAAACAGCTCCAAGCCAAAGCTTTCTCGTGAAAAATGCAAGATATACTTCACATAACCATGTGAAAACATGATGCCAGTATCTGGATGCATATCCAATTTAGCATTCCCTGCAATCACTGGAACAGTGTGACAGGAGTACTCTAAACCTCTAGGCAACACATCACATGACAAATTAAATCCTTGTCCAGGGCAGGGAGCCACTAGGGAGATTAAACTATTCAGATTACCTTATAGATATTTCCTGCCTCCTTCCTCACAAGCTGACACGAGAGCTTTAACAAGGCTGAAGCTCTGAAACAAAGATTAGACATTATCCTATACAAGAACAACTCTCAGAGTTCTACTGTATTCCAATCCTTCTCTGTATTCAGCTGCTGTGATTCCACCTTCCCATCCTATGCAGTAGCTCAGACACACTATTCCTCATCTCCAGGGAATCCAATTCCTCCAGTCTCCAGGGACAGTGCAGAGCATGGATTTGTTGGTTGTCTCTCCTCCCAGCTCCTTCTGTAATACTGACACATTTCCAGCATTATTTCTGCCAGGGCTGTCACTCCCCAGCACAGGTTATCCTGTGCTAAGCACTGACATATTCACTGTAAGTCTCTGGAAAACATTCACAACCCCTGCAACAACCTACTGAACTCACATGAGCATCTCTTGAGTGACTCTAATGTTTAATTTTCTTACAGTTGTTCTTCAGTCCCTTTTTTGGCATTCCTGAAATATATCAATGTACTGACACCAGAACTTACTCCTCAGTAGGGCAAATACTTTATGAGCAGATGACAGCACTGGCCAGACACAGCTGGCTTTGCACTTCCCATAGGATACAAAGGGCTTTCCAGTATAACTATGAACACTATGATGATACCCTCTCCTACCCTTCTGAATCAATCCCTGCCTTGAGAAGATCAGCAACCAGCTCCTCTGATCAGGTACTTCAAACTATTCATATTACCCTAACCATTACACTATCTAAAACTGCAAACTTATCTTGTCCTGTTGGTCTTTGTCAGAGGGGATGGATAATTATCCAACTTGCATTTAGTACCTGCAATCCCTTGCTGCCTAGGAGATTTTATTCAGTCCCAAGATCACTAAAAGTATGAGGTTTTGCTCAAGAAGAAATTCCTAATGCTTTGGGCCACATCCACTTCCCCTTCTGCCAGCAGTTTCCTTTGAATTCTTACATTGTTATCTCCACAAACTACACCTCTAGGATATTTCTAAAAAGAAAATATTCATCTCATCTATTTTATCTCCACCACAGTCAGAGGGGCATGGCCCAATGTCCACAGCAGGACTCCCTGCAGAGGCTATTTGCAAGATGTATCCCTTCCATGCCAACACACAAACCCACATCCTGGACTCCTGGTGGAGTGCTTCCTCACAGCCTTCCCATTCCTACACCCAGTTCTGGGCTGCAGCTGCTTCTTGCTAGTCCCTGCTGGCCTTCCCTGCCTCACTCCAGCAAATGGGAGGTGGCAGGAGGAGCAGCTGGCCAGGCAGCCACAAGGTCACTGCTGTTAGCACAGAGAGCAGGAGTCTGTCAGGCCTCATGGAGGCTGGCACAGCCAGGGGCAGTGACAGTGCCTGCAAAGGAAAAGTCATCCCAGCCCCTCCCAAGCTTGCAGTGACTCCTCTGGAGGTGATCCAGATGCTGCCACAGCCCTTGCATAGTTCCCCATGAGCCAGTTACTGTCCCGACGTGGTGCTTCAGTGCTAAATCCCACCCCATGCCAAGACTGCCTGAGCAGATTGTTCCACAAGCACGAGCTTGCAACCCACACCCCACTGTGACTTCTCAGCTGCAACCACAGCCAGAGGTCACAAGCCATTGCACACAACCACCTTCCCCAGGGATCTATCTCATTCCTGGAATCACTGTCAGAGCATCTCTTGGGTTAGGTCACTGCAGTTCACTATGGCCAGCCTGAACAGGAGGGCACAATTTCAAGCAGACTACAGAAAAGATGAGGAGATGCTCTAGAGGGTGGCTGGTCCCAGCCACGAGCACTTGGCAGGGTGTCAGGCTCCAGAGCTGTGTCCCAGCTTTGTGGTCAGGCCTGTGCCCCAGACACACTGGCCAGAACATCAGAGGGTCACTTAGCTACTGTCCCCATTTGCACAGAGACACAAAGCACACTCACTGATGCAGCTGCCAACACTTGTGCTGGGCTGCTGGCAGCACTGCCCTGTGCCACATCAGGGCCACTGCTTGTGGAATCTCCTGCCAGTGTGGTCCATGCTGCTCCTCTCCTGACAAACCAGCTGGTCCTCTCAGGCAGCCATTTGATGTGGCATTTGGTGCTGCTCTGTCAGGTGTCTGCTTGCACAGATATTACATATTGACCTGAACTGGCATAACTTCCATTCTTAATCTCAAGAGCTCAGAGAGTTTGTGAGACTTTTACTCTTCAGCACTGCAATTCTGCTGCCCACATTAGCCAAATTATTTGTAAAATGGCTTCTCTCCCACAGCTCAGAGCTGGAGTACAAATCTGTTCAAAGCATCACCCAAACCCTGTGAATTGCTGTGTGGCATCCTGAAGTAGAACCTTGACTCAAGTCTGAATTAGAACCCACTTTAAAGCTGACCTGCTCTGAGCAAGAGGTTTGACCAGATGACTTCAAGAAGACCCCCTGCATCAACATTACTCTGCTGTCTAGACAAGAGAGGGAAAGGTCCAACTCTCACCTCTATTTTTGCTCCCAAGCAGATACACCCACATGAGCACCAGGATGGAAAAGTCAACATAGTTTTACTCCTGTGGTTGACAATGCAGCTTCCACATGAAACTTTGGCCTCCATTTGGACAAGCAGATGCAAACACATCTGCCTGTGCTCCTAGAGCTGTGACCAAGCAAATAAACCCTCCCTCTTAGCAGATGGACAGAAATGCTTCTTTAGAATACATGACATTTCACTGTTAACCTTTTTGTTTAAACAGGCATTTGCATCACAAATTGTCATTTACCTCTGGAAAACAAAACATTTCATTTAAATGACACCAAAAGTGCCACTTCTGACTGGCTTTGCTCAAAATTAAGTGTAAAAATCAGAAGCTGATTGAAACACACTTTTATCTTTGAAGCTGTTCTGGCTTGGAAAAAACCCAAAATCTCCAAATTGTATTTTCCTCAAAAATTCCTGCCTTGTCCTCTTCTTAATTGATTAGGGTTTTTTTCAGCTATTTTTTATTAGTACTTTAAGAAAAACAAACATGAGCTGTCTCTCCTTTATATTAACCTGGAGCCCACTGAAGATGATACCATCTTTCCAGTACCTGAAGGGTAAAACATGAAGAGAAGACTCTTTATAAGAACAGGGGGAAAGGATTCAAACCAAAAGAGAGTAGGTTTAGATTAGATATTAGGAAAAAGTTCTTCCCTGTGAGGGTGGTGAGGCCTGGCACAGGCTGCCCAGAGAAGCTGTGGCTGCCCCACCCCTGGAAGTGTTCAAGGCCAGGCTGGATGAGGCTTAGAACAACCTGGTCCAATGGGAGGTGTCCCTGCCCATGGCAGGGGCGTTGGAACAAGATGGTTTTTAAGGTCCCTTCCAACCCAAACCTTTCTATTATTCTGTGATTCTATAATTAGAAAATTATCTGCCTGGAAGCTTAGCAGGTTCACTTTAAGTGGTAACTTTTCATTTTTCAGGGACATTTGAACCTTAGGCAATACACAGGGTAGGTGTGAATAAAGAGCAGCAGATACACATCATGCTTTATCGTGATGGAGATGAGTGAAGAGGTTTTAATTGCTACTGTGCTTGGGAAAACTAAACCTGCTGCAAAGCCTGTGGTAAGCCTGGAGAGGATTTCACTTGTTCTTTTCCTTAATTACATTGCTGCCAGTTGATACAGTTTTCTCAGAACTTAAATATCAAAGGAAAACTTGTTTCTGTCAATGCAATAAAAAGCTGTATTTAAAAGAATCGAGGCTTGATGTTCTGTGTTCTCACTTCTGCAAAAATCTGAGTGACTTCAATGGTATTTTCAATCAAATAAAGAATATAAACTAAAGCAAACATTATTTTCGTGTGGATTTTTCCCCATAAATTTTTTGTTTGTTTTAAAGCAGTTGTTAAACATATAAGACATCTGATTGATTAAAACTTACTTCCCAGCAGCAAATAGTTTTAACAATCCTATTCTTATAACCTTTTTTGTTTGCTAGCTGAAGAATCAGATGAAACAAAAAAATCTCGTGACAGGCCAAGGGGAAAGGCACAAATGGAATGGGATATAAAAGTCCACTAACACATTAAAGATGTATCAAAGAATGTGATAGAACATATCTGTGGTCAGTTGAAGATGCTTTGAGTGGAGATAATTTCCCTGAATTATTATGTGATAACATTCTTCATCCCAGTACACATAGCTCAAAATTAGGATTCAGATTTTTTTTCTCCCTGCAAAGGCAAAACATTTCCAGGCCTTTTAATAGTCATCAGCCTGGTTTTTCAAAGGAGCAAAACAACCAATTTGGTTGGAACAGGGAGATCAAGACTAGAACCAGTAAAAGGATGTAGGCAATTAACTTCCATGTGACCTAAATTTTGTGTTAAAATTCATGGTCAGATGACAGCTCATCCCACAGGTTTGTAACACCCTGTTACCAGCTCCCCTGGGTGTCCAAATGTGTGTTGCCAAGTGTGAATAGTCATGACAGTGACTCGCAGGACGTGCTGCTCACAACTGACACTGAGCTGGGCTCTTTTGGCTTGGAAAATGCAGCCAGAGAGGCTTTATAGCCACACCTGAAACAGGAACATCAAAGAAAGGGGCACAGCTGGCACAGGACTAAAAAGACCAAAGTCAGTGTAGAAAAAGTTGATTATTCATATCATCAGAGCTGCCTCCTTCACTGTCTGTGAAATACAGTATTGTCCATCATCAGGCAGCTACTGCCTTTAAGTTCCTACAGGTTTGCTGGGCTCTTTTCCCTTTCCACCACGAAGGCTTTCTTTCATGTCAATCACTGCACACCAAAATGAGCTGAGAGGAGAGAAAACTTGCAGCTGGTCACCTTCAGTCCCCTGGTTTGTGCAGCAAACCTCCACCTTTGAAAGGTAACCTGCTGACTGCTGGCAGCCATGGAGCTGATCAGTCTCCCATTTGTATCACGATGGAGTTGAAAGTGAGGGTTGGTATCACAGGCATCAGCAACGAAGTCCTCAACATCAGAAGCATTCAGGGGAGAATTCCTGCTCTAGAGAGCAATTCTTGTCTTTCTCTGGCTGTACAATCACTAAGGAAAAGTCACGAGGTCAGACACCCCCTGTGCTAGAATCAGTGCATTAATGTTGCTGCCACAAGGGGAAAATGGGACTCAGGATCCCCCCAAGAAACCTCCACATCTCAGCGAGAATGAGCAGCTGCTAGTTTGGCCTTTGGTCTCAGTTTTATTGCCAAGCATATAAAAAGAAATGTTCCAATCTTTTATTCCTTTTTTCCCCCAGCTGCTGACTCAAGTAACTTCCACCACCACTATCCCTTTTTTGCTATCCTATAAAGCTCTACACAGATAATAGCCTGATCTATAAAGTGAGAGCAACCCCCTCAGTCACCCAAGTATCTGAAGAACAGGACATTCAATGCAGTCAGCCCAGATTTAGTGAATTATGTTTTCATAGGAAGAACTGAGTATAAAGCAGACAGTGCAGGACAACAGCTGCACTAATGAAATCTTTAGTTACACCAGATGTCAGCTATGAAATGTAAAGGAGAGACACTTGCATCTTATTTTTTTCTTCTTTCCTCTGTTATCTGTGCCCTGCATTTTATTGTTTAAATGAAATTTCTGAATCATCAGGAGATTTTTGTGGTTGTATAATGGCTGGAGCCCATTCCTACCACCCTTGAATTTCACTGCAGGCATCTGGCATGAGAAGCAGAGCTCTGGAAGGAGTCTTCTGGGTTTAAGACCACCAAAGAGACACAGCCTTTAAAAGAGACACAACTACAGCTGGAGACCAGTGAAAAGGAAATATTATTAGTGGACATTTGTGAAGTCCTTTTTCTTTGGTCTGACTGTAAACCAGTATCAAACCTACTTAAGCAATGAAGATTTCAAAGCTCAGCTTCAATAAAACCAACTTTTTCTTGGTTTACATTTAGGACAGAGAGGATCATGGAGAAAAGACTTAAGGAACAGTCAGTACATTGTCAAAGGGAGAACAGTGTTTCTGCAGTCAGCAGAACAAGCTGCAATGGATAAAGACAGGTTTCACCAGAGACACTTCCTTAGTGGCTTAGGCTGAAGGAGGTGAGAAGAAGCACAAAAGAGCTACTAACATAGGAGATATTATAATTTCAGACTCAACAGAGAAACAGTAACTGTCCAAAGGAATAACAACACATTTCATTGCAGACACATAATCCAGCCAGAAGTGCAAATGCAAATAAGGTGCTTAAAAAAATGTTGGTGAAACATTTGGAGGGGATGGCCAGAATATTTTTCACAGAGCTTTCCTTCATAAAAGGATACAATTCTGCTAAATGTTCCATGGAAAGAGATTTTGATAGTAACATTCCTAACATGAAGGAGGGTTCTCTAGTCCCTTTCCAGAAAGAAGAATTTGATCAAAAACTTTGGTTTTTCAATTTGAAACAGAAGTCACTGGTTTTTTGTGAAAGCATGTGGAAGAGCCACTGGTTTGTATGGACTTGTCTTCATTCCAAGGCAGAATAAAGAGAACTTTCAGACACCTGGAAGTTGGCATGAGATGAAGGTGTCATTGCTGGGACAAAGAAGAAATAACTCTTGAGAGCACAACCACACCCTACCCACTACAGCCTGTAAGGAGGAATCCCATGGAATCCCTACTACTTCCCAGCCAACTTTACAGTTTACCAACTTCTTTCAAAAACTCATTGGGCTCGATGTGTATTTTGGTAAAAAGCACAGTCATGCTCACACAGCATTTTTTATTTTTCCCAATAAAAAATTCCTTTTGGAAAAACAACAACAACAAAAAAGGATAAAAAAGAAAAATCATCTTACAGAGGCTGCTGCAGTACTTCCAAAGAATGGAAATGTAGGCTTATTAAACACAATTATAATTTTTTTTACTAGAATACTTCAGTCATCTGTAGCTATTGGCTCCAGAAAGGGATACAGGTGTGCTTTTTAAAGATCAGTAATACTCAGTACATCAAAATAGTGATTTTCACAGGTTTTGCAGACCCTTGAAAGCCTTTGTCTATGCTAAAAGGCAGCACTAAAAATGCATCTCATACGAAAAAGAGCACAACAAAATAGATAGAGGAGAGTCATAGATGAATTATTCCTCTACAGGAAATTTGAGTGATCCTAAGATTAAGAAAAGAAAGTCCAACATCTTAGAAAAGGAGACTACTCTCAAACAGATTAAAAAAAAAAAGAAGTCCTCAAATGAAAACCATGTTGATAATAAGTAGCATGCTGGTGCAAATACTCTGCCTGACTTCTTCTCTGCAATTAAAGACTGTGTTGAAAAGCAAACTTCTGCTTTGCAAAAGACAGATAATTTAGACCATGCTTCTGCATCCACACTCCAGAGCCTTTGGCTTCTCCATGAGAATGGGAATGAGGAAGAGCAACTGCAGGCCAGCACAACTGGGACAGTAGTTGTGCTGATGGATGCCTGGCCATGAGAAGCCCATTGAATCCTCCACCTCTCTCAATCCAGGCCTTTGACCCAATGGAAGAATGCAAAGATCCCTCTGGGGCCTGGCTGTAAATATCACCAAACATTCTCAAATACTTTTTTCAAACACTGTTTTAAAAAACCTTCCATATTCTAAACTGATACAGGACAACACTGGGCTGCAACTCCAGTTCTCTAATCCTTAACATTTTGGCTAGCAAAAGTTCTAATCCTGTACCAAAATGTAGTGTCCAGAAAGTTTTAAGCATTTAAGTTTTATATGTTCTTACAGTTTACTTAGGATTAACGTAAACATCACTTCTTATAAACATTTACATACTTTGGCTCTGCTAATAAAGTGTATCCTCACTCTTTTTTTTTTTATTGGAGAGCTATAAATTTGTATAGAAAGAAAAAGCCTACAACAAAAATGGGGGTAGCATGGCCCAAGCCAAAGGAAATTCATATATAAGGAAACAATGGGAAGTTGGCAAAAACAACATGAAAAAAAAAGGGAAGTTTATGGGATACACGCAAAGAAAAGACCACCCTATGTGTGTGGTATATATTTGTGCTAAGTCTCACATCTTTTCTGTGATTTTTTTTTTTTACAAGGTTCTAAGCTGTTTTTTATGAGATGAATAAAACACACAAGAGCAAAGTCTCCAGCAGTTAAAGGGCAGTAGTAGATGTCTCTGCTATGCATTTGCTTCTAATAGAATTCCCATTCACTTTCCTTGAGCAAATCAAAACTGCTGTTGGAAAAGGTTCTTTGAAGACCAATGACCCAAATTATCCTTTTGCAAAGGAAAGAGGTATTCAAAGCTTAGAAATCTGCCTCCAAAGATATATGCACAAAATGCAGTGTTGAGCAAATGAAGTGCACAGTAGTTCCTGAATGAATCCTGTATGATCCTGAGCTCAAGCTGAGAGACTTCAAAGGGCCTCCAGCAGAAACATGCTCAAAATCCCACACTGCCTGGCACCTTCCCATGGGAGTTTGCTCAGTTTACACTGGAGGTGCAACATTTTTCCTCATTTGAGTCCAGGTAATTGATTTTATGTCTCCTCAGCCATTTTGAAATCATGTTCCCTCAATTTTAGCGAGAGGCCTAGCTCTTGTCTTGTTCTCTTCTCGTCCCATTTAGCATCTCTAATTTGAAACCCCAACTGCATTCTCTAGCCCAGCTCCTATTTTCCTGCTCTTGTGTTTTGCTCTTCTGCTCTCCCCTCTTTGTGAGGGCAGCTTTAAGTTATGCACATGGTTACATTCTTCTAAGGATGTGGTAAATCCAACAGGCTTCGGTTACTTCTTGTAAGGCCTCGAAACCTGTCAGTGGTGAGGGAAGGATGCTGGCCTCCAATGTGTGGGAGAGATGACTAAAATTAAGCACATGACAAAAATTAGCAGAAGAAAAAAGGAAGCTTCAACACATGGAAGGAATTTTGGTGGAACAAATAAGATTTGCTGGACCCTTCTCACATGATTCAACGATTCTGTTGTTACACTGCAAGTTGCAGTAATGGAAAACAGAACAACAGTTAGAAGGTGGGAGGTAAACTGAAAACAAAACAATATGTTACCTTGCAATGCAGGAGAGGTGAGAGTTACATGTTTATGGTGCATTAAAATGCATCACTCGTTTGTCAAGATAAAACTCATCTTAAAACCCTTTCATTCTTGTTTTCTTACATTTAACGTATTAGCAGAATTCTGCATTTTACAAAGTAATCCAAGATCTACTCAGAAGAAAGGATTGCTGTCCTTTTTTTTTCCCCAGAATCTTCAGATGCACAGAGTCTGAGCAGAAATTCACCTCTGGCAAGTATCTACAACAGGTTCAGGGTGCTGTAAACTCTGCTCACTCATGGCAATGAAGAAAGCATGTCACCACATTTCCTGACAGGAGAGTCTCAGCTAGGAATGCAGCTTTAATTTTCTACAGTAGGGTTCATTAGCTTTCATTTTACTACATTTGTACCACTTTACATTTCACACCACTGTGTTAGGAATCCTTCACTATTTGTCGTTCTTGTAGAAAAGATTTGGATCTGCCAGTCAGACACTAAACTGCAATCAGACCTTTCACCTTAGAGGAAAAGTTTTCTAATTGTGATAGGAGAAAAAATTTAAAAAAAAAAAAAACAACTTTGAGAACTGAAGACACAGGCACTAATTAGGCCCTGGAGAAAGTTTGGTGTTGCTCTTATGAGGGACCCTGAGTGCATCCAGTTCCAAAAGAATTAAAACACAGAACGAGCCACCTTAAAGTGAAATAGATGAGAAATCAAATTAAAATAATTCAATGGTAATACTATGGTTTTCTCTTTTTTAATATTTAGGCTGGCATTGCTATTTAGTGTGCCTGGCAAGACAATTTTAGAAAAATAAAGGACAGCCATTTTTATCATGCTGTGTTTGTTCAGAGCTGAGATCTCACTGAGTTACTGTGCTTGGTCCTCTGGAAGCAGCTCTTCCACAAGTTCACTGTACTCCACTGAACTGAGTGTGCTGCAGTTCTGTGTCTGTTCCTAGCTTCCCTATTGCATTCCTGAGGCACAAAATCTGCAGCAGACACCCCTCCTGGCAGGACAAAAAAGTGGCAATGAAAGCAGAAGAGCACATGGCTTGAAGAATCTTTCGTCTTCATTGTGGAAATAGACAAGCAAAACAAACAAATCATGTTCTGAGCACAGTCTCTTGCCTGTCATTCTTCTCTAATGTCTTTTTTCACTCCTTAGTGTCTGGACAGGCAGCTCAGACATGCTCTGCATTTGAACAAGAGTTCTGGGGAGTGCACACAGGTTCTTGCAGCTCACAGTGTCTTTAGCAAGTAACAGTCCCTCGTTCTCAGTCTTCTCCGCCCTTCTGTGGCCCCACGCTCGAGCTGTGCTATTCCACAGAGCAGGAGCTGGGTGGGTTTGTTCCAGCAGGAATTCCATAAGGAAACAGCAGAGCTGGGCACTACTGTGCCAGCTGGCATTGGTGCTGCTGAACTCAAGCCCTGGTTTCATGTACAGTGAAGGTGAGGGAAAAGAAAAAAGCAGAGTTCTTAACCTGAGATCTCTAAGAAGCCCTGTGCAAAGCAGGTAATTGGAGAGGTGTGTGAAGCCCTGCCTGAGGCAGTACTTCATGGACAGGTGCAGCGCAGCTCCTCTGCAGGAGCAGAAGGTCAGACTGAAGTCATTTCTTGCTCTTGTGTATTTAGTCCACAGTGCTCTGTAAGGACTCTCTAAGTGCTCTACCTTAGCTAACTACTGAATAAAAAGAAAATATGACCAAGCTCCAGCAGAAATTGTATTTCTCATTCTTAGCAAAGGGTCTCTGACCCCTCCTGTGTGCCTCCTGTGACCCCTCTGATCCTACCTACTTGCCTGGTTCAGAATGAACTGCAGAATGGAACAGAGGCTCTTACATCTATACAAGACTTAAGAACCTACAGAGCCCACTTAGCCCACTTCACCCAGTGAAGCCTACAAAGGCTTTCCTATTGACCTCATGAGAACCTGGATCAGCCCCATAGGAAAGGCTTCAGCACAGCAAATACAATTTCTTGCCATGATTGTACTTGGTTTGCCAGAGAGATTAATTCCAGACATGGTGGGTTAGTTAAAATTTGGATTTCCACCGCACCCACACAAAATGAATGGTGAGAGGTTTCCTCCTGTTCCCCCTTCCCTGCCCAGCAGCACTGCCACCTGCAAGAGGACAAACCTTGAACTAACACAGACACAGTTATATAAACCGACATTCCAGTTTATAGTCACTTTGGAAATTCCCAAGCTATGAGCTGTCCTGCAATCTAGAAACTGTGGTTTCCAGACATGAGCTAAAATCCCAAACCACTGCACAAGGAGTCATTGCGAACATTTCTGTGTCATTGTTTCAAAACAAAGCTTGTAATATTTTAATGCCATGACCACAAGAGCTTGTCTGCTGCAGCATGTAAAGACCATCCAGTGAGTTAGGAAAGCACTCTGGCTCCCAGCCCGCTCCCACTCCTTGACAAGTCTCTTGGGAATACTGGGAGAAGAGTGCCACACTGGGCCAGCTACTGGCTTACCTAGAGCAGTAACAATAAATACACAGAGGATGATAAAGACTCTGCCCTTTTCACAGGTGACACCAGGATCAGTGTCTGCCCAGAAAGTGGGAGGCACAGGCTCTTGGCCTTCTTCAGTCTCTTGTTTAGTTTGTATTCCCACTCTGCAGCCAGGACTAACTCCCCTGGTTTCTGTAGCCACGCCATGGTGCAATGAACAATGTCAAGCTCTCTCGGTCTTCAGGACAGTGAGCAGAAGCATCTGTACAGCCTGGAGAGGGGGACCTTGTCTCTACTTTCTGAACATTTTCATCTCATCTTAAAACTCCAGAAATCACAATTGTTTACATGCAGAATTTTATAGCCACCGACTCTGACAGGCAGTTCTGCTTTGATTCCTTTTGCCATTTTTTTCTTGTATCTCACCTCCTTAGGGAGCGTCACCTTCAGTGTTACAGAAGAGCAGGTTCCAGTTTGCCATCTGGAGTAACACCCACCTGAGTGAGACAAAGGCTGCTGTGACAAGCAGTGTCATGTGGCTTCCCCCCTTCCTTCTCCTGTAACTCAGTGACCTCACAGGTTTCTTTGCAGGAATTCCATTCCTGATGTCCTCCCTTAACAACTGGCTTCCTAAAGTGTGACCTCTGAGAAGCAAGGAAATGATGACATTTTGGATTGCCATTTGAAATCTGAAGAGCTAGCATGGATTGATGAAATTATCACCCATATATATTTTGTTACCTGATGATTATTTCTAGTTTGAATCAAGAAAGCCAGAACCCTGAGAAGTAATACACCAAGGTAAAAAGGGAAGGGCCAAAATAGAAGAAATTAATCCAAGAACAATTATTTTGTCTGTTCTTTCTGAAGTAATAAAATACAACTAAAATTTTCTCACATTCAATTCCACAGGAGAATGCACATGTCTGCAAAAGTAAAAATATCCAAGTATTTCAGCCCACAAAGATTCCAGGAAAGTGACAAGAGTTTGACTGAGTCAGGATAATACAACCTATTAACTTTCTGAAGTTTCAGGACATAGAGAGAATTCCAAATTTTGCTTGATCAGCTGAAACAATTTAGGGAGTAAGTTTCTCTCGTTTTATTGCCAGAACTTTAGCAAAGAATTTCATGTCAACATTAAGCAGAGATAGAGCTGTATAATAGAAGACATTATGAGTCCTCCTCCACGGCTTTCCTAGTAAGGTGATACCAGCCTTGGAGAACAAGGCATCTTTCAACTTTATAGAAATCTGGAGGCTAAAAGAATGCTAAAGATTTAAAATAGATTCAAGAAAAAAGCAGGTTGAAACAGACGCTTTACTTGTTTTCATATTAGAGCTGCTTTTCTCACCTTCCCCTTCCCAGGTTAGTTCTTCCAGATCAGTTTGCAAAGCTGAATTAATTTTCTGCAGGGCAACACTTCCAACTTACACTGTATATATTTTATATGGTTTCATATTGAAATGTGTTTCTAAGATTTATGGCGTTTTGTCATGCCAATCTGTGATATTTATGTTAACCTGGAGAAAACAATTTAAATCTGCTTGGAGGGGATGGATGCTCCTCTTTTATTCTGTTTAACAGACAGAACTCACCAGCAGCCAAGGGAAAGACAATATTGCATGGGCCAACTGGGGCTACATAAAATGGTATTTGTAATGATTTGCTGGGGCAGTGGGGAGAGCTTTATATAAGTAATGTCCCTATAAAAATGCATCACAAACTGAAGAAAGCAGATGTTGGCAAGTAACATCATCCTTAAGGAAACTTTTGCTGACAATGCACAGTCTCACTGGGATGGATGTGGTTGACCAGTAAGCCCAGTCCAGTCCCTGACAATTGTCCCTGGTTGGAATCTGCAACTATTTAATTCTTCTTCTACAAAAATGACAAAAATGCTTTAAAGCTGGAGACTAGAATAATAAAACCATGTAGGTTTCCACAGAGAAAGTGTGTTTTGGGGGATCCTTTGATATGCTTTGTTTATTGTTGCAAGCAGTTGTAAACCACAGTCTATTTTGGTTTTTGTCTGATCCGAGTTGCACATCTGGCTGTCAGGGCTAGTGTCAGCTTGGTGGGGGACTCCTCCAGAGATGTGTGCAGGAGAAATATGTGTATTCTGCAGCATGGTGTGCAGGTCTGGGATTTCTTTCCTTCACCTTTCAACCTTACACTGAAGCAAGGCTCTTAAGCAAAGCACAGTGCCTCCTCAGTAATGACATCCAAGGTTTCCAGCTAAGCTCCCCAGTACTCACAAGACTTCCAGAAAAGCCAGCATGTCACTTTGGTCTTTGGCAACCACTTTGACCAAAACCTTATTTGTTTGCCCACAGCCAATCAAACAGCACATTTTAGTGGTCAGCCCTACTGTTGTGTCCCCACAGGTCCTGTGGAAATGTTGGATGCATGGAGGGACTTGGAGTGTCTGAGGATTCGCAAAGAGGCACAGCCCACAAACAGAAAATACTGAGCTGCATCACAGAGACACCAAGAGCTATTTCTAGAAAACTATTTACATCCTTCAAGTCTGGGATTTAAATCTGAGTCCCCAGCTGAGAAATTCATTTTGAGAAACTTGCAATGAAGGTTGCAAACCTGCACATTACCTCTGCCTTCACATTGCTGTAAATGTTCTGAGCTCTCGCAGTGCTCCATGAAGGCCAGGGTCGCACTCCCCACACCCACCTCACTGTGCCATGAGTACAGCATAATTCTGGGAACTCCTCTGCAAACAAAGATTCTGGCTTCTAAGAACATTGTTGGTTTTGAAACCTGGGCTATTGTATTCATGTTTAATACACGGATTTGGAAAATGGAATTAGACCCAAAATGTATTTTGAATGTGCTTCATTTAGTTTCACAGCTCCCTGCAAACCACACAATTTGTTTGGGGTTTATAACACAAAATTTGACCTGAGGATCAGCAAGGCAGAATAGCTAATACTTTGTGCATGTACAGATCATCTGTAAACAGCCTTTCTTATGAAGAAGGGCTCTTCAGATGCTTGATACACCACGATATTTACTTCTGTAAATATTTGTAACTCCTAAATTTTGGACTGTTAGAACTATCTTCTTATAATAACCAGTAGAAATTAATGTCTTCTACATTCAGATAAGAAAAGCAAAACAAATGACACATTGTGAAAGATTTCAATAACATATCTTGAAAGAAAATGATGGAAATGGCAGAGGATGGTGCCAGCACCAATGCCAGGGTGCAGTGTGCTCCAGACATCCCAGATTCTCTCCCACTGAGAGCAAAGAGAGAAAGAATGCACAAGGAATCCATTATCCTTTGGATACCCTGGTGAATGTTGTAGGAAATTGGGCCTTGCTAAGACATCTCTGAGTACAGATTTGCCATCTCTGTGGCAAGGAACACCTCAGTATCAAGCAATCATGAAATCATTCATTACTTAAAGCCAAGTTAAGGTGAAGTGCAAATAACAGGATGTATTAATTCTTCTGCAATTCATGATGCACTCAGATGTTTACAAAAGATAAAGTGGAGAAAGGAAAGAAGAATTCTACTTAACTGACAAAACTGACTAGATGAAACCAAAAGGGTTTAGGCTCTTGAGGCTACTGCCAGTGACAAGAGAACCACAGAAACATTAACAAATGAACCCCTTTGGTTCTCTCTGTTATACTGAACCTGTGACTGCCTGAGTCCCTTGTTCCATCAGAGGAGTTTCCCACTAATATTGCTGCCCAGGAGCATTTGGTTGGGAACTCGCAGTGAGAGATATTTGGGCAGCACAGAAGTTTCTCCCTACAACTTGGTCTTTGCACAAGGGGAAACCAGAAAAAGGAATGAGACAGTGTTCCCCCAGCCCTCTAAGAATTAAACATGATCCTTGTCAGCTACTGCTTCCCTCTGGAAGCCTGCTGCTCACGGCAAGGGAAGGCTGGTGGCATTTTGGTAACACTTTTTGCACAATCTGTTTCCACTTCAGGACAGAGAAAGCACATGCTGAAGCAGAACACTCCTCCTCATTCCCAGTGAGGCTACAAAGCAGGATCCTGCTGCTCTGAAGGACTGCAGGTCACTGTCACAACCTAAGACTTAGATGTGGGACAAAAAAAAGGTCCAACTTGTTTTGATATTTCACAATAGGAGTTCCATCCTGGGGAGCTGAATGAGTTTTCCCATCTGTGAAATTCAAGGAATAGAAACATTTAACAGTGGCATCAGGGTATTTGTCAGTGCAAGGTGAGCAGATGAAAATGTCTGGTAAAGCATCTTCATTTAATATCATTAAAGTGCAATGTAATAGACTTTACTGACTCACAGTAGTCTCTTGGTCCCTTCTGGATCTGTAACCACCTACCTAAAACCAGACCTGCTGAGGAGCAAATTCTAAGCAGAAAACAATTCCATTTTGGCATCAAAACCTGGAGACAGCATTCATCCCAAGGAATATAATTTGCCCAGGGGTTACACCACTTTGCACAAAAACCTTTGGAAAAATCAGCATGAGATGATGAGAGGGAAATGAAGAGAGGTCCAACTAAAAAACATTTCCTGAAACACTGAAAATCTCAATTTTCTCTAGAACATCATAGCTACTTAGACAAAATTTTAGTAAGAGAACATCTGTGTTAAGTAAGACTCAAATTAGAACGGAACCTCATTCACTCCATCAATTCTTTTTCCCCTTTAGTTTGGCTTTACCATCCTAAGATGTTATTTTTGCAATGTAAGGATGAAGCAAAATCCTAGCAAAAGTGTAACAGAGACATTGCCAAGACTACCAAAGTTCAATGAATCCTGAAGCATTTTCTGATCCAACTCAAGCTTATAAATGGCCAAGGTTTTGCAAATTTTATGGGCCATCTGCAGGCCTAAGACAATTTATGTCCTCGGAATTACATCAGATCTTTAAACACCATTTTCATGAAAATAAAAAAATGCATAAAATTAGGCTTAGCAAAACTTCTCATAGCCAGTTACATCAGCAAAATCAACAAAAGCAGGTGTCTTTCACACTTCCTAATATGTGATGACCTTTCACTGTTCTACAATGTATTTAGGCTTTTTTAATGCTCTCTTTTTTGCCTCTTCCTAACCTCCTGTCTATCTCAGCAGAGAAGCAGGGAATGAAGTCTGCTCAGGGTACAGTAAGAAATGACCTGGACATTTATCCAAACCACAAGCCAAGATGCTTGTGGCTTGACAAAGTCTGGTTAATATTTTTTTCCAGGTTTTGACTCACACTGGAAGTAAAAGTGACAAAAACTCTACTGAGAGAAGTCCTTTCTTTTAAGATTCCCTTTCTGACTTCGTGCAGGTGTGAGCTTCAGATTGCCTGGATATCCCATGCACCCAAAGCTTTGTGTAACACAGCAAATAAAACAGGACACACAATTTTTTCTTCTGAAGTAATCTCCAAGGGGTCGAAATCCTCAGCTATAAAGCACAGGACGACACAGTTTGTATGCATTGCTCAGTACAGGCCCACACTCAAGATTCTCAATTGCCTCGACAGAACAGTAGTTTAGTTTTATGCTAAACTGGTAGTTCAGTTTTATTTTAAAATCTACAGTCAGAATGGAGTTTACATTTTTGTTTTTCAGGCATGTTTCCCCTTTTCCAAATGAATATTCTGCTTTCATGACTTGCTTTTGCTTTCAATTCCAAAAATTTTGGTTAAAGGAATTGCAGAAGTAAGTGCAAGGAAGCCTAGTTCAGTCAAACATGGTATTTATTGGCATGAGGGTGCCACCTATTGTCATGACAAATAATGTGAGCAAACCTTCAGCAGACTTTTTGGAAAGCATTTCCCTGTTCCTTCCTACTTCAGATCACGTCTAATCCTTTGGATGATTCCATTTTTGGCAAGATTATGTTTCTGTCTAACATACACAATCTGATCACACGGGGAATGCTTGTTCCACTACATGCTAATGCTGTGGAATATGGTGATTGCAAGATCATACAAGTATCAAAGCCATACTTGACCCTCAGACATTGGTCTGCTATACCCATCACTAGGGTAACAAATCAGGTCCCCAAAGCATTTGTATTTAGGATTTCTCAGCACAAACATAGGTTTTTGGCAAAAAACATACCTAGCACTTCACATTTTTCATGATTACTGAAGTTTTAAAACTTCAATATCTAAATTCTTTTATTTACCCAGTTTGGGGAGGCCAGGGACAGGTTTAGCAGTGGGAATAGCAAGAGAATAGTTCTACTTCAAAACCCAAAAAAAGCACTGCTATGCCACCTGAATTTTAAAGTGTTTCCCAAAAGGATTGTTCCACTGCTTTGACCACCAGCATTTTTTGTACCCATGCAAAGTGTAGCTCTCAGTTATAAAAGTGATGATAGCTTTCCATAATGCTAACACAACAATGACAATAACAACAAACCAGTTTTCCTTTAGTCTTTCAACTTTGAAGACAAGTTTTCAGTTTTCCAGCAGCTCAAATTATTAAATATTTCATATGGAAAGTACTCCTAAATATGTAGAGAAACTAAAAGTTGTATAAACAAGTGCAATGTATGAAGTGCAAGCTCCCAGGAGTCCATTTTTCTGGACACTCACCTTTATACAGTGGTCTTCAATTCAAGGTGTGGACACTCACCTTTACACAGTGATCAGAAGTCAAACTGCCCAGCTGCTGCTTCAAGGAAGGAAACACCAATTTCTAGGCCTGCTGTTAAAAGGGCCTTTGTGTTGCCCAGAAAAAAGGTAGAATAAACACTGTACTGTGAGTCAGGACATCCATATCTGCTTCTTTTGGGGTTTTTTAACACTAGCATTATCTTCAAGTAGATTTGTGGGGACTGCAAAGGCACCAAGACACCACAAAGCTGGTCCTTCATATACAACAGACCCACTGGATTGCTGTCCTAGATTATTCCAAACTTTTGCTATTTTTCAGAGATAGCAAGATACAGATGGATCTACAGATTTATTTAGTTTGGTATAGATTCATTTAGGTTTGAGTTTTCAGCTTAAGGCTTTTGGGTTTTCCTGTCCCAGGGAAAATTTACCTAATCTGAAGTGACACAGGCTTGTCTTTTTCTGGGCATGCAGATAGAGAAAAAACAGACCATCAAAGGTAGAATCAGCCTGGAAAATACAAACAGCACTGCTGTTAACTGCTAGTTGAAGATCATTTGAGTAGACATGACCCTAAAAGACCACAGCTCTCAGTTTAAAATGCAAGGCTGTGATTAGTGTCACCACTTTTTCCTCCTAAACCTGGATCCCAAAGACCTGCAAGACTTTGGTTCTTACATGTGCCAGCCTGCCAGCCATAGTTACTGTAAATGGAGTATCTGTTTCAGTTTCATGTCCAGTATGTAAAGA
This sequence comes from Notiomystis cincta, assembly GCA_013398075.1. Lineage (NCBI taxonomy): Eukaryota > Metazoa > Chordata > Aves > Passeriformes > Notiomystidae > Notiomystis > Notiomystis cincta. The sequence goes on from VZRX01003017.1 coordinate 345,579, forward strand.
AAAAGACATTGAGATAATTTTCAGAGTAGCAGCAGAAAGAAAAAAACATTTATAATTTGACTGCTTTTTGTAAAATTACTTTAGAATTTTTTAAGCCTTTTTACATTAAAAAAGGTGTGGGGGGGAAGGAGAGTGAAAAAAGAAATCTCCAATTCCAGGTTCATGTCCCCCTGAAGCCAACTGAAACTGTACAGATTACTGATAAACCATAACAATTCTTACCTGTGAGCTATAACATTTTCTCCACATACAACAGCAGATGAGACACAAAATGAGTCTGGGACAGGACCCTCTTCACAATTTGGAGAATATTTCTAAGGCAACAAAGAAAAAGTCTTTGTTTGTTTTGACTAAGCAGCAGCAAACACACATTTCCTCAGCTGGTAACACCTTCAATGAACTTGCTGACTTGTCATTGATCAACACATTAGATTAAAGGCTTACTTGTTGTATCCTAAATGAGTGAGTTTACTAAAAACAGCTGTTCTAGGAACACAGCAGAACATTTTCATTTGAGCAGATAATGGGACTCCTAAGGAAATGCCATAGAACACATCTTCACTGGAGAAGCCACATTGCTTCTTTGCAACCACCTCTCCGAAAATAAAGTAGGGATTAAAATAATCAGATTGAGAACTTTATATTGGTTCCTGCCAATAAACTCCTCTAGGTTACAGCAGATGCTTCCAGAAGCAGATGGAGGTGACCACAGTGTAGAACAATAGGAACAAGGATATTCCACAAAGATATTCCCAAAGGTCCAGACTCCGCAGCTTTTCTAGAAGGCTCACTAGGTTTTCAAAACAGATTGTGCATTTAGATTTTAAAAATCAATAAAGGTAAACCAGCAAAATAAATAATATTGGAATTTATCCTGGCATAACTGAACCCACCTTGCTGAACTATGGAGTCATGTCACTGAAAATGTATGTGCAGAGAACAAGCTGGGCTTGCATGTATGTGCAACCCTCAAGCTGGGCTCAGCAGTAAAGCTCTACCTGAAGTCCCAACAGCACAAGGTTCTTACTCAGATGGACAGAAAATGCTTTAAAACCTTTGCTTTAGGACACTTCTCCTCTGTAGTATGCCTGGCTACTTCACTCCCACTACCCAGAAAACCACATATCCTTACAAAAGAATTAACTATTCTTGGTGCTGCAGCTTATAATTAGCAAAAACACTGAGGGAAGGGAAAAAAAAAAAAAAAGTAAACCTAAATAAATCTAGCCAGCAGCACTTGGTAAGAGATCCATGTTTATTTAGCATTCCCTTTGTTGGCAGCTAAATGCATATTATTGTCAGGTAGTGTCCATGTGTGTTTTGCTTTATCAGTACTGCCAGCTTTCTTTTCCCCATCCTAAATTCCATTTTCCCCTTCAAGAGAGCATGGAAAAGAACACACCAAGAAAGCAAACATGGACTCTGACTCTTACAACATTTCCATCCCTTGACATTCAACATGCAGTTGTATATGATTGGGTTTCCGTTTGCACTTAAAGTTATTCTCTTGGCAAAGGCCAGGCTGGAGCTGGCTAGTGAAAAATCTCTCCTTCACTGTAGTTTGCCCACCTCCTTGCCTTCAAAAGCCAAAAATCACAATGTGCTGCACAAAGGGCACACTCAGTGGCTCCGAGTAGCCTGCCTCCTCCATTTATTTGCAGTGTATGTTCTCCCCAGAGTCTGAGCATGGCCAGATTCCCTCCCTTGTCTGGTGTTCCTGCTCCACTGACACGGCAGCGTGATTGACACCGGCCATTGTCCACACCAAGATGAACAGACATGAAACGACACCAGAAAGATGCCTCTGTCCAACACTTCCAACTAGGGAGGGGGAAAAGAATGGTCTTACTCTTGCCCTAATTCCTGACTGAAAATGTGACCACAATGCATCTGAAAATATGACCACAGCTTGTCTCTCACATAAATATCACTTGGGAGCTGAAAGCCACATGGCTGAGAGCCACCTGGCCAAGGACCTTTCAAAACCAAAGAACTAGAAAGAGTTGTAAATGCTAAAAATACAGTAATAATCAATGAAGTGCACAATATCTAAGCATGTGGAAACTGTAATAAAATCCTGAGCTCCCTATAGCCAGCTTCTCCATTTCTGTATGCAGTAGTCACACTCTGTGCTCCCTCCAGGTCTGTGTTCAGCACCCTGACATGGGATGGCTCCAGTCTACTTTTGCTGGACTTGCTCCATGTTCAGGACCCAGCACTTGGCCTTTGTGTCAGGTATGCCCACAGAGCAGGGCCAGGGGAGTGCAAGTGGGAAGGGAGGCAAGAGATGCCCCAGTATGGATGCCCACAGGGCAGAATAAACATTCCCACTGGGATGTCTGACACTGGCTGATTCTCCTGCTGACTGGCAGCACACAGAACCTGTGTACTGTCATGAAGTCATTCATTTTCACAGGCAAAGTCTTCCCTTCACAAACTGGAAGTAAGTTCTAGGAGAAAGGCACAGAGGAAGAGCTACATGCTGGTGTCAGTCCTCATTTTAGTAAAGCTTTTGTTTGTACTGTTCACTGGATACTCTCCAGTGCTACTAAAGACAGCAGCAAAACTTCTTTTACCATGCCCAAGTATTTCACTTGGGCTCTAAACTCACATAACATCAAATAAAAGCATCCATACAGGGTCTGACTTCTGCTGCTCCCAAAGTCAGTCATAAAACTGGTCCAAACTGGAGGTAGAGGAACCTCACTTGGCAAAATCCCCCCTGTCTCTCGTTAGGTATATTACAAGACATGATAAATTTTCTTCACATAAACGGTGAATAATCTGCTTAGCAGTAATAACAAGAAATGCAAACACTTCCTTAGCCAAAGGCAGAGCAATACTATGCTGGCAAGCTCATCTCCCCACCTTAGTTTGGGAATGGTTAAAACAGCATAAGAGTGTAACACCAGTGGATAAAGCCTGTAGCACGCTGTACAGCCAAGAAATAATATTTTAATTCATGTGGGGAAACATTTTTGTGTGTTGCAGAGACCAAAACTCAGCTCTAAAGCCCCATGGGAGAGCTGATCTGGAAAGGCTGGATAATTCTGTCTTCGTTGCCTCATGGAGCTGGAGTACAAACAGGTGACGTATTGTGTGTTCTGGACTTCTCTTTGGAAAACTGGGCTCTGAACCACAAACATTTGTACACAGTCTCACCCTCTCACCAGGGCCATCATCTGTTTAAAAAACATAAGTGCAGGAAATTCAGTGTGACAAGAGACTTGTCACACTCATGGTTTTTTGCTACTTATTCTGATACTGAGTGGGCATTTCCACAACAAAGGCAAAAAGAAAAAGAAAGGGAATCTTGAGGATTTCAGTGTTCCTTTAGCTCCACAGAGCTCTCAGTTCCTTTAGTCCACAGAATGACAGACAAAAACTTGGAAATATGAAGCCTAAGTTATTTTTGCTTAAAAATATTTTATAACTGTCTTTACTTTTGAAGCCTTGGTCATAATATTGCAGAGATCAACTTGTGATTTAAGAAGCACTAGAAATAGCAAAACTGTAGATTGTTCCCCTCCATATTCCATAGGTTATGATCAAAATTCTACATTTACCCAATGCAGTATTTTTTTTGTGCCTGGAAAGAACCTCCATTTCTTTATCTGTGAAAACTTTTTCTATAAACAGACACAGTGAGAAAAATAATTAATTTTAAAGAAAAACATAATTTTCCTGGGGAATTCTCTGTTTGCTTGAGTACTTTATATAATTAGAGCAGCCAGTTCAAATTGTGCAAATTGTTTTACATAGACACAGTTGCCCTAGTGAGTAATAATTCAAGTTCAAGAGCACACTCAGTGCTGACTGACAGCCCAGTTTTCACTGAGTTTAGTTTTCTTGTGGACATTTTCCCTGTGTGAATTGCAAGCCATACACAGAAAGAACATTTGTTTAAAGCTGAGAAATTATCTGCAGGTTTTTAACATCCCCTGTGGCTCAGCAAATGAAAAGACTCTACACTGGCAGTCTGGCATTCCCTGGACTTTGCAGTTTGTATGGAGTGCATTGCATCCTTCTCCAGAAAGTACCACACTAATGACCTTGCCTGCTGGTTCCTGCCAAGTAGTAGTTGGCAAGTGAGGAACATGCTTCAGTGAGCAATGCCTTTTACTGATGACAATTTTACCCTTAAAACTACATTTCTTACACGAATTGAGTTGACCAAACAAATCAGTATGGGAACAAGAACATCACTTTGGATGTTTCAGTATAACATCATAGCAAACAGGGACCTGCACATACACATCCAAGCTAAGTCTGGAGATTCTCACTTCATTCCTAAACCTTGTAAGCAGCTCCCAGCATCTAATGCCTAGCCAGCAAACCATTTCCCTTGATGAGTTAATTTCCTGGTGTTGTAATAAGACCATTTTTTAACCACAGAAAGGGAATCACAGCCCATGTGCAAAAGGATCTCTGAGACACCTTTGGCATCTGTGTTACCTGTGAGGCCCATCCTACAGGAGCCTACACTGCAGCAGTGCTGGCAGCATGTGGATTACCTGCTTCCCATGGCTTTAACCCTGCTGTGCCACAGACTGGCAGGGGTCAAGTTCGAGTAGCAGGAGCTGCAAGAGCCTCTCCAGGTCTTGGGGCATAGATAAAGCATCACTGAGCAAACAGTTTTATGTGTTTTAGGACTTCCTTATGGCAGAAGTATTCCTTCAGGACACTTCATAGGCATTACCAACATCTCCAATAGCTGTGAATAAGAATACCTGCCTACATCCTCTGCTTCTTTCCTAAGTGGATGGAAATCCAGGTGATCTTGCCAGGTTTCAGTGGTATTTATCTCCTCTGGGCTGGCTGGATCAAAACCAACCTTGTATGTATACCAGAGTCCCACTTTTCATCTGGTCACACCAGCTTTAACAGACTCCATCACTTAATGAAAGTCTCACTGTAACTGATTTGGTGTTTTCTCCACAAATCCTCTGGCATTTGAGAAAGATGGTTATCTGAGCTTTCATTTCTGGACTTCTACTTTGAAATTAAAATGTATTTATACATATTTAGATGGGAGAAAAAGCTCATGCTAATTTTGAATCCTGCAACTTCTTTCCCATCTGCTTGTATTTACTAGCATGCCATTCCCTGGAATGAGTGGATTCCAGCAAGCTGGTGTTACTGGCAGCAAGCTGAAGCCTGCTCCAAACTGTTTGCAGGATCAGGGCTTTCTCCTCCTGGAATGCATCACTGTAAAGGAGCACAGTTTTCAAATAAGGCATCTGCATTCAGACACTGACAGTCACTGGAGACTCTTAAATGCTTCTTTTATGTAACTAAAGGTCAAACTGAACCTCCAAATGTGGAATTTCTGACATCCAATTAAGTAGCCCACATTAAAAATTGGGCCAGTGTTTAATTATGTCTGGAGAATACATGAGTTCAGCTGAGACAATTCACACTCACCTCATGTGTTTCTCAGTGTTTTCGATGGTGGAACTGAATAAATATTCTTTTGCTCCACAGATGCACTGGATCAAGGTTTAGCTTGTTACACATAAAAAATAAATCAGCTCATATTTCCTTGACTTCATTTTTCCAGCTTTGTCATTCTGTCTAGGAGCACACTACACGGTCAGGCCAGGCATGGCTATGCATGTTAATAACCCTTGGAACACTATGGATATTTCTGTGCAAACTCCTTTTTATTTTTTCCAAACAAATAGTCAAAGTGCACCTGGTTAAAGATACTTTTTTTTTTTTTTTACTAAAGCCTGTGTTTCAAAAACCCTGAGTGGAACCACAACTGTGGTGCTGCTTTTCAAATCAAAAGGACAGTACAGACTTCACAGGATATGGCTCCCAGCCAGTTGTTTAATGCTTGTAGGTCAATATACAACCAATCCAGCTTCTGCTGCCTAATTGACAAACCACATATCAGGCACAGCAAGGTTAACAACTGAGCTTTCTTTCACCTAAGATCCTCTGTTGAGTCTCTGGGCCCTCAGCCCCCTTTTATATTATCACTCACAAATATCTACTGTGAGCTCCCTCCAGGCACAACAGACGAACTGCATACCTGGAAAAAAGGAGAGCCCTGGTAAAGCAGTGAGTGTCTGGTCACCCAGGAGCCAGCCTAGCTGTTCATCATGCTCCTCCATTCAGTCTGCCAAAGAGGTTTAGACCCACTGCTCCCAGTGTAAATTATTTGTGCATGAATGAACCAGGAAGAATTTCCTCCAAAATATTTTTGATTAATGGAGCCGTGACACCAAATGTCAATGCATCACCAGACAGTCTTGATATAACCCAGTCCCCTACTCCAGCCTGTTTGTCAATTGCCAGTGCTTTAAGGTATCTCTTTGCAAAAACAAATGTTAAAAGTCTTTGCACAAAAATGTTTCCCAAAACACCAAAATAGTAGCCTTCCTTTTATTGTGATTTCTTTTTTCCTCCTGGAATTATTCCTTGCCTGTTTAAAGGAAAAAAACCCTACTGGTAAGGGAGTTTTTCTGGAGGGGGACACCTGAGAGGAGCAGAGAACACAGATATTTACCAAGTCCCTATGCTCACTACTGCTCAGGAAAATCAGCTGATTATATGACCCCCTCTGTTCCTCTACATCATGGCAGTCACACGTAAAGGAAATCCATGGAACACCACCAGGCCTCAGCCAACACTGCAGTAACTTAGGATAATGGGATATGCCTCAGACTAGATACATCAGCAATAATGGGGCATGAGAAGCTACTAATACTGTTCCACTCAATATCCTTGTCCAGGTCGCTGGGGATGCTGCCCCTACCACATCATCACAGTACCACCTCGTACTTCACTCTGACAAAGTTGCAGTGAAGTCCAGCAATGCACAGAGGTTTCAGCTCTGTCTCTGGCCACAAGACAGCCTACAGTGACATAAAACATCTCTGTGTGTGCTGACCCCAGTAACATTGAATGAATACGTGTCATCTGGAAGAGAAATCACCTGCTGAAGGCCAGCAGCTGCTTCTGAGTACAACATGCATCCAGTCCATGCAGAGTTGAGTGCTGATTGTCTGAATGGCTAAACCTTTACATTTATCCATGAGTGTGATGTGCACCTCCTTAGAAAGAGACAGAGTGAATCCATTAGCAGCACACACAGCTGCTTGCACCTGCTTTTTGTTATGCTGTTGTTCTACCAGCTCTTGTTTTCAATGTTTTCAGGTGTTTCTGATGTTTGCTGTGTTTGATAGTGCCTTACACTAGGACTGTGCCCACCCAATAGTCCCAAAGTGATAGCCTGAACTTTCCCATGCAGCTCCTGCAGAGGACATGGACAGTTTTGCAGGGATGCAGAGTCTGGCTCTGTGGTTCTATTAGTCTAAGTGAAATAACCTTCCCTGTGTTGCTTGCAAAAAGAAGATCCCTCTTAGGCCTCTCTTACTCCTGGTGTTGGTACTACTGATGGAAAACACTAGAATGGCTCTATCTCATCCTTCCACCCACCTCTTTCAGGCAAACCCATCCATCTGTTATCCTCAAAGGTTCTTGAAGAACATTCTGAGGATATCACCTTTCAGCACAGACCTCCTCATGTAACCAGCATAGGTGTGAATGTGTAGCTAAGCAACAGCAGTAAATCAGCCCATGCAAAAGAAGGCAAAAGCAGACACAGTATTGCAAAACCAGCCCAAACAAATAAGCACTGCTGTTCAAACACTTGTTGAGAACTTGCAACATGCAGAACACAACAGATGGACAACAGAAGCTGGGCTCTGTGTCTAAGCTTTTCCTTTACCTTGAAAGACAAACCCTCGCCTGCTTGATGATCCCTCTGCTTCCCCCACAATTCCCAGCTTTTCTCCAATGTATAGAATGGTATCTTTAACCAGGTCAGCACAGTACAAAGGGCACAGATACAGGAGTTCTAACTTTCTGTCACAATGATTTCTGGCAGGAAGATTACTTCAGCTTTGGAAACACACATGTATCTTCAAAGATTTGAGGGCCAGTTGCTGTTTCTGCATGTTTGTTTCTTTCCCTTATGTGACATTGAGAAATGCAATTCCTCCTCTAAAGGGGGGAAAATTCCAGTATCCATCATTTTGAAGGATTACAGTCAGTGCCATTAACTTGTGAATGCAGCTCTAGTCTAAATTACATTTTCTCTTAGGGCACTCTGAAAGTGAAACTGAGCATGAGGCTTGAAATTAAACTGGATTGGGAACAGAAAGCCTGGGAACCTTCCCCTTTCCATAAAGTTGCTGGAGCCATTTTACTTTGCAACAGCACTGTATAATATATTTCCATTGGCCTGGAAGACAAAGCTCAATTTGTTTGAGCAGCTTGAAGAAACTGAATTGTTACAATTCACAAAGTTAAGTAAGAAGTTCTTTTGAGTTTGATGTTCAAAAGCCAGCTTTAACCTCCCTTAGTTTAACTTTTCAGGTCTTCATATACTTTTGAGAAACTTCATTTGCATAAGGCTGTGCTGCTTCTCTTCAGAATTAATCAGGTAGAACTGTCACATCTATTTCTGCACACATGCAGGACTTAATACTTTTTTCTGTCTTTGCCATTTTTCACAGAACTGAGATTAAAAACTTACAGTTCCGTTTTCAAAATAAACTGCAGACAAGATTTTCAGAAGTGCCTCTGCATTTCTGCTCCCACTGAAATCAACACTCAGAAACTCAATTTTCCTTTCCTGTAATTACAAGCAAACCCATAAAAATGTAAGCTGATGCACTGTTATCTTCTCTAGCCTGTAGACAGCTTGAAATAATGTCTGAGAGATGTGAACTCCCGTCTCTCATCCTGGAGGAGTGAATCTGAAACCAGAAGTCGACAGTCTGTGTCAACATTGTTAACACTTCCCCAGCTGAGGATGTCAGCAAAATGCTTTGCTGAACTTTTGCAGTCTCCCACTTTTTCAACTGAGTGCCTTAAAACCCCCCAACCTAAAATCCTAATATGTACCCACACTCTGTCTGTGCAACTTTTCCAATCTCCAGAACTCCTCCACAATGGCATCTCCTTCTGCCTTGTTCCTCTTCCAAGGTCCTCCTTGCTGCCACCATGCCTCAGGCTGATGCATGAGGAATGCTAAATGTCCAACAGGAGAAAGCATGCCTCCAAGACCACAAAAACCTTATTCCCTACCAATACCAAACTCCCAAACCAGACAGGAAATAAAAATAACTGAAAGACATTTATATGAAGCTCTTTCATTTGAAACCAACTTTAAGATTTATGAAAGTATAAGATACGACTCGGGGGGATATTTGAGGTTGGCAAGACTGGATGCAGAACTGTTGTGCTGGGAAGGTACCACTTCCACAAAGGACAGCAGAGCTCTGACACACTGTTAAGCAGCTGAGCAAGAATTTTTGATGCTTTTCCTCAAAAATGAAATAGCTCCTAGTTGGGCTATGTACAGCCACAGCACTGTCCTCAAATGTACTCTCCCTAGGATTTCAGAAGTTCACAGGTTATAAATACAATTACATCAGGATACTTCCTCTGCTTGGACAGAAAATTTTGTACTGCTAAGCTGCCTCCTTCTCAGATTGCCCACTTGACTTTTATGCCATTCTTGCTGCCTCTTACTCAGCTGACACAGTGCCACAATGGTAGCATTAGAAAGGAAGGCTTCTGCTGTCACCCTAAAAATAATTTCACAACTCCAGTCCAGGCAGATTTACAAGCAGTTAAGAGTCTGATCATTTCAGTGCATCACATACTTGGTAGGATTTTGGAAACATAATCTATTTGTTTTCATTTTAGCTTTTTCCTCTTCCTTTTTTTTTCCCCTATCATTTACTCTCACCAACACATCTGTTGAAATGTAAATCAAATCTATTTTATGTAGTAAGCTATTTATGTTACAGCTTTTTCAAACCCCAGCCATCAAGTAAATATTTTCATATATTCTGTGGTTTAATTAATTGGCTATGGGCTGCTGCAAGTGTGTGCACAATGCTGGTCTATTTGCAGCAGAAACCACTGCTTGTTTCTTCTCTTTTGCATACATAATATTTACCATGACCTGATATATCAGATCAGGAGTGCTATAGGAATTGACTGATTCTGGCAATGCAGCTTGGAAGTAACTGTGTAGATTCTGTTCCTCAGGTGTTTGTGGTAATTTGTGAGCACTATGGGCAGCCTCAGCCAATCTATGCCATTTGCAAATGAAACAGACTTACTTGTTCAAAATGCTGAAATCTCTTCCCTTTCAAAAGTCATTTCAGAGTACTCAAGAGAAATTCAGTCAACTCAATATCATTTAAAGGATACCCAGTGCAGACACAGGTATTCAGAGCCAGTGTTTCCATATTTGGACCAGTACCCCACTTCTATGTATTGTTCCCTTCTACATTGATTTGGTAGGGGAGGACACGGGGGAGGAGTGGAAAGGCTGCTGTAATGAAATTTTAAATAACCAAAAGGTCTTTTGGCAGTTTCCTTATTCCCTGAAAAATTAGTGCATTGCCTGGAAAATTAAAAAAAAACTGATCTGTAACTCCAGTGGAAACCACTTGTCATCTATTGTCCAGCTATGAGAAATGTTACTTTTCCTCTTCCAGACATGCTGCAAGCAGCAATCCAGCTGAGTGCTTTGCAGGGACTGGAAGGCCACTGGAGACCAAATGCAATCATCTACCCTGGCTTCCTGGATGACACAAGCCATGGAATTTCAAAGCCTATAACTCCTGCTGTAGCAACAAGCATGGTCATCAGAAAGACATCCATTTTTGATTTAAAGACTTCCAGTGATGGAGGTCCCCAATGTTCCTGGGTAATTTTTTCCAACCTGGTTAAATAAGCTCATTGTTGAAAATGCAGCCTTATTCCTGGTTTGAACAGATCCTCCTCCTTCTGTTTGCTGTCTCCTGTTACACCTTCCTCTGTCAGAGCAGAGAAAACTCCACAGTCACAATCTTCTGACTGTGACACAACTGCACACAATGAACAAGGCACTTCTTGAAGTGAAGAGCCTGAATTTTTTTCATCTTTTGATGAAAAGGAGTATTATTTTATTTACTCTAGTTTATCTTGCCCTTTAAATAGTGTATGGAAATAGTCTCTATACAGAGACTGTGGTAAGCTTTACCACAAGGATAGCTGAGATCTGGTTCAGACTTTCCAGCTTTTAATATTATCATTATTGTTATTTAAGAGTTAAGAGCCCCTCAGTATTCTTCAGCTTCATCCACCATGCCATAACTGAGCAGATGAAATACCAATAAAAAGGTCACATTCAATATCAGCGTGACACGAGACATGCAAACACTTAATTCCACTTTCAGAAGACATCTCTCAATGCAGGAATACCCACAATTTACTTGATACTTTGTATTCCATCCTGTTTGGAAATTAAAATTCTGAAAGCAAGAAGTGGCTATTCATTTTCCCAACCTTTTGGACAGGAATAGAGTTGAGCAGTATGATGAATTTCTTGGGAAATCTCCATCTCTTTTCTTTTGTTTGTGAGTAGCTTGAGATATATTCAGATTTATTTGAAAGGACTTGTGAACTTCTTTTCCATTTCCCTCTGAAAATAACTTACAGTAAGTTTACTGTTGACATTTCATTATTTAATTTGGGATGTTGCATTATGTAAGTTGTTCACAAAAATTAGTCATTATCTTTTCTACCCCATGATTGGTTACTCTGACTAGATCAGCAAAGGTCAGATCAGGAACTTGACACAGAAATAAGAAATGTTTCACTTGGTGCTTGAAAAGCCACACAAAAAAGGATCTTGTGAATGTTACAGGGTAAGTGCTACAGGAGAGATCAGAGAGCAGGCCAGATGAGCTTTGGGGTGGGCCTGTGAGTTCAGGCTGGAAAGAAACGAGCAGTAGAGCTGCCTGTGCAGCTGCTTAAACAAATGAAATCCCACTTCTTCCAGCACCCTCCTGGTAGCTGCACCATAGACAGCTGTTTCACTGTGAATATTCCTGCAGGTTCATTCACACTCATGAAAAAAATGGATGCCAAGACTTTCTGAACAGGCATGGATCAAAAGTGACCCTGATATCACCTGTTCAGGAGGGACAGGATGTGGACAACCAGCTGGCACTTTTAGGAGCAGCATTTAGCCTTACCTTAGACTCATGTCATAATGACACCTTGGTAGCTCACACCCCTAGGACCAAGGGAACAGAGCCATAAATGACAGCCACCTTCTTCTTTCTGAGAGCTTATAAATTGAGGGTATCACCCCGTATTTCTTATGTAGAAGTACCCTTTAAAGATAGCACTCTTTCAACATTTACAGCTTATTCTGGAACTCTCTTAACTAATGCCTGAATCCAGTTCAAATCCAGTCCCAATGCTGACATTTGTGCATGCTTCTATCCAGTATTTTCTCAGGCAAAACTCCATTGGCTTTCCAAAGCATTTTGCTTGAGCAAGAACATCAGGTTTGACCTTTCAATTGCACAGTGACAATTAATAACAGCTCAAAACAGAGATTTTTCTTTTTTTTTAAACACAATAAAAAATCCACTCTATTACAGGATGTTTGCTGCCACTGAAACTCTCTTTTCCCAAAACCAACAGAAATTAAGTGCTTTTTTCCAAAGCTGCTTCAACATCTCCTGAAGAGCCTCTACAGAGTTCAAGAGCTGTTAAATCAGCACCTTTCTGAGTGCCCATGCTTCCATCAAATTCAGCAGCTGAGTCAGTCTCTATTTCCTGTATATCTAAATGCTATAATTTATATATATATATATATAAACCAGCTATACATACAAGTATGTCTGTGAGGGAGTGGGAGAGAGAGCTCAGCTCCCATCCTGTCCTCTATCCATTCATAAATGTTTTTTTCCCCTTTTAACCTTAAGACAAGCAAGGGATATGGTGTGGTTTGGAGTCCAGTATAATTTATCTCCTCTGTAAATCTTGTGAATTGCTATCTAAACAACTGTTCTGTAGAGCAAACCCTTTGACTGATTGGTCCCACGTGTCACAGGGCCAGGTCAGATAGGTGCCTCTTTCCTTACTCCATGAATGTGAGAGAGGCCAGCAGAAATTTCATGCCAAATCTATGTTTATTTAATTACAATATTAACTCCAAGTGACAACAAAACCTGCCACTGAAAGGAAGAAGGTGACTTTATACTGTGGAGGAGACCAGGTGAGTAACTGCAAATGTATGAGTTAATCCATCATCTCATTCCGTTCATTTATCCAGTCACACTTTTTTTTTTTTTAGTTCTGACATTTAAGTCAGAATCCACTTTCCAAAAGCTCCCTCACCTTTTCAGTGGCTGGAGAAGAAATACTGAATTATGCCCAGATCACACAGCTTAGCCCAGCAATTGCCTACAAAGTTGGACAAGAGGCACTTCACCTTCTCCTTCAGACTCTCCTACTCCTGAGATGTGGGTAAAATCCCGGCCCCTCGGAAAAGAACAATTCCCACTCATCTCATCAGAACCAAAGTTTCTGCCCTCATATGTCCTAGCTAGAAAAGCTTAGAAAAGGAGCAGTTCTGAGTAGTCTGGGGTTTCTTTCTACCTACATTCTCTCCCAAGCTTGCTGATACTTTCTTTAGAGTGTGGCTAAACCTCAGATGAGAACTCCACTCCTTGAGATGCTACTAGGAAGAAAGCTGACTCTGTGGAGAAAGTGTTGCCCACCACCTCAAGTGCTGATGGTAAAATATCTGTTTCTGCTGTGCTTTTTACTGTTATTTTCCTGGTCTGCTTTATGTTACCACATTTTGGTAGCACCTGAGTGATACCCTGGTGCATCAAATTCACCAAAAATTGAGAGCACTCACAGTGCCCAAGCAAGACAGGTCTCTATCTGCCCAGTCTTTGGGAGTTACCAACTCTGCTTTGATAGAATTCTTACCCCAAGTGCATTGATTTGTGATTTTAAGATAAATTGACTTCATGTCTTTTTGTGGCTATTTAGTATAAGGTAGATTGGGGTTTGGCATGGTTGGAGCTTTCAGAGGACATGGTCATTATGGTATAAGGGTCACAAGTTTTCCAATGAAACCTACAGTGTTTCCCACTGACAGTCAGAACTTTTAATGACTTTGGAAGACCTTGCATGGGCAGATCCTTTTGCTAAATAATAGTTTATTTTTCAGCTGTCTCTTCCCAGCTCCACAGTAATGCAGCTATAATTGTCTTTACTGGCTTCAAAATGAGCCCTGTGGGTCCACAGCCTAAACCAGAGGTGGTTGCTCCCTATTTTGATCAGCATCACTTAGAGAAGTTACCAAAGAACAGACAACTTCCATGTAACATAAGAACTGGGTCAGCACCTCGTACAGAAGAGCTCTAGAGACCATATCCTATAGTTATTTCTGTAAAGACATTGTTAATATTTTTAAAATCAAATCAATTTAATTTGATTATTTTTATCTCCTCTCCACACTGCACAACAGAGAGCTGGCAGTGGAAGAAAAGGGTTTTTAGAGCTAACAAGTGTTACAGTGAGGACAGGCTTGCTGGACTGACAGACTTACAGAAAGCACAGAGTGCCTAAAATATTGCTAAATCAACATCCAGTCTGAAATTTCTTCTTGACTCTTCTACCTTCCATTCCAGACTATGTTCATCTTTATGCTTGCTGCAGTTCTATCTTTTAATCTTTTACCAGCTCATTGTAAATCTTGATATCATTCTAATAACAGAACTGAATCATGCTAAGACAAACATCTTGGCAGGACCGAGAGCTCCAAAACAGGAAGTCTTTAAGATAAGTCCATAGCTCAGAAAGTATCACACAGAGGCTCTAGTAACTCCTGAGCTGTAGAATTACCAGTTTTGCCAAAAGCAACAGATTTCCTTCTGATCTCAGAGCAACTGTTTCCACACAAATCACATGTGGAGACATTTTATAGGGGTTATGTTATCCATGCCTCTTCTGTTTTCTCCTTGCATAGATTTTTGTATTTTGACACTACTTCTCCTCCCATATAAATGACCTTGTAAATTAAATTTATAGCTTCACAACTGGGGTCAGATCAGTACAGTTTGTTCTAGTTTGGAATATGGAATAGGAAGGAGTGTTCTTAATGGGTTTAGGATAGACATTACTGCTTGGGAATGGAAACAGACTCCACCAATCACTAGAACAACAAACTGGGAATTGGGAATCCCTTATTCCGTCTTGGCTGGCTAGGTGAACAAATCATGAAGTCTTTCTGTGGCTCCAGTTCACCCATCAGAAAAGAGGAAATTTGATCATTCCTGTCCTCTTTAGAGAGAACTGATCTGCATTAAGCACTGACGTATTGACACAGAAATGACTATAAACACATAAATCCAGGTCTCAGTGGTAAACGGCAGCGGTTAAATCGGCTCACTGTTCAGGAGAATGACTCTGAGCCCAGCTCTCCTGTCATGCTCTGGGCATGCTGATCCTTACCCATGCAGTACTTATCAGACACATCCTTGGGGCTGGCAGGCTTTGCTTTGTTCCCGTGTGCTCAGCGTGCTGTATCCATTTCCCACGGGGAACACAGCGAGCGCTGCAGATGCCGCAGCATTGTTCCCTCTCAGAAATGGAAAAACAGCCCTAATAAAAGATTATGGCAAACACTGTACGTGTTGTGTGCCAGCGTGTAAAGGCCTCAGGAGAAGGGACACAACATTTGTCCAACTCTTCCTTAAAAGATGGTCTGCCAAGCTCCAAGTTTACACCCCTTCAGCACTTAAAGATGCCTGATTTCATACATTCCATATATTGCTACTGGGTGATTAATACTATTCATCACTGGAAAGTTATAAAACAATCCAGTAAAATATCTGACTGTACAGACACTATGTAGAGAGAAATGTGGAAATAGAGGGAGTGTGAGAAGTCAAGACCCACTAACAAATTTGTTAGGTGCAGAATTCAACAGACAGAAACTGCACTGGCAGTTTTGTCATTGTCAGTGCCAAATCCAAAAAATTACAGATTCATAAAAAGCTGAATATGTTTTTTTCTCAGCCCTGTTCCCACCCCAGACAACTGCAGCATTTTGGCTGCCATTCTCCTGCTACAGGAGGCAAAGTTTAGTAAGCAGGACACAAGATCAGGAGTCTGCACACTTGGGCTTTACTCTTGGCTATGCCAGTGACCTGCTTGGCCTTTTCCATCAGCCCATGGAAACAACCGAACAACCAGCACCTCTGTGAGTCTTTATTTCTGTTCCTGCACTTTGCAAGTCCTATGAGCAGAGCTGTCCCTACATATGCAACACATGCAATATATAACAAATCCCCAGTCCTGGCAAAGGGCCTCAAATACTAAAATAAATCAAATTATTGTTACTAAATGTCAGAAAATGCACTCTCAGAAAAATCAAATGGTTGGCAGAAGACCTGTAAAGAAATGTCATTTTTTCCCATTTTCATTCCTCTCTCTTGTTCAACTTTCAACTTCATATGTTAATCCTACAAATATTCATCCAAAAACTAAGAGTCATTCATTGCTTGTCTTTCAGGCCTAATGCTAGTGCTGTGCTTACTCAGGTAGTCTATCCATTTTCTAAATTAATTTGCTTTTTTCAAGACTCCATCATGCTCAGTGGTTAATATATCATGCAGTTTACACTGATAAAGCATCAAACCAAAAAAAAAGAAAGAGCACTCCAGTACCTTACATCCTTTTACGTGTTCTTCTCCAGCTCTCCTCTTCTAGGCTTCTTTGGCTCTCGTTTTCAGTGCCTCGGAATAAAAAATGAAACACTTAGAACCTGTCTGAACAGAATGGCCAAAATAATAAGGAAGAGATATCACATGACTCATTGGAAAATTCAGTTTCGTGACAGTTACACCTAAAAGCTCAAATCTGTCCCTAGAATATACCCTGCAACACAACACGACTGTCTGCACTGCAGGAAGCTGCTGGCACTCCAAGCCAGGGTCAGTTTGGAGCACATTTTGAGGGAAAAGGAAATCTTTGTTTCCATTATTTTCATTAAATCTGATAGAAGTCTAGACATATTATAACTAACCAGGGGGAAGCAATAGGCAGGATGCAGGTAAAACAGTCAAGGGCTGTATGGCACACATTGATTATCCACAACCCTCTCCATTTCATCATAGGGAATAGGAATAATGTGTGTGTTCATTTCACAAACCATATCAAATGGACAGGCTTGAGTCCTTCTGCAGCATGGAATATGGAGCAGCAGCACCAGCACCCTGATCCTCAGACTCTGCCTACTGGCTGACTCCTGGTTAAAGCTGGACTAGAAACAAACAGGGCTGAAGGCATCTGAAAAAATACTGTTCCTCAGCAGTGAGGTCATCTCCTACTCAATCAGCTAGTAGGTAAATTGTGTAACAGGAAAATCCAAGCTGAAATATTTCAACTGCCAAAGATTATGAACTCTTTGTTTTGCTTTGGAAACAAATGCACAGTAGAGACCAGAATCACAGAGCAAAGAAGACAAAACAAAGGCTTTGTTTGTAAGGGGATGGAACCACTGCTCTCTGGTCAGGGATGAGGTTGGCTGATGTGTTTTCCATAATAGTCAATTGAACAATCTCAGCCCTCAATCCCAGCCAAATACTAATCTGCTGAATTTATTACATTTGGGCTTTCAAATTAAAATTACCATCTGTAACTCGTGTGGCAAACAGCACAGAACACGTGACAAGAGAAAAAAACCACCTCGTGACAAGGTGGGCAAATTGCAGTTGGTTTGAGGAGCCCAAAGAACTGGGACACTGCATGATGAAGTTTTTCTTGCTGAGCAAAAAGCCTATCAGTTTAATGAGGTTATTTGTTAAAAACCTCTCCGTTCACCTCGGTAATGGGCTGTGCAGCCCAGGTCTGGAAATGTAGTTGGTTTGTCCAAAGTGATACTATCAACTCAACAAAGCCAAATTGCACAGGAAAAATGGCATGATAGCCAGAAATAATACATACTGCACATAGAAGAAAATCCCAGCTTGGGTTTTGGGGTTTTTTTGTTTTGTTTTGAGGATTTCTGCTCTCACAACCATAAACATTCTCAGGACAACAAAAGCTGATTCAGTATTGCAACTACTCTGTCTGAGCTGGGTGAAATTGCAGGCCATGGAGCACAGGGTGTTTGGAGTTCTGCAGGCCCAGTGTCACCCAGCTTTTCTGGCCAATCAAGCTGCTGGTGGTGACTTTATGGTCTAATTCCTAGCAAGGCTGAGGGCTTGAACCTTTTTACTCTTGCACTACCACTCTGAGACACGTGAACTCCTTAGAAAAGCAGTCTGCTGAAAACAGCAGGTCCATTCATCTCCAGTTGAATAAACTGCAAGGCATGAACTCCACTCAGGCACCCACCCCATGCTCGCAGTGTGCCTGGTGCCAAACCATGTGTTTGATAGGATTTCTGCACAGAAATGCAGATGGGTCTGGGCTTGGTGGAAATGTCATGCTGCACATGCACAAAGAGGTGCAAATTACCTGCAAAATGATGCAGAGTAAAGCTGGTTTAAAAAAATGTTTTCAGAACAAGTCTGTTTTCAGAAAGACTTTTTTTATTAACCTTTTTTCCAAGTGCCTGCAAATCGTACTGGTGAATATTTGAACTCATTTTCTAATCAGGGTACCACCCAGCAAGTGACCCTGTCTCAGTGATCCCTGGAGGGTAGGGGTCTTAGGAGCTACTCAGATGGGGTTCATACCACTGCTTCCAACTCATATTTCCCAGTACAAATAAAACCAGAGTTGGAGCCCTAACATGGAAGGTGCTGTACAGAATCCATGCTTACAGTCCCCCATGTAAGCACAAGGCACTGACTATGGGCACCACTCCCCTTGTATAGTTAAGGGAGATGGGCACATTCAAAAAAAAAAAAATAACATCAATGGGATGGGATGCAGGTGCTCATCTCTCTTTGCTCTCTAGGAAGAGATTACTTGGACAAAAACATTAAACTTTTTTCAGTCTTTTAGGGTTTTAATGATGACAAGAGCTAGATAAGAAAAATCTGATTTGTGAAGCTAACAAAAGGAGACTTCCTATCCTCATTTTGCAAAAGAAAACAAACAAGGCTAAAACAAAATCGACTGATTTTGATCAAAGACATGTAAAAGGGTTTTAGAAAAGCTAGAAGTCAAAACTTTTTTTTTTTAGTTCAGCCCTTCCTTCCTCCTGATGAAGTAGGCAAGAAAAAGGATCTCAGTGCTTTCCAATAAACAGCAGTGGAAAGACATCATTGACTTATTTCATGCTTGGTGATTCCTGTCCATGTCTCTGTGAAAAGAACACTGTCCCCCTTTTCTTTCTTCCTAACCTAAGCCAAACACAGAAATTTAGGCTGCTTTTCCTGTTTTATTGGCATTTATTCCTCAGACATCGCTTATGTTGTTAATTTCACTGTGGCCAGATTTTTCAACTGAGATTTGAGCAAAATTTGCAACCAACCTGACTTAATTCAGTCAAGGTCTCAGACATTGATTGCTTCCAGGCAAGAAGGCAAAATCCTATCAGAGTTTTTAGGGGGAGGGGTTGTTCAGGTTTTTTCCAAGTCTCTAATGTGAATTTTCACAAAAGTTTTTTTTCTATTTCTGCATTTAACAGGTTAATTTTACATGCAAAATATCTTCAGATAAATATTTTCCCTATATAAACAGAAACATTAAGATAAATAACTGATAAAACATTTTGGTGGTCTTTTTCTGCATTATAGTTTAATTTCAAATTTTATCTAAATGCAGTCCAGGATGATGAACAAGCAAATAGTTAGTAGGTAGTTAGTGAAATTGAATATATTTTTCATCCTTTACTAATAATTCAAATTGTACCAAATTTTCATTGTTAGGAGTCCTAACATTTTGTTAAATAATTGCTGTATATATAGATAGGGATAATAGTATAGCAAAAGAGATCAGGACCAAGGATAAAATTTAGTGGAAATAGAAACTTGCAAAGATTTAAAGGTAGATATGAAACAAGGCTTAAGTGGCTTATTCAGGAAGTTGCTGATCATATTTAAAACCAGAAAGGAGATCTTTGCCACCCACTGTTTTCCAGCAAAGGAGCACAGACTCTCAGGTGCACAGCAGAAGTTTCCTTCTCAACTCCTCAGAGGCAGAGAAGCACCTGTGGGGATTTCTTCCCCTCCAAAAAAGAACCATATTGAGAAAATGCAGTTCAGAGGGTTCCCAGTCTCCAGATCTTTTTCTCACTCCATCTCTGGTGTTTTTTGATCACGTGCACAAACACAGTTGTCCTTTCTCTCTCATAAACCTCAAGATTCTCCCTTGCCTGTCATGCTGGTTTGAACATCTGCCCTGCAGCAATCATTCCCGGTCCCAAGGAAATCTCAGCAGGAGGCAGAGGGACTTTTTCATTGCCACGACCAATATTTCACATGATTTTGCTGGCTGTTGTTTGTTTGTAGCTGCTCTATGGAGCAGAGAGAGTTACTGAGATTGACATTTGTGTTTTTAAGTTGCCATTAACATAATGGAAATGGTGTGTAACTCCCATGTCCCCAGCCATCAAGGGGCTGTCAGCCTTAGTCAGTGTCCCAACGCCCTCTCACTCATCCTCCTTAAAAGCAAATGAGTGGTTCTGAGTCTGTTGTTTCTTCCAGAGGCAAGCCCAGCAGGGTCCTCCTTCCCTCTAACTCACCCTCATCCAGAGATTTGTGTTTTAGTAACTTGAAACATCCTGTAAAATCTATCAGGATTAGTTTCCAGTATAGAAGCACTTGTACTTGATCCAAGCCAATCAAATGTTCCTCAGAAACTAAGCCCCAGGGTTTAAGGGAGCACACCCAACATATTAAGCAAAAATGACCTTCTTAGTGCGGCTACTACATTCTCCTTTCTGACCCCTTTTGACACAATTTTGGCTGAGACAAGACAGAGAGTTAAAGACATTGTGAATGGGCCAAAAATAATATAGTTAAGAGTGTCTTTGATGTCACCAGGATGTTATATCCTCAGACAAAAAAAGCAGGTTTTAGATGGAACTGGACAATTTTTACATATCAGTAAAAGAGGCTTTTTAGTAGATAACATTTTGCTTTCAAACTCATTTTTCAGCCTCTCCCAATGGAATTAGTAACCAAATTAAGGGGTTTAGGAGCTCCCATTATAACCAAAGGCAAGCCAGAACTTACAAGTCATGTATGACCTGGCAGTCCAGAGGTTATGGTGAGTAAGAAGGTAGACCACAGAAAACCAAAGAACAGGAAACTTTCAGTCTAGTGTTGATGGAAAAGCTTTGGATTAGATGGATGCAGTACTGAATAAGTCATTTCAAAGCAAACAGCTCTCCCAGAAGTTTCTGCTCCCTTTATGGAGGAAAGGCTGAAGACGTACGATGTAAGAATTCAGGAGCTGCATTAAGCTGCAGAGTCTTATTTTGAGTTATACACAGCAAGAACTGGGTTTACACAGCTCCACGGAGTGACTTCCCCTTCTGCCATCCACTGGCTCCACGGACTGACTGACTTCCTCAATTTCTACCCCAGTACTTAGAATTCCACCAAAGCTGGTCTGATGCTCAGTTCATCTATATGTCCTGGCAATCGAATGGAATTTCTGGAGGGCCATAGATGTACAATACTTAAACAATTCAGTCCAGTCCCCTGTCAAAATCACTCTGTGCAGCCATGGAAAGAACTTCTTTTTCCACTGGTGGCAATTTCAGAAACATCCAGATGCCCATAATTTAAAAACTGGCAAAGCTTTTCAGTGGGATTAAAATCAATCTAATACAACATTTCCCCATTCTCTGGGAGGGGTCTTAAAACTGGAATATTGCACATAAGCATGAGCTTCTCTGGCTGACAGATATTAAGGGGCAATAAAAGAATGGCTCAGAAATGTATGTGCCCACAGTCAGTTATCAGACTGCGTGAGCCTGTGCTGCCTTGGTTTCAGTGTTATCTGGGATCCAGGTGAGCAGGTGGTTAATTTTAATCCTGACCACTAAAATGCAACACAACTTCTCAAAGGAAAAGGAGGCTAGGCTGAAAACAGGAGCTGATTTCCTTGAGTGAACTTAGGCTTGATTAGACTTCTGAAAATATAATGTAACATTAATAACAAAATTAAACTTTGACCGAGGTTAGCTCTTAATTTCCACTGGAATAAAGGCAAACAGATGTCCCCATAGTAAAATGAACAAAACAAAAAATATTATAAATGGGACAGAAAGTCCAAATCTGACTAGAGCAGTTGTACATTCAGTTCCCATTAATATTAATTGTAAGCATTCATTTATGAAAACATGTGTCATCAGCTGCTACAGCTCAACTGATGAGTGGCAACTTGGTGACTTGAGGCCAAAATCTACTAGAGACAGCCTCTTTGTGCTGCCTGATGTTTAAAAGAATGTGGACTTCAATTAATACTGAGGAAACTAAAGGTTAAAATTAAAGTTTAAAGAATAAATATTTAAAATAAAGCTGACAAACTCAAGACACATTCATTTCAAGGAGCAGAGTCCTCACTCTTTCCATTTTATTCAAAATCTGCTTTGGTTACTTTTAGGCTTTCACTGAGCAGGCTCCTCATGACAAGGATGTAAGAACCCCAGCTCTGCCCTCCCTATGAGGTAGAAATGAGTTACCCAAATTCAGAAGAATCCAGTCCTATCTAAATCCACACTAATATCACAGGGACATCTCCATCACCCCCACAAAGCTCAGACTAACACATACTGACTGTTGGACCAGGGAGAGACAAAAGAGGCTTCCACAATGTCTTGCCCGAGTCCTTACCACTATTTAACTTTCACATTCTTAAGAAAACTCAGTCAAAAAGCTCAAACCAGTAAATGGCCAGATGCTCTTCTGGTGTGAATTAGTAAAGCTCAAACCCATGTACTGCCTAGGCTTTTTATCAACTCAGGGACAAGGCATTTGAGATCTGATTCCTTATTCCAGGCAATTATTAGATCTATATTACCATATACTTACAATAATATCTTTTTTGTTTTAAAAATATTTCAAGATTTTGGTCCAAGTGAAAAAAAAAAAAAAAAAGGGAAAAAAAATGTGATTTTTTATTTTAAAATCTCTGTGCTATTTTCTGGTCTTAACTTTGTGGGGGTTTGACACTGACATATATTCCTAGATTTCAGATGTTGAGAAACATCAGATCACCCTGAGAGGCAAATTAAGCCGATTTCTTCCCAGATCATCTAACCTGGATCACAATTACTAAAGCCAACATCCTGTTCTAACATAAAGGTCAGTATTTGCTGATTACACTGATTTTTGCCATACTCAGCCTGCAAAACTTGCTTTAAAACCTCTGAGAAACACACAGTTTGTCTGGAAACATAGAAATTGCCTACTTGTCTGTCACTTCTCTAAGCCTAATTTATACATTAATTTAAATATTCTGGATGACTCCTTGCTTAAAATCTTCATCAGAGCACAGCAATAGTGCAGGAGGTGTTGGGGTGGAAGACACTGGGACCAACATCACGGTACAACTGAGCTACTGGAAGCAACACAGGGTTATTGTTTGGAGGAGGGAAAGTTTAGTGCAGAAAGGGAATGGAGGGCAGCCTGGAACAGAGATTGGTGTCAAGGGGGAATCCTGCTGCGAGGAATGTACTGAGCCCAGAAACTGTCTCTGTTTTTATTGCTATTTATAATTATAAATAAATGATGGTAAGCTTTCAAACTTTCCTTTCACAGCAAAACCCCAAGGTCATGAGAATCACCAATGCCACAAATAGATGAGTGAGATGAAGACATGAAAACCAGCCCTGCACAGGGCCTGTCAGCTATGGGCTCCCATTCCTTCACCCCACGGCCCCCTCCTCCCAGTGCTCCTCACTTGCACCGGACAGACTCACTGTAAGGTGAGCACTACCTCAACACTAAGCTCCAGCAGCACTGGCAAACTTAAGAGTAAACCCAGGTTCACCATGCACCAGGGCACCCTCCTTGCTGTTTGCCTGTGAGACCCTGCTGGGTTAGTGCAGGCATTCACGTGAGCTCTGCTCTCTGTGTTGATGGTGATACCACTGTGATTGCCAGAGGCTCTCTGTCGTCAGCCGAGGCTGGGACGGGAGCCCGGCAGGGAGAGCCCTGCCTGGAAGACACTTGAGCTGTGGCCCTCACAGTGTCAGGGAAAAAAGGGAGTAGGCCAGGAGAAACAGACACATCTGCTCTGAGGGATGGCAAGCAGAGAGCATCAGGAGAACACAGCCACGATTAGGACAGCTGGGCTCTCCTGAGGGACTGTCTCCTTCACCATCCACCACCTTTCAACCTTTTTTTCCTGCAGATCCCAATCTTTTAAGATCTTCACATCTTTCATCATTTGCACTCCAAGACTTACCAGACACCAAGCCAACAGAAGATTCTCCTGCCATGTTCGGCTTGCTGCTGTCCTGGCCACTTCTTTCACATCCACCTTCCTCTTTCTCTGCCCAAGGGAGGTGCAGCTGCCACTCAAACCACACATCTCCTGTAAACTCTAAAGAGTTCTGTCTTTGCCAGTATTCAAATGTAAAAAATCATTCTGCTGGAAATTTGGGAACCATTTAAATTTGAGTGAGAGTAAAAGCCCACAAACTACCTTTAAATCATGTAGAAACTCATATAATTTTGCTATGAATCAGTTTCATTCTTTGCAAAAACAACCAGAGCTTTTTTTACTGCAGGCCTTCAGCAATCACAGCTGTTAGATCACACAGCTCAATACAAGGTCTCACATTACAAGAGTTATTATAGATAACAGTAAATTTATTATTGAAAACAAGGTGTTCTGTGGCTGCTCCTGCACAGCACAAGGAGTCCTGGAATGAAAATTGCTTGTCTAAAAAATAATTTGAATTTGGACAGCTTGCAATGAACACAGCCATATGCCAATCCCAGGGTGCTCTGCCTGCACAAGAATCACTGAAATAACTTCACTGTCTCTTGGGAAGCTCATTGAAACACAGTTTCTTTTGAATGTGTGGAGCTGGTAGGAAATTCTTCCATTTAAAGCAACCTGTACGTGTCCCTCAGTACGTTCCCCTCCAAAGCAGGGCTTTGCTTTCCATAGAAAACTGCGACTTTTCATCAGAAAGACTAAAACACACCCAGCAAAACGATTTTCAGCTTTTCAAACAACAGAAGTTCCTCGGAAAAATAAGAAGTTTCCAACATCAGCACCAGGTACAAATTGCCTGGAGCTCCAGGACTAACTGGGCCACTGTTTCCTGCTGTAGTCATTCCCCCTCTGGAGCACTAATCCCCAGCTGAGCCTCCAGTTAAGAAACTGCAACACCCACCATGAGTAAGCATTATAGCTGAGTGCAAAATTCCCTCAGCACTTGTTCCTCTGTGCATGACTAACCAGGATATAACTTAAGGTATTTTTCCTACCCTCTCTTTTTACAACGCAGGCAGTACAGACAGTTACATTCTAGTGGAAACATTACTCCAGCCACTACCCTCACCAGTAAAGACACACATGCTCCTTTGCTCTGATCTGTCCTGAATGGAGCAGTTTACCAGCAGGTGCCTCTGATTATTTTGTGCTTGGAGCTGCATCCAGCTATGAACCAACAACTGGCACAAGCATCACCAGAACCAGCAATTCCTAAGTCAGTATTACCTTCTGTCAGAAGGATCTTTCTACAGAAAAAGTGCAAAGGAGGTATTTGGAGAGAGATTAAGGACCAGCTTCTCAAAATTGTTTAAGCACAAGGTAGGCACTTAATGGGGTTCTCAAAGGTTCCTACAGAGGTTAAGGATCCAGACCCCTTTGGTAACACAAACATTTAGAACACCTAGATCTCTACTGAAACAACAGTGAGGCCATAGAAGGGTTCAGAAAGACACAATACCTTTTTACTGAAAGTAACAAAATATAAGGTAAGCCCATATAGTAAGTTAATGTAGTAAGAAAAATAACAGAGATGTCATTTCCACAGGAAGAAACAAGATCTACCTCCTGTAATCTTGGCAGCCAGTGATGCTCAAACCCTTACACAGAAAAGCAATGTGATCTTTCTTCCATGACCAAGAGCCTACAAACACTGGAACTCTGGAGATACAGAAAGAGGCATTTGCTGTAAAACTCTGCTGCAGAACCAAAGTTTATGATAATGGGGTTTTTTGTTCCTGTGGCTACAAAAAAGCAGATTTAAAACGAGACCTGAACTCAGAAAACAATTTTCATTTTGTCAGGACTACAGATTTTGCTGTTTAATTCCATGTTCAATGCCCAGTTGTAGCCAAAGAGAAACAACTCTGTATCCTACAGGTTGTGGGAACATGCACAGAGCAGTGAGCTACCTCTGTACTTTCCTGTGTCTGAGGTGCTTACTTCAGAAGCACCATTGTCTCCATTTTACAACTGAATTCTCTAATATTTTCCCCCTCTGCTCCTTAAAGCAGGGTTTGGAAAAGAAAGCCCCTAACTGTGCCATCTGCAGTGGAGATGTCATCTCAGAAGCCAGCCAGCTACACTCAGGCCAGGTGGCAAATGGAACCCAAATGCTGCCCTCAAACATCTCTCACTATCCAGGGAGCCTTTTCCTCACACCAGATAAAATTCTGGGCACAGAAAGGGCCTGGCTGAGGGAGGGAAGGAGAAATAATATGGGATTTCCAGCTTCTTTTTCAGTCACTATGAAAATATCCTTTGAAATAACAACCTTTAAGATGAAAAAACATTTTTACTACTCCAAGATGTGATTCTTACTTTTTTTTTTTTGTCATTTTTAAAGCAGAACAGAATTCATGCATGGTTTGGTCATTTGTGAGCCCTGGCAGGTTTCAGAAAGGTTCAAAACTATGGGATATAAAGTTTTATCCCTGTCTCAGGACGCTTGCTGCTGGGACACCTCTAAGAGCTGAAGGGGCCTCTCTTGTGCCCTTATACAGGGTCCAAGCACTACCAGGGAACTTGGAATTGTGGACAGTACAATGAAATCCAGTTCTCACTTCCAAGACCCACAAAGCCCTGCCATGTCACAACTGAACAGCCTGAATAAAATCTGTGCTTCTCAGAGGACAGGAGACTTTGGTGTACAAGTCCCAAAGCCTTAGGAGTGACTTTGTTTTTCTCCATGTCAGTCAGGAGCTGACCCATCCATTACCACAAAGGACACTTACTCAGTGTTGATGGAGAAGGAAGTGTACCACCTACTGAGTCACCCATGCCACATCCTAACACCTGGCTGTGGCCTTGCTGGGCTTCCACTTAAACAGGAATCGAACCCTGAGTACAGATGTAGAAAATGTCTACAACAAAACCTCAAACCACACGAGACCTTCCTGGATGGGAGGGTATATATACTGTGATCTCCTAAAGGTCATGGACTTCCAGAAGAAAACTGAAATTCAATTGCTCTGCTTTTGTCCAATTTCAGGGGTCACATCTCAAAAAAAGGTACAAAATTAAGTTTCCTTAAAATCAGAAAAAAATTAAGACTACAGTTTATTTTTGCTTTTAAACTGACTGCA
This sequence comes from Notiomystis cincta, assembly GCA_013398075.1. NCBI lineage: Eukaryota > Metazoa > Chordata > Aves > Passeriformes > Notiomystidae > Notiomystis > Notiomystis cincta. The sequence goes on from VZRX01003017.1 coordinate 372,905, forward strand.
CAAAACTATGGCCAAATCTGTCAAGGTGTTAGAAACCTAATCTACCACTTACCTTAACCTCTGAAAGTTCATCCAAATTATTATCATTCTCACAAGACTTTTTAACATAAAATACAGGGTTTTTTTAAACCTAACTAGAGACACTTCTTACATATTAAATTCTCGCCTCCTGGGCAATGAATCACTCGCCATCCACAGTACACCCCATAGTTGACAAACAAAGCAGTTTTTGCCATCCTATTGCAAAACATGGTAAGACTGTATTTTGGGAAATGATTCTTCACTAAAAAAACATCGTCCAGCGCAGTACAATGCTACAAGAGTCACACAGATATGATGCTACATCCTGTGACTGGCACTGGAACAAGCAGGGAAACAGCCCCATTTTGGGGGCTGGTGGAAGCACACTCTTTTCCAGGGAACTTCAGCTCACGGGTGGGCTCACTCACCCACGCTCAGACCACAACCCCTTTAACCTCAGGCTGAGGAGCTCAGCCCCCTGGCAGCTCTCCCACAGGCAGGATGATCCCCACCCTTGGAAGGCTGTGTCTCCAAAGTGCTGCCACGTGGTTTCCCCGACAAAACCAACGTTTACCTACCTAAAGCTTCACGTCCTTCGGGATCTTCCACCTGAAGAAGTGAAACAGCTCCGTGCTTGAGCTCAGGTCCCAAAACCATAAATGTGAAGCATGAGGAGAGGAAGAGGTGAGCTCAGGAAGAGAAGAAGGAAAGATGTTTCTGGAATTAGCATCCTTTTTAAATCTGAATTTCTTGCCTCTTTTAAACTAATGTTTGCAACGTGTAATTTTGAAAAACCTTAAGTGTTGGAAATATCTGCAACTGTTGTGCTTCTCCATATACAGAATATCAAGAGCATCACCCAGATTGGTGCATCACTGCACCTGAGAGAACACAGTTTCAAAAGAAAAACCACCTCAGTTCATATGGCAAATAAAATTGCTACTAATGCTTCACTGAAAATAAACTTAAGTCCTTTGGGAAACTCACTGAATTTCCCCTAACTTTCCAATTTTCTCACAGAATAATTATTTTTATTGGCACTCAGACAGCTGCATTCTGAAATATAAATGTGACAAGTTAAACAAATTACTTGTTCTATTGCACAGAGCTCACCTTCTGGAAGTGCCCAAGGCCAGGCTGGATGTGATCCTGAACAACCTGCTCTAGTGGAAGGTATCCTTGCCCGTGGCAGGAGGGTTGGAATAGGATGGTCTTTAGGCTCTTCTCAACCTTTTTATGATTCTGCAGCTCCTGCACATGAAGAGCTCCTGCAAGGACCCATCCTTTCGCACTCTGATTTCCAGCTCCTCAAACCATCTGGAGTAAAGGTATGGACAGGCACACTGGAAAAGGACAGAAAAATCACCTCACAGCCATCTTATCCTGCAAAAGGAACACCAGCATCTATTCCCATACAGAAATGAAATCAAAATCTGCATCATACACCAAATCCAAGAATGACAGAGGACAATCTGGCAAGGAAGAGAAGGTGAGATTATTTGGCTGGTTTTGTCTGAGCCACAGCAGAAGCCTCCAGTAGGGCTGCAGGCCGTGACTCCATGAGGCTGCTCACGAAATCCACCTTCTACCTGCTAAGTCAAAACATAAAGAGCTCTCCCAGTTTTGTTTGTAGTAGGAATGAGCCACTTAAACAGCGCCTTTTTCTCTGGGTTATGGACTAAGTTCAGAGGCTTTGGATGCAAAGTCAGAACGACCTGGCTTCAGGGGAACTACTTCATGTTTCAGCCTGATGCTTCGGACTGAATTCAAGTTGGGGATGAGGCTATCACGTCAGCAGCACTCTTGCTAAATGTTTTGAGTCACATATTGTATTAGTCACAAGACACTGTAATTGTCTTTCCATCCTTTTTCCCTTGCTGAGATGAATAACCTCTCTTAGGGAGCACATTTTCCTAGGTACTTTTGATTAGAAACAAATGGGTCACCTTCCCTGAAAGCTACTGAGCAGATAAAAAACCCAACCAGAAGCCTCCACGCACAAACACCCACATGACTCACAATGATGAAATAATCCTGCAGTGAAAAGAAAAGTTTTGTTATTTACTTGTGAAAGGAATGTAGGCAGTCTCAGGCCTGGGAGCTGCAACTGCAGTCTGAGGAACATCAGTGTGCAAACCTCTGGGTACAGCCCCACATTCCCTGGCTGTAATTGCTCCAGCAAGGCACTTTCACTTGCTTCCCTCCTGTCCAGTAAATCATGCACAGGTTATCCTTCCCATCCCACCTGGTTAACAATATTTTTAACTAAAAAAAAAAACCGAAACCTGAGGGCCTTCTCACATGCAACCTCCACACTGAAATAATCTCCATATTTTGGATTACAGGAATGAAAAGATGTGAGTAGCTGGGCTTCACTTCTGTCCTCAGCTCACACAGTGCCAGAAGGATCAAGGGAAAAGGCTCCACACTCCAAGTGTGTTGTTGCTCTTCCTTTCCACTTCTGCAATATTAAGTCATCCAAAAAAAACGGGGAGAGGAAAGTTCAATTTGCACAGAATGCCTCAAGTGCCCATAAGCAGGACACACCAGCACTCCCAGCACATCCCTTGCTTTTTCAATCATTTTTCAACTTTACAGCTCGGTGATATAACAAAAACAGCTGTACAAGGTTGTCCTGTATCCTTCCCTAATCCCTGTTTTTGCCTTCCCTCCCTGCTGCTTGCTGGTGAGCAGCTCCTCGACCCCTTGTCCTCACAGCATACCATGGCTTCACAGGTGCTAGCAGGACAATCTCACAAATAAACACTAAATGTTTCAAGAAGTTGCCAATTTTTTCCACATTACTTTTTCTATAAAAACTAAGGCATCACATCCACACTGGTCCTAGTTCACCCTGCCATGTTTTGCAGAGCCCCTGCACATGAGTATGCCCTGCTTGCTCACTGTTCTTTTATGTGTTTCTGCATCTCAGTCCAAATTTCCCCCTGTCCTTTTTAGGGGAGAGTTTTCCTCACTATTTTCACCACAGAGGTTGGAAGCAGGTGGTGGATGCTGCAACCGAGTGGCCCTCAGCACGCTGAGAGGTGAAGCACCCCGAGATTCCTGCCGGGCTGGCAGCGGGGCTGGACAAAAATTCACCATTATTTCTGGGGAGGCTGAGATTTTTTAAAAAATTAAAATTTTAAGAAAACCTGGCCTTCCCCTACGCCCCAAGCACGCCCATTGCAAGCCGCGGGCACAAACCCAGCACCAACGAAAACGGCGGGGAGGGAGTCAAAGATGGCCGCCCTCCCTGAGGGGAGCCCGCCAAAACCCTCACCGTGAGGGCAAAGCGCCGTGGCCTCGTGGCCTCATGGCTGCCTTGCCGCCCCCACGCCCCTCCTCAGACAACTTCCCCTCAGCCCCAAAGATCCGTCCCCACTAGAAACTTCTTCGGATATCTGGAAATAGCGACAAGGACACTCGCCGCCCTCGGGAGGGAGCGGAGCTGCGCCGGCTGCGTTTCCAATTCCACCGGGCTGCCGTAGGGGAAGGCGGGAAGCGGTTTCCCTCAGGCGCTGGAAGCGGCCAGAGACAGCCCCGAGTAGATCTATCCCAGGTTTCCCTTTCCAGGGAAATGAATACTTGGTGTATTGCAGCACCATCTGCTGGTTCCTGTAGACGGGACACACAAGGATGTTCCAACGGCGTAGAAAGGAATAGAAGTAAGTTGAACGGAGGTTTTGAACGCTTTCTTTCCTGAAGGTTTTCCTTCTTGTAAAGGCGTTGAGGTGTTGCTAAATAAGCAGTATAAGAAACGCCATCACTCAGAGAAAAAGTGGACATATTAGTGCCAAGTTTAGGGATTTTTTTCTGAAGAAATACAATAGTCAACATCCACTTTTTTTCTCTATTCCTCTGAAGCAGAGGGTGGTGAATCTGCAGAGCCCCTGGGGAAAGATTTTCTGAGGTGACCAACTGGTTGTGGGCACTTTTATTTTTTTCTGTATATCTAACTCAGGCTGCCTGCCCCAATTTCTTTATTTTTGCATTTCATGGAGCCCTAAACCTCTGACCCTCTGGTCCTGTGGAGGGGCTCAGTCTGCCCACCCACAGCCACCATCACTTTGCTAAGCCCTTGCTGCCTTCCATTGGTTCCTTATTCCAGCCAGTTTCCTTCCTGGGCTTGATCCATCCCAACGGTGAAGTCATGCTGGTGAGCTTTATTGAAAGCTGTTCTTTGCTGTTAATTTACAGCCTGGTGAAGGCAAAAGGAAGAGGTTGGGATTTTTCCCCTCTCAGTGGTTGATTTGAGACAGTACAAATATGAAGTATGTTACTTTGAAATTATGCTATATAGAGAGGAACGGCACTTGCCTCTTTTACTTCTTTAAAATTCAAGTACAATCGTAACTAAACCATGACTAAACAAAAGAAAACTGGTCCACCCTATAGAGTATTTGAAAAGAAACTTCCCTTTACAGGGCCCAGCACATGTCCAAGGTTCAAACAAAGTACAAGGTGCTAACGAACGGAGTCTTGACAAACCTTGTTTTCCTGCACAGGGGCTCAGTACATAATGATTTCATTCAGCAGCTACTGTTCAAGCATGGAAAGTGTTGGTAAAGAAATCCCACAGAGATCAGACAACCATTTTCCTAACTTAAGCTTCCCCCTCTGCTCCTCCCCCGTTTGCCTTTAGGGCCTCTGCCAGTCATAACATAAATATTCATCAGCTGATATTTGCAGTAGCTGTGAAGTTATGAATGAGGCCAAACGCCTTTCCCTCCTGCCCCATCTGCAAAATGGCAGCTTCTGGTCTTAGCTCATGGTCAAACGACACTTTCTGAAATCCCCAAAGTGCACTTGCAAGCTTTTCAAATTCAGTGGGGCTTTTAATGCGCAAAGCAGAAATGCTGTCTACCTAATATTTACCCTGGGATTACTGAATAAAATATATATATATATATTACTATGCTATGCTTTAAACTTTGCGATGCCTTGACGTAATAGACAGAAGTGTTGGCAGCTCAAAATGTTGGTTGGTTTATTTCAGGGGACATGACTGCTGCAGGTTTCCTTTCTGAATCGAATACCAGACACTTGAACCATTTGTTGTGCAGAAAAGAGAAACGGCTTTTATTCTTAATGCTGGTTTCTTAACCACCTGGGTGCTGTCAGAAGGAGCCACATGCACTGGAAAACACTTTTCATAAGACTCCTTTAAGCCTGTCTTAAACTCTGGGTTCTGAAAAATGGAATCCTCGCTGCCTGTCATACGTGTTTTCTCTCTGCAGATTAGTGAGGGGCTGCTGCTTTAGAAATGTTCCATTCTCACAAAGCCTGGAGTTATGCTCTCAAACCCACCGTGGGTCAGCAAGACAGTGAGACATCTGATGCAGCTACACCAGCAAAGTCAAAAGCAGAGTTGTCAGAGAAATAAGGTGACAGTGCAGAGCTTTAATTCAGCAAGGTATCAACACTGGATCTTAGAGGATTAAAAATCCTAAATGCCCAGAGCCGTTGGGGAAGTCCTGATAAAGAGGCTCAGCACCATTCGGGATCAGGAAACTGGAACACATTTTTGTACCTTGGGTTGCACAAATCAGTTATGCAAACTATCCTGTCTTGTCAGATTCACACAGGTTCAGCCATAAATAAAGAAAATGAGCACCAAAAAAACACTGGAAGGTGATAGAAAGTTTTAAAGATGTCACAATCATCCCATTTGATTTTGACCATGAAAAAGCCAGAACATTTCACCCAACAAGTCTCCAATATCTTTTGGCCAAAATAGAGCCTATCTTCTGAAAAAAAAATCTGTATTTTATTTAAATACTACAAAGGACAATTTACCACATTCCCTTGAGAATATTCCAACAATCATAATCCTTGTTGCTAAAAAATAGCCCCCATGCTTTGTTTTTAATATCTTCAGCTTTTAGCCACAGCATTCTGTATGTCCTTTTTTGAGTTGAGAGAGCCTCAAAACCATCTCACTTGCACCTCCAAACCAAGAACCAAGTACTCTCTCCATCTTTTTACTAATCAGCTGTGTACACTTCTTGGAATATTTGCACTGGCAAAGGCTGCAGAGGTGTTGGGTCCTGCATGGCTTCCACCTACAAGCAAAAAGCAGTTTCTTCTCTGTGAAATGAGACCCAGGTTCTGTGAGGACCTCAGGCTGCCTTTAGATAACACCAGGCCTTCATTCTTCAGAACCACTCAACTAAGTGAACTCCAAGAAGTTGTGATCAGGGCAGGAAAAAATGGAATACACACCTTAGTGTGGCTCCTCTGCTCCCACGTACAAGTAACTTCCTGGGGCGTGCACGTTACACATAAGATGGAAAGGCAGCCCCTCTGCCAGACACATGTGCAAAGGTTTGTTTTACAGACCTAAATCATGTGCTGGAGTGGACTTACAATCACTTGATTTGGAAAATTTAAATTAACAAATAGAAAACATTTTCCTAGGAATTGCTGCTTTTGACAATAAACATCTCCTAAAGTTACACTCTGGGGTTTTTTTTTGCAGTACACCCAAAAATCCAGCATTCTTACTAGACTGATGGTCCTGTTTTAATCAGCTGCTTACATAGTGTTGTGCTGCTTAAAAGCTTCTTGTTGGGGCAAAGGAAGTGTCTGTGTGACAGCACGAGTGAACAGGAATTAATTGACACACTTGACTGAACACTCAAATATTGGGATGAGCTGTTCTGGCACGTACCATGATGACGTGGCACGGCAGGATGGACTGGCTATGGCCAGCACTACAAACAAAAACAGGGGTGGAAGGAACTAATCACAGTGACACCTCCTCACACCCAGTGAGGCAGTGGCAGGAGAGTCTATGCTAATTGCAAGTGGAAAAGGAAAGAGAAACTTGGAAGAATTTCTCCATAGCCATTTTCTCATGAGAATGGAAGGTCAGACTGAAAAAAGGCTAGCTCAGGATGCTCTCTCCTGCATTCCCACATATTAATATTTGTAGTAATAGACATATTACTTTTCCTGTGTTAATAACCAAAAAGCTTTTTCTCAGAGGCAACAGGAGTCCTCCAAGGTCAATAGCCAGCACACAGATTCAGTCAGAATGGAATGACTGTGCTGCAACCACAGCTCTGGAAATCGTGGCAGCAGCCACAGTGTTGGCTGAGACACGCTTGATGTTGCAGCCAACATCTTTGCTCATCACACAGTACTGAAGATTTCCAAACACATCAGTAAACAGCAGCACCAATTAATAAATGAGCTCGGGGGCTGGATGTGCTCTGCAGTTCCTTGTTCTTTGGATGCACTCTACATCCTCTATAACAACTTGACAATATGGGCCCATCCATATCAGAGCAATAATTGAAAAAGGATTGAGAATCAAAAGGAATCAATTTTTTTCCTTTTTATCTTTATGGTAAAAGGGCCTTTCTGTGATAGATCAAAAGTATGGTTTTATGCTTGCAGAGGGGACACGTACACCCAAACCCAAGACACTTGAAACTGATAAAAAGCAGAGCAGGCAGATGGTCGAACTGTCTGGGTTGATGCTCATTAGCATGCTGGCGAATTATTTTGGTCGGGTGTGGTTTTGTAGTCTGTTATGCAGCAGTTACAAACCTACCCATAACTACTTGCAAGTGACTGTCCCTAGACTAACAGGAGAAGGACTGTCACTGATGCCAGGTCTTCCCAGTGTCTCTGGCACCACTGAATAACCAGAACTGGAGCTGGAACTGTCAGAGATGTCTCTCAGGCCTGCTGTACAGCTGTGGCAGTCTTCCAGGTTAGCAGGGAGTACACAAAAAGCAAAGATTGGGAGACTAAATCTCTTTAAGGTATAGTTTTTGGATAAATAGCACAGAGAGTGGAGTACAGAGATCATATTTGGGTTATTTATGTATTAAAGTGTGCATGTCATGCACTGGGACTCTTCATCTTTCCATTCACAAAAGATGGGTTCAGTGCAGCTCTGAGAAACCTGGTCTAGTGGAAGGTGTCCCTGCCCATGGCAGGAGGGTTGGACGTGGATGAGCTTTAAGAGCCCTTTCAACCCAAGCCATTCTGTGTTTCTGTAACTCTGTAACAGGGCAAATTTGTCTAGGAAATACCAGCAGCATTTACAAGGTTACTGCACGGGCCTTGACAAGCGAGGAACGATCACCACAGCAACCTTGCCACAGAACTGGCTGCTTTCCTCCAGCTGTGGCCTCAAAATTCCTGAAAAAAGCAACCATCAAGCACCTCACATGACAGCTGCAAGTCCCACCAATTCAAATACTATGAACTTGATGGGATATGCACAAAACTTCCAGTGAAACCTATGAAAACTTCAGTGTCTCTTGGGAAGGTAGGGAGAACTCAATGTGTAGGTTCACATGAAAGTCTTTGCCAGTCTCCTTTTCAGATTCCTTACCATGGCTCTAGGTGGTGTATGGGAGCCAGGGACTGGGTTCCTCTGTCATAAGACTCAGGGCTTTCTCCACTGATAAAGTGCTGCTGAAGCGCCCAGGTCCCACCTATGCAGGTCCCTTGTCCCATCTGGCAAAACTTCAACTTTAATCCTGGGTGTGGGGCTCTTGAAAAATGAAAATGAGCTCTTACTTCTCACCAAAAGCCCCTCAGCAACACCCACACCTGTCCACACCTCATTTCCAACTCTTTCCAAGGGACAAAGACTCTGCCCAGAAGTCCCAGGCATCTTTCTCATTCCAGGTTTTCCCTGTGAGATCCAGCCCAAGGACGTCACAGTGCAGGCTGGTGTGGGCACAGCAGTAAATACACAGGATGCAAAGAGAGGCAATGCCACAACCCAGAGGGGGTTGCTGCCATCCCCAGTCCCGCAGCCATGGATTAGGAGCTGTGGAACAAACTCACTGGTAGGCAGTAAGGAAATGAGGTGGGTTAGTGCCAACTCTTACTCTTTAATTGCAGATATATTCTGTTGGTCACAGTCTCAGGAAAGCACAAGTTCCCCTTAATATACATTTCTCTGTATCTCTTTCAAAGAGCTTGCCAGTGGAGTTTCTTGTATGAAGGGCACTGCTTTAGTTTTTCCAGGTTCTTGGGTAGAGACATAAGCTTGTCAAAAGGAATTTATACCAAATTCAGTAATTTTGCTGCTCTTAACTACCTTACTGGAAGGCTGCAGACATGTAACTCCTAAATTAGCGACATTTTGTATTAAAATTATAACAGAGACCTCTACCTACACTCTTCAACCTGTCTGTTTGATGGAGTATTGTGTACAGACCCAGAGGAAGGAAGCTTAGGTATGGGAGATGATCCCGCTGTTGGAATTCCCATCTCTGATCAGCACTCAGGTCTCACCTGTTAGGAAGATTGTTTATCTCACACCATGCAAGGTTTCTGGGTCCAATAGCAGAACATGCTGAACTAATTTGCTGAGCATACCAAGCAGAGATGTGTGCAATGCCCGTCCTGAATTTGTGTAACAGCTCAGTTTATGCCGTGTCACCTTGTGGGATCTTCATGCCTTCTTTGAAGTCTTTGCTACTGCTCTTAAAAATTAGACTCATCTCACATGAAATAAACCTAATGGTGAATACCTGCTCTGCAGGAACCTTTTTAATTACAACTAAGTGTTTAAAATCCACTACTTTCCATTCCCCTTGAAGGAAAACCTAATTAAACACACTGCACAGAATTAAAGGGGTTAGCATACTACTAAAAGTGCTTGGGGGAGAATGAACTAAAATCATGTTATGCTATCGAATTTTAGAAAACCAAGGAGAAATAAGAGGTATTCTATTCCTGTACTGCAAAGCCACCACAATCAGATTTTACTTGGCAAAGTAGCAGTATAAAGAGCTTCTGCAAGGAAAAATACAACAGCTAAAGGCTCTGCTATGCCCCAGCTCTACCTCTGCTCTGTTCACCTGTGGACCTTCCCCACAGTTGTTGAGTATTTGTGGTGTGTGTTGTCCACCCCAGAGTCACCTGCCTTAGGGAGAACAGCAAATCAAGGTAGTGAAAGGGAAAGTTAAAGGATTTAGCTGGGGGAATCAGTTTGTTTCTGCCCCCATTTTAGAGAGAGACTTTCTCTTCCTCTGCCTGTCAATTTACCCTTCTGACTCTGTTGAGCTGAGACTGCTGCCTGCAGAAAGCATCTCTGCAGTGCACAGCGCTGCCTTGACCTTGACTGCAACTTACAGCTGCTGCTGTCATAAAATAATAACCAATATTAATCACTGTCAGTCTAGTTGTATGAATGTCTTCCCCTTGGCTGAATAATCCATCTGTATGCACCTCCCAGCCTTCCACACCGTAGAGGTGCCAGCTGATTACTCAGTCTGGGTAATTACCTGAGTGCCCTGCAGGATTGTGACAGAGAAGATGTAGTGATGGTCTCAGGGCAGTCCTATCAGGGTGCTCTGGGACACAGTCCATCCTGCCCATCTGAAATGATCACTTAGGAGCTGGAAATCCCTAAGGGGGAGTCAGATCCTAGAAGTTCCCCTGGGACAGCCTCTGGGTGCCCCTTGCAGAGCTCCAGACCCTGGGGAAACACAGGGCTGCCCTCGAGGGCATTCTTATGTTGGCACATAACCAATGTACCTATGCAAAGGAAGAAGCCGAGCTACAGCACAAAGAAAGGCATTTTGCATCTGGAGGACATGTTCTCAACGCAGCAAAACATCTTTGTTATGAATGTAACATATGTGGTACTCTTCCTCTGTTTGGCAGGAGATAAGAAAAACAGAAGCAATGCAAAAATGAAAACAAAATGGAGCATATAAGCATCGTGAAACAATTACAGTGCTGTGTCTCATTAGGATCTAAATCTGGGATTGCCAGTCTTGTTTTAAAAACAGTTTTGCTCAACACCCAGTGACAGAATTTAAAAGCTGACATATTTTGCTGTATTGTGGGCTGCAGTCACAGCTGGTGTAAATCAGTATAAACTAATGAAGTCAATGGAGCTTCTCTGATTTACACTAGCTGAGGTTATGGCTCAATAAGGTTAGGCTTGCTTTCTAGGAGTGTTCAAGGAAGCCAACTTCTGTGTGTCCTGTGATGAAGTGGTTATTTATAATGGCCTTCAGTGTGGTTTGGAGCCAAATTTCCACATCAAAAGTAGCTTTATAAGAGATATCCTTACAGTGAGGTTCAGTGCAAAATCATGACTTCAGAAGCCAGCTTTCCTCATGCACTCAAGTATTTGATTTCAGCCTGAAAACCATTTGAGAAGCCAAGAAAAGCAGAGCCATTCCTGCCTACTTCCCCAGCTCTGCTTCATCTTTGAGTCGCCTGCATATCCAGCAGGCCCCGACCTACATCGCCCATTTATCAAGGCGAGTTACTCTAAGTGTCTGTTTATTTATGTTCAGAAATTCCCAGTAAGACAGACAAGTTTCATGCTCAACCTGAAAAATTGAGGATGGAGGTGGAGTTCTTACCAGTTCCAGAGCTATTTGTTTGACTTGGCCACTAGTGAAAATAAAACACAATAACGTGTCCCGGAGTCACAGCGAGAGGTGGAGGTCACAAGAAAACAGATCGTGTCTTTCACAGCTCCTCAGCTTCAGTGCACTGAATTATGACTCCTATTATTTACTTACTGGATTCTCCACCCTCTATGCAGGCTCCAAGCGTTCAAAAAGCAGCAGGTCTCTGCTTCAAAGGACTGACAGGCAAGTGAGAGAGGAAAATCTGTCCTGAAGCTACAGTAACCTCCTGCTCCATGTTTGATCCGAAAGGTCAGATGTTCTCACGACCCTCGGCTGAGCCACGGCTGCAGTCCAGCACCTCTCTGCTCTCCTCTGCTGAATTAAACTGCCAGACTGGCATGGCAAAGATGTTCCCAGCACAGCCAAACCTGCTCAAGGTGGGCTTTTCCAGAAGGATATTGGGTTTTTTCTTAGGAGGGCCCTGCTCCCTGCATGTCCAGCCTCAATGTGATCTATCAGCTGTCCAGAAAACATCACAGGCTCTTTCACTGACCTTGTCACTTTGAAACAGATTGATTTCTTTAGAACTTTGTGCTAAAAATGAGTGTCTTGAGTCCAGCTGTTGAGATCCCAAGGCAAGGGCTGAAGCCTCTCCAAACCTCCTGAGTGGTTTCTACACATCCTGTGGAGAATGCCACACTCTTCCACACACTCTTCAGTGGGTTTAATCCTCCATGAGCTCACTGAGACTAAGGAGACAACTCTGTGGTGAAGCTTCCAAAAAGGGAAAGTTCTGAACTGCCAGCAGCAGAGAAACCCACATGCAGACTGAACATGAAACACCAGTGTGTAAGAGCCTGCCTCGCATCTTAACCTCTTGGGAGGTACCACTTTCTCCTAGAAAGCACAGGATCCTCCTCCTCTTTCATACCCTCAGGTTCTGCTTTTGGTCTCTTCTCTCTTCACAAAGCATCTGATAAATATTTTCTCATTAAGAGCTGCAGTCTCCTTTTCCAGGGAATGTTCCTGGGCCATCTTGGGAGTTGGTTAGAGAACCCCAGTCAGATCACTCACCAGCCTCCCAAATCAGCTGGGTTTTTTCTCAGTACCCAGCACACCAGTTGAGTGCTGTCTTTCTGGGTACAGAAATATCACTCACTGTTCTCCCCTTACTAGGTGTTATTCTATGTAGACATTTCTTCCTTTTATCTGTTACTTAATATGGAGGCAAGGTCAATACAGATCATTTCATCATGTTTGTTATTTGACAATTGGGTAAGCAGTTGTACTAAAGCATAATAAATGCAAAATATTTCTGCTCCTCTCTACTTCTGTGCCTGGATCTAAGGACTGTGACTAATTGTTCCTAAGAGTTTGTTGAGTTCACTTGTTACTTAAGACAAACAATTTCCTACTTGACACATTTCACAAAGACCTTTCTTCTTTGTAACTTATGTTCTCCTCAGAAATGCTCTCACAAACTATAGAAAGGTCCACTGTCACCTGTTCAGTGTGTTCTGTTTTTCTCAGCTTCTCCAGATGCACCAAGTGTGGAGATAGATTTTTTTCTTAGCCTGGACATTGTTCAGCTTTTAAAGTGGTTGAGGGCACTCAGTTTTCCTGCTTTTTAACTCAAGCCAAACAAATTTTTCTTAAATAATTAATAATTTAATAATTTCAAAAAGTAGTTTTGTTTGGCTGTGTTAAAATCAAAAGAAATTCTCTTCACTGTGGAATATTTTAAAAACAGAATTCTACCAGACAAATGAATTTCCTTTCTGTTAACAGTTTCACAGCCTTTAAGTATTTGGCTCTAATTTTGGTTTTTAATGCTCGTCTAATCTTACTAGGGTTGAACTGGAAGGCAGTCAGACGATTCTCAGATAACAGGCAGGAAAAAACAATGCAAACCCCTTATCCCAGAGGAACTAGAAACAGTGAATTACGCACAACTAACGAAAACGGTTTCCTCACCATCAGAACTTCTACTGAACCACAGAATTTCAGAACTTTCCTCAAATCTGGTTGAGGCAAAGACAGGAAACTGCATCTTTGGAGCTTTAGAAATAGATCTTAAACATGTAAACATAAGATATTATGCCCCGTCTTCTAAGTAACATTTATATTATCTCAAATAAACAGTCTTGCTGAAGTTAGTCTGTAATTGACATCTGACACAGTCCACATTGCAACAGATATGATAAGTGCAGTAAACAGCAGAAATTATGCTTCTCTGTGCTCTGAGAAACATTCATATTTCCTTGCACAGATAAACTTTATTTTGTTGCTACGCAACTCTCACACAACAGACCACATTCTGCAGTAAATAAGAGTACAAATTTTACAACTGGAGGGCAAGCATGTGGCCTTTTGGGTTTTCTCCCCATTTCGAGTTCCAGCCCCAGCTTTAGTTCACATTATAATATTCCATCATTTCATTACAAAGCTGCCTCTAAAGCTCAGTAAGGGATATTTCAAACCCTGCAAAGCGGGAGAGTCAGAATGCATGAGCCCTTCTGAGGCTGATGGGAAACAAATGGTGGAGCTGGTGATGTCAGTGAAGCCATAGAATTAAGGGGGGTTTCTCTTCTTTAGTCTCCTTTAAAAATGAACATTAAATTTTCACAGCAATAACCTGTGTGGCCTCTCTCTGTAACACTGCCATACCTGCAAGGGAGGTGAGACAGGTGAAGAGCCACCCTTGGCTGTACCCAAGATGAGAACATTGGAGTCTTACCTCCTTTGTTCTTTACAGTTGCAAAATTTCTCCTGAATTCAGTGGATATTTGGATTGTTTAGAGAACTGAGGCACAGATCCTGCATGTCTCTGTATCCTCATCATAAGCAGAGTGAAGAACACTAAGATTTATCTGACTTAAGGGTGTGTATGAAAACCAAAAAGAACCACTAGGCTCTTCCCAAGTCATGGGTTAATGCCTCAATTATTCAGGTTTCCCTTTTGCACATGGCTGCAAATTCTACAAACTCTCCCAGGCAGCATCAGCCTTCCCTTGCCACTGCTAGCAAATCAATCCAGGTGACAAATGTGACTTGGAGCTCCAGGTGGATACAGCTGGCATGGTTTGGGCTACAGGGATTTGCGTTAGCCAAGGATCTGACCCACATCCAGTGCACACATGTAACAGCTGTCTGATTGCAGAGGAGTTTGTGCCACTTAAACAGCACAATTTCCCCAGTTTTGCCCAATTTTGCTTTGTTCTTTGGTTCCTTACAACTAAGAGTCCTCTGGGCTCCTACAGCCTACGTGCCACAAGCCCAGATGCTTATAAAGTCACTAGGGAAAGGACACTGTGTTCATAAGACAGCAAGATTTAATCTCTACAATCTACAGTCTAGTTTCTCTAAACAGTGAGCAAGAAGTATCTTTTGCATTTTAAATTTCAGCATTTCTGTTTGCTATCAAAACATTTGTGTTTATAGTTTCACTTTAACAGATAAATTACTCCCAGGCATGGAAATTAATATCAGCATTTGTTGCAAAACATATTGAAGTTTCTACATTGGTCTTGTATAAAAGCCCATCTCTAATCACATCTTCCAGGGTGGCAGGTTCCCTTAAGAGCCTGAGAGATTTGGAAACACCTGTAAAATTTGCTTTGAGTCCTTTCTTCAACAAGTGACCTCCTACAGAGCAGAGCATTCCCTCAGTCAGAATTGCAGGATGAGGCCCACAGAGGGAATGCAGTTGGATTTTGTCTGGAAGCACAGCAGGCAACACACGAGGCAAGAG
The DNA here is from genome assembly GCA_013398075.1 of Notiomystis cincta. Taxonomy (NCBI): domain Eukaryota; kingdom Metazoa; phylum Chordata; class Aves; order Passeriformes; family Notiomystidae; genus Notiomystis; species Notiomystis cincta. The sequence goes on from VZRX01003017.1 coordinate 388,022, forward strand.
TCTTCAGACCTAAATCTTGGAAAACAATACTTGATGTCTTCGGATCAGAGTCCTGCCAATTTCTTCCACTCTCCGGCATCCTGGAGGAGAAACTGCAGATGAGTTCAAGCCCCTGATTTTCCAACCCACTCTAAGCCTTTTCTTTTTCTGCCTCATAAAAATCTACATTCTGTTAAATGAAATCCACCCCTTAGCGACCAATGATTTGCCACTAATTTTCTATGGATTTATTGCTCTCCTTGTGAAAAAAAACCCCAAAATTAATGATTTCACTTAATCTACTCAGTTCCCCATTTATAAGGCAGGGATAACAAGCCCTTTTCCCATTTCTCCACAGACTAACCCGTTTAGTTTTAGATTGCAAACATTCCCCTCCATGCAAGTTGCTATAGCATCTTGCCTGAGGCAAGTGAAAGCTCAGAGAAAATGTGATTATGGAGAGGAAATGTTGATGTCCCACCTGTCAGTGCCATTGCCAGGCGAAACTCTTCCTTCAGCATCTGGAGAACTTCTTTTGCTCCTTCTTCACCCTGGGAGATTAGGAGACAATGTGAACTATTATGTGTATGTGTGTAGGTATAGACATGTATAGGTGTGCCAAGAAAAGTTTTATGCACAAACATAAATCCTAAGTGATTTTCATAGCAAATTTTACATCAGGTGATCTGGGTGCACACAGACACCATCACACACACGCTCCTCTGTGCACACAGACACACATGTGCACATAATAAGGCTAAACAGTGGCTCTAGGCATCTCAAATCATGCACTTGAGCTTTTCCTGACTTACTTGATAAGCCAATCCCCAGAGGAGAGGTCTCCCAATGAAAACAGCTTTGGCACCAAGAGCCAGTGCCTTGAGAATGTCCGTGCCTTTTCTTACACCGCCATCCAGGAACACCTCCACCTTCCCCTCCACAGCATCCACGATTTCAGGCAACACATCAATCTAAAAGAGAGAAACCAGAAATACAGCGTAGCTGCTCCTGAAACCCTTTTTATTTTTTGAGCCATTTCTTACACATAGGGTCCAAGCTTTACAGCAGCTTAATGAGCAGTTGCATGCCTAAATCTATACCCAAATAACACAGCCTTGTATTGAGAACCAGCAGTGACTCTGCAGGCTCGAAGGTACATAAAAAGGTCAAATTTATTTGGAGAGTCACATAAATAGAATGGGATTCAGCAGGGTCTCACAAAATGACCATCTGACACAAGCCAGTATCTAATTTTTATGCAGAATATAAGAAACAACCTCCACTAAGGGAGCATTTTGGTGGTGTTACCTCCCAAACTTCCTGTCTTCATTGGTTTGGGGAGGAAATTGAAACACTTTGGCTTTTAAAATAATCATCTTTGCTTCCCTGTTTAAATTTCCCATTCATTTATCCTGAGGGCCAGCTCAGAGGCATGCACTGTATACCTGTAGACAAAGAGTAAGAGAAACACATGCCTGGAGGAACTTCAAGTTGGCAGAAAAATTCTAACTCATGTATTTTCCCTTTTGAAAATGCATCTAATTACAGGAATGACTGGAGAGAAAAACTTTTTAATATAAGAAAAAATTAACTTTCCTCTAAGATTTAAGCAAGGTGGGAAATAATTTCTTTTAATGCACGTGTGTGTTGCTCTGCTCATCTCCTTTCTCAACTTATCCCCTACACCAGTGATACAAATCAGGGGGAAAGTATTTTTACTCTTCTCAAGTTACAAGTGACCAGGGAATTAAGTAATTCCTCTTGCCATGCAAGAGGTCCCAATGAAAGGATGAGCCTCCTGAATTCAAGGCTGGAGCATTAATTGCAGGACAACTTTTCCTATAAGGCCACCTAAATAGTTTCTATTCATGAAAATCAGGAAAGGAACACCACCAGAGGCCAAGCATAAAGGAGACTGGAAACAGTGTGTGGAAGTAAGACAAAAGACACACAAATTCACGTCTTTCGAATACGGATGTAATTCATTTCCTTTCTAATGGATAAAAATGACTAGAAGATGGGGAAAAAACTTAAAAGTGTAGTTTGTTTTTAGATTTGGATTAAAATTTTCTTGAAGTTTGGCACTTGCTGTGATTTTCCCCCTCCCTTTGGTTTTGCTCTCTTGCCAAACATATTTTGGATCTATTTCCATACCCAGAGACCTATTTCTACATCCTGACAAACTGTACCAACATTAAAGTGCTCTAATAACTAAGGCATGATGCAAACCATAATTAAAACATAGATTTCCTAAATGTGTAACTAGACACTAGAAATATTGACCAGCTTGGGCTCAGCTCACGATCTGAAACCCCATGAAATTGAAGCAAGTTATTATGTTTCTAAATCAGAACCATTTAACATGATCTGATACAGATCCGTTATAAAAACAGCATTGTGAAGTGTTGTTCTTTGTACCAGAAATCCAGGGAACACATCAGCTTTAGCAGTTCTCCTCTGCCCTGTGGCATTGCAAGGGAGTAACCCCTACCAAGGAGTTTGCAAATTTCTGTTCTACTGCAGCTGTCAAAAATTAATTTGTATTTCTTGAGCTCTCTCCTTCCTCAAAATGATGTTTTTAACATCCTTCTACATTGTTGCTGTTGGATTACCTCACGCACAGGCTTTGCCCAAGAGTTTTAAATACTCTCAGTGAAGTTGGGGAATACATTCCCAGGAGGTGACAAGAGGACCTGTTCAGGGAACCATCATGGAAAACAGGAGGTTTTTCATCGAGAACATACTGGAAATACTCAGAGAAGCACAACTGGGCTTTGATTCTCCTCCCTTTCATTCTCTTTTTATTTGTGCAGCTTTCCCACACCAAATGAAGCAAGATGAATAATGACTGGAATTTTGGGGTTTTTCCTTCATCCTGAGCACATACTTTTTCATTTTCCTTTGCTTCTTTCTTTTTTGCCGACCGAGAAATTCTCAAATCCCTTTCACCTTTGGAAAAGTCATGGGGTAGCACGACAAGGAAAAGGAAAAAGGAAAAACTGTAATTTAACCACTCTCTCCCTTTTCCAAAGGTGAAAATATTTGAAAGGAGAAAAATGGAGAGTTTCATTCTGCCTTTAGCTGTTCCTTAACTGCAATTTTTCAGAACCCTCCAAAGAATATTAAAAGAGGAAAACCAACCCTAATACAACCTTCAGTGTGCTGCAAATGGTAACAAGGGTTTTTCAAACAAGAATGAGAAAGAAGAAATGAAAGAGGAGGCTGGAAAAAATTTCTGAAAGATTTTCCAATTTGATCTATCAAGGAAAGGCTGTCTAACTCAGAGTATGATATGACATACATAAAGTGGAGAGAGATTATTACTCGTGGCTTAAGGCATAGAACAGTTATTCCACATTTTTCCTCCAGCTTCCACATGTTCAGAGAAAGCAAACAAGAAGCCAAAAGGCAGAGAAAATTAGAGATTACTGAAGCAAATTGGCATCAGGACTTACAGTAGCAGGGACCCCATCAAGCTGTCGTGCTCCGTGATTTGACACCAGGATCCCATTTACCCCAATCTTTACAGCTTCCTTGGCATCATCAGCTAGGAAAAAACCCGAACAAACAGGATGAGCCCTTGCATAACTGGGAGCTTGTAGACACCACAATCAGGGAACCACTAAGAAAACCCATTGTCAGCTCATGCAAAGCCACCTTAGGGCTTCAGCCTTCCAAAGCCTCACCTCGACACAGGAAAAGCTTTTATCTTTAAGTAGTTTGAAAAGCTGGGACAGAACATTTTATCCCTTTGGATCAGCCACTTTGGTTGCTAGCCTTTATTTTCTCTATTTTGTTCCAGAACTCATAAGTAAGCAAAACTATTGCTGACTGATTTTGTCCCCTCCAAAATTATTGCCACGACCACATTAATGGTGGCGTCGGTGACAACAGCAGGCACTTATTTAAACAGCTCCTTCCAGCTGGGTTCCTGAGGGTGCATGAGGAAGTGGCAGCTCTTCCCTTGCCTTTCCCTGGGAAGCAGCAGAGCTACACACCCCTGAGGATCCCTTTCAGCACGATGGGCAGCGAGGTCAGTCCCCGGAGCCACTGGATGTCCGCCCAGTTGAGGCTGGTGTCGATGGCCTCAGCAACGTACACAGCCAGCCCGCTGTTTTCGCCAAAGTCCTTCCCCAAGGAAAACGCCAGGTCACTGCTGGAGAAGTTTTTTAATCTAAAGTGGCAAAAGACACAGAAAAATAGTCTGAGGAAGATTCACTGGAGCCACAATCAGTCCCAAATATCAGAATTCAATATACCTGAGTTAAAGCTTTGCTGCACTGCCAGGCAGGAGCAAAACCAGCATGTAGATCCCAGTCCTCAATCAGCCAGAACCTTTGGCTGACAAAGCATTTGATAATCAACATAAGCCTTGGATCTTTAATGTCCCTTCCAACCCAAGCTTTTCTATGTTTCTGTGATGGTTTTGTGCTAGCTTTGGGGCAAGCTTCTCTGGCCCAAGGTAACAGTCTGACTTCTATAGCACAAGAAATAGGGTTGGGGTTTGTTGTTTTTCAAAGGCAGGGAATTCAGTTACAAGAGGAATAGGGGATTGGGTAGGTGGAGAGGAGAAGGAGGAAATGAAGTTCTCTTAAGCTCTGTGAATTAGATGGATGTCCATGAAGCCTTGCAGAGAACTCGGAATTTTTATCTGTCCAATAAGGCCAAGAGACAGCCTGTTTACATTGTATCCCTTCTGTACATTTCTTTCTAAAATGTGGGAGGGAGAGGAAGCTCATGTGAAAACACCAGCTCTTATTATTTTCAGCAACAAAATCTCACAGCTTCTAGCACATCCACGTCTCACGTGAGACCAACTGCCCAGCTCTTCAGAAACTGCGTCCTGTTCCACATTGGGCTATTTAATACTCACATTTCACATTTTAGGAAGTGCATGAGTGTTTTTGCCTGGAACCTGGCTGGTTTCACTGCTGATTTCATGCCTGCAACAAGCAGCATTTCACATGGTTTTTCTGTTCAGCTCCAGGCCCAGAAGCAAATGAGAAAGGAGAGGGCTCTCAGCAAGATCCAGCTTTTCAGCTGTTGGTTTGTGGAGGGTGGGGTGCCCAGAGAAAAACAGAACCATGGATAAGATTATATAAATAACTGTTGTTTTTCTTGGCCTGGGAAATGCAGATCAACACTTGGATGAATGTTGCCTTACATACATTTCGGAGCACAATGGCACCTTGTTGTTGCTTTGAAACTTTGTTGAAAACCCGAAGCCAAGAAAAAGTTATCACGTAAATGAGCAGAGCCCAGCGCTGGGAGAGTTTCACCGTGGCCTCTGCAACAAAGCTCTGCCCAAGCAGCGCTCAGGAATCTGCAGTGATTAATTGGAACCTTTAAGGATTACTCCAATTTCAGATGATTTCATACGGGTCACTCGAAACCTTGTTATGGTTTGGGCAGGTGGGGTCAAAGCGTTTCAGAAACGCTCTCCCTGCTTTCTTCAAATGTCTTCAGGTTACTGGAGTTGCATTCTAGAACTCCTCAACCCCAGGCCTTAAAATTCTATTGCCCTTAAAAATTAAGCTATTTAAATAATTGCTTGATTTTAGGTTTTAGAGTAAAAGGTCAGTGTATATTGATAATGTGTCAAACACAGATCTATAGCACGATTACAACACAGGCACACACGTACCTGTGTGGCACATTTTCATGATAGGTGCATCAGGGCTTTTTTTGCTCCTCTTAAAACTGTACTTTTACACAGAAATCAGGGCAGAGTTCAGGTTACTCTGACAACCTTCATCTCAGCTTCAAGTACAAGTGCATGGGGGAGAGCCAACACCCCACGCTCTGGAGGGGTTTTTGCTAGTGAGATACAGAATCAGATACACTGCAGAGTCCCATGGCTTATCTTCTTTTTGAATATTACAGAAATTAAGAAAAACCTCTAGATATGATTCTTGGTAAGTACCATATTATGCATGGTATGTATAGAGGAGAACACAACAGTCTTTGGACACATAGGAAGAAGAATTCAATTCCGTTGATAATATTCAAAACTAGCTTCCACCCAGGACTCACCTCAAAGTTTATCTGCTTCCAAACACATGAAGCTATTTTTTTCTCTCCATTTTCGTGTTCATTTGCATGCTCTAAATAATTTTAACACATGCCATGGTAGACTGTGGTTGTTACCAAGCCATACATGCAAGAATCTCACAAGAGTTTTAGCTCCAAGTCCTGGCTATCCCATCAAGTTGATATTCTTCCAGCCAGTCCTTGGCTGCTAAAACTGTGCCAGCACTTCAGCATATGTTTATCAGGAGGGTCTCTACAATCTATCAGTTCACATTTACAAAAAGCAAATCAGCATCCCTACAACACAATTGTAAGGTCAAAATTCTGGTTTAACTCTATTAAAATTGAATTCCTCCTTGGCCCTGCAGTGGGGAGGATCTAGAATTAATGCTGAGGTCAATCGTGATGCCACAAATTCTGAGACACAGAAAGTGTCCTAAAACACACTTTGGGGTTAAAATTGCCCTCCTGGAGAACTTAGACTGATACCTACATGTTTCTGTATTTGATTAAAAGAAGAGTTGAAGTTGCTCGAAAGGGGGCTCTGCAGCCCTGGACCCAGAACAACGTCATAGGCTAACACGGAAGGAACTCTAACATGTTTTGGAAAGGAGTTTTGGCCCACTAAGCCCAGCCCCTTACGGAGCACAGCCAGCCGCGCTGCTGGATCCCAGTTCAACACCGGAGCAGGACACTCCGGGCCGTGCCCAGCTGAGGTTTGAAGAGAGGCGAGAATCCGCTGACACGTGTACAAAGAAACGCCCCGTGCCCCTCACTTGAGCAGCCTCCCACCGCCTGGCTGTTGCCCAGGACAGATTTCTCCCCAGCAGCCCTGGTGCCCCCGGCCCTGGGCACTCCCAGTGCCACCCCCCGCAGCAGCAGCCGCACCTGAGGTGCGGGGGAAGGCAGAACTTGTTGCGCACGTCGGCGACGCGCCGGCCGAGGTTCGGCGTGTCCACGGTGACGAAGATGCCTCTGTAGCCGGCTCTCTCCGCGCGCCTCACCAGCGATGCCGTGAGCCCCCGGTCCTTGTACACGTAGAGCTGCAGCCAGCGGAGGCCGGCCGGAGCTGCCTCAGCCACCTCCTCGATGGACGACGTGGCCCACGAGCTCAGCATCATCCCTGTCCCCACGGCCTGGCAGGCTGGAGGAACAGAAAGTGATATTCTCTACACAGGAGCATCAAAATAATGCATTTAAGGCTTCCAACTTTTTACACGTTGCCACATTGCCTCCCAAAAATCGCCCTCCCCAGGGGTGACTGCCAACCCAGGCTGGACCAGCTAACCTCATACAGATATGTTTTTGTGAATCGATCACTTACTCTTTTTGGAGTCATCTGTCACTTATTGTAAAATAAAGGAAAACATGCTGTAAAACTCAAAATTATTATAGAAAGCCTTGTTTTCCTTGCTCTACCACAGTATGCATATTTTTAATGTAAATGGACCTCTGTTTCAAGACGTCATCCCCAGCCCATGGAGGAATTAAAAGTGGTCTTTATGACAACATTTTATTAAATAAGGATTACAAGCCTCTTGGAGTGGAAACTTATGAACAGCTTATTCAAACAAATTGGTTACACCCTCGCAGGGCCACCAGGCAGTTTTTCCTCACTGGAAATCAGCAGCAATCACCCAAACCTCTCTAGTTCGTAGCCATTCCGTTCCTCTCCTTGAAATTACTGGACGGGAGGGTTGCGAACCCGGGAATTGCAAAACGCTCACATCAGATAAGGGAGAAATGTAAATGTTATGGTTCAGTCTGCCTTTAGGTATCCATTTAGTTCCATTTTTTCCCTTTATTCCCAAGTCTACCTCTACAGCCCTATGGTTGCAAAACCAAAAATTAAGTTAGAAACTGCACAATAAAACATTTTTGGTGAAGAGGAGATTTGAGTCATGGTATCTCACCGTACCCTTTCAACTTAGCTGCATAGTAGCAATAGAGAAAATAGTGCTTTTCTCTTATTTAAGATTAAGTTTAAGCAGTTTGGTTCAATCAGAGTTCAGCCATCCCAAACGGGGTTGTGGCATTTCCACGCAAGCACGCTCACAAAATTCCCCTCGTCTCTCCTGAAAAGTTCACAGCTCTCTGGTGAAGCACCAGCTCAACACACGTACTTTAGATCTCTCAGGCAAATCCAAAGTTCACAGACAAAAATTTTCAAAGTTTTAGAAATTCCCAGTTGCAGTTTTGGTCAATCTTTGCTTGATCTTGATCATTTTAAAGCTTATTTTGATAATTTTCTAGACTTTTAAAACAATGAGATACAGAGGCCTGAAGTGTTGCCAGGTTTGGCTGGGGGTTTCTTCTACCTCAAATTAGGTTTTTCTAAAAATACATTCCCACTTCTCACACATTTAGCAGCAGTTGAAGAAAACAGAAGCAATTCATTTCCTCCAACAACTGTATTTTGGGGTGCTGCAACTTATTATTTCGAATCAATCCTACTACAGCCATATCCCCACAGGATGCTCTTGCTGCAATATGTGACATTTGCCAGAGTTTAGTCATCAGATGTTTTTTTAAACCAGCCTTCCCTCATGCCATTTTAAATTGCTTTTAGTTGTTTGGGTTTTATGTTGGTTTTTTTTTTTTTTCTCTTTTCCCCCAGGTCTTCTTTTAATCCTGAGTGTTGCCCGAAGGACACGTTCACCCTTACTCGCCCTGCAGGCTCCTGCTGGGGTTCACGACAGTGCACAGAGCACAGCAGTGGCCACGCAGGGGAGGCTGGGCAAGTCCTTGGAACCACAGAATGGTGAAGAATCTCTTCCTCATATCTCATCCAAACCTGCCCTCCGGCACTTTGAAGGCATTCACTCTTGGGGAACTCGACTGAAGTGTTTTACATAGCGACAGGTGGGGCAGGACCCACCTGGGAGCTCCACTGGGGAAGAGAGCAGTGACCTTTTTTAGCCATTTCTCCATCCTCAAGCCTCAGAGTATCCTCCTCCCATCTGATGGGGCATCACTTCCTTACGTGGTTTGGGAAGGGTACGGAATTTGTCCCTGTGGGCAGCTCAGAGGCAACATACTTCAGGGAGGACACTGGAGAGGAGCCCAGTTCAAGCTTGCATATTTTGTCAGGGTTACCTTGTATGGGAATGGGAACTCGCTTTTTTCCTCTGGCTGGGCAAATTCCCATCATTTCCCTTTTAGAGGCATCTGTGAGGCCCAGCAGCCAAACTGCCCCACTGCAGGCGTTTTTCCCTGAATCCACCTGTGAATCCAGTGTCCCCAAGCCACGGGCCAGAGGACATTCCTTGGGATCGACACGATGTCCTTTTGGCACAGTGGTATTTCTCAGGAGCAGCAGCCGCGTTCTCGGAGCTGCATCTCCCGAGAAACAGAGTTGTTTAAAGAACTTCACGTTACTCTCCTGACAAACCACACTTGGCTGAGAGATCCCTGTCAGCCTCCCCTCCCTCAGCCCTCACAAAACCCTGCGTGCGAGCTGTGCCTGCCGTCCTCTTGTTGACACAACGCGTTTTGTCAGCTGTGCAGGACGGCTGCAGGGCAAGGGACACGTGGCCAAAGCGGATCTGGGATCTGCCTGCCGTGCCAGGCTGCCTGGGCACACTTGCAGCACACAGTCCCCCAGCCATGCTGCTCTCTGGGGGCAATCCAGGCCAGGTCAGCCCAGGCCACGTGGTCCCATGTGAATATTGTCCAATCCATGACTCTGGGTTGACATTAATTTCCAGTCCTCAAAATTAACCTCATCTTTTGATCACCTGCGTGGGTACAAAGTCCTGCTGTTTTCACTGTGGCTGAGCACAAAATGTAATGTGTGGCCAAATCCCTCCTTCCCAGTCACAACCATGTTTGATGGGCACAAGAACCCCAAATTTCAGTGCTCAGCAGCATCACAGAGAGAAAAGGCACAGTAGCAGTCTGTTAAGAGCCAAAAGAACAAAGGTGTTGCTGCCTCTCTAGTGGGAATGACAGAGCTGCCAGAAACTCAACAAGCACAGGGAAAAACCAGCTTTTCAGTCAATATTCCTGTTCTCCATTTGGCAAAGCCAAGGGTGCAGTCACGTCGCAGGTGATGGTGAAACCCTTCCTGCGTCAGCAGCAGCTTGGAGAGTGGTTTGAGTGCAGCTGCAGAGGGCAAACACAAAAACTTCAGCCCTGAGCGACTGTCAGTGACAGCTCTCAAAAGACCTGGCCAAGAAAACAGTCGGCTTCTCAGCCTGATTTTCAGCCATTCATGGAGAAGCCAGTGCTGCTGTGGGGTGAAAACACAGGAACTTAAGGTACTCAGGAAGTGCTATATGGAATAAGCAGGAATATAAACAGAACAGAAATCCCAATAAAATAATGCTACAAATCTGTTTATAATCAATTAAGGTTGCAAAGAATTGCTATTTCTTGCTGAGCAGCTGGATGGTGCACAAGGATTTGAGTCCATGTACTCGAGGTGGGTCCTGTTGACACAGGGATCACGTTGGTTTGCAGGCACAGCATGAAGGCAGGATGGCAAATGAATGCCTTGGCATGGAGAAACAGTGAATCTGCTGCTGGACAAGCAAGAGAAAAGATCCCATAGAATCAGAAGGGTTCTGTTGAAAAGTCTTTAGAGAACAACCTTTTGCTCTTTAGTGGCTAAGATTATTCATTGAATTTGGCAAATATTTTTAGCCAAAGAGGTTGAAATTGGAGTGGGAAGGATGAGAAAAAAACACCTAAGTCAAAATGTCATGTGTTGATCTTTTCAAAATGGAAATGTTTTCTCCTGAGCTAACACTTTTGTTTCAAAACAGAACTATAGCTAAAAGCATTAGCCAGTAGGAAAATGAAATAAAACATTATGTTTTGGATCAAATGAAACATTTCAGTTAATCCAAAACAATTTTCCTCCCAATTTTTCAGTTTCTGCTGAACAGAAAATCCATTCTTTGGAAAATTGCCACGTACACTGATGAACTACAACTAAAATACCAGGGAATATACTTGAAGGAAGACCTAGAAAAACTGGGGCAACTGCCAAGGTGCATGAAATTGTTTCAAGGACAAGAGAGCTTTCTCTGTAAGGAAGGACTCCTGCTACATTCAGACCTGTCAGAGAAAACTGAGGAGCAACCTTATTACAGCCTGCATGGACTGTTTTAAAAATTCATTTATTATTTTAGAGTCTAGCTAAGAGAAGTACAAGTAAATCCAACACCTGGATTTGAGGCTGTGCAAGGTTTGACCATGACTGCAGTTTATTCTGCTCAGAGTGGGGTCACTTAACCTTTGGAATAACTTACACTGTGTTGGCTGGCCTGTCACCAGCAACTCTTAAAATTACAATTGGATGTTTTTCCTAGAAAAGATCCTTCACTCAGGCAAAAGAACTGGAGTCATGTCCACGAAGGGGTGTTTTGGGCAAGCTGACAGACCCTGTCCTGTTCTGGGGAGGTGCACACTCCTCTCCACAGCTTGGTTGCTGCAGGAGAGCATCCCTCAGGAAGCAGCAGCCCGAAACCCTGACAAGCCCCAGAGCAAGGGGTTGTGTGGGCAGGGAGTTTAAGGGACACAGTGACGTGCCCTTGTCCCCAGAGGGGACATTTACCCTACAACAGGGGGACAAACCTGCTGGGAGAGCAGAGCAGTTCCAAGCAAGACACTGCTGCTTCAGGAAATTCCTCTGTGGGACCAAGCATTGTTCTCAAAAAGCCAGGAGTTAGGGGAAGGAGCTGTCCTTGCTCTCTGCACCTCCCTGCTCTGCAGGGCAGCGTGCTGTGAACCAGGATCATCTCCTGGGGCTCAAGGCAGACTCGTGGCACACAGGGAGGCTCCTCTGGGAGCTGCCTTGTCCCCAGCACGAGGCAGGGCAGGGCACTGCCTGGGAAGGGGCAGGGCTCAGAGCACGCTCTGCTTCTCAAGGATCGTGACCACGGCAGAGGCACCTCCTCAGACAGTACTTCCTACACACCTGAGCCAAAAAAAGCCAGGCTCCTGGAGCATGCCAGGCTTTGCAGAAGCCACAGGACTATGGAGCAGACTTCCTTGGCTTGTGCAAACCGGTGTGGCTGAAGAAGAAGCTAAATTAAAGCAACCAACAGTTTGCTCACTTAAACTCTGTGCTACCTCTGGAATATAAGAGAAGTTGGATGTGGCAAACCCCCTAATCCTGAGTGTCCCAAGTTTAAGAGAACCTTTAAGCCAAATGTGTACTTTACAGCTAATTCCTGTCATCTTATAAGGTCAAACCAAAAGCTTGGCACTGAGTGCCCCACTCCATCTCCAACAGCACAAAACCAAAGCCATATTTTTTCTCCCCCAAATGCCAATGCAATACAGAGGGTGTGATTTTAACACTGCTCTCCCTTGAAAGCAATGAAAAATTCACCAGCTCCAAGGGATAAGTTTACTGGACCACACATTCTAACTGGTGCCAGCACACCGAGCTGTCCTAGCTTGAAAACCCAGGAACATTAAATGCAATAATCACGTGTTAAAGTTTGAAAATATAAGTGCACAAAAATCAGGAAAATCCAGAATTAAGTTATTACCACAACCATAACTCAGCTCTGGTACTCAGCCTTATTGTACCACTCAACTATGCATGCCATTGTGGATTTATGCCTTAAAATGTGGCTGGGCTGCAGCATCAGTGGGAATTTTTGCTAAGATCCACCCTGAATTTCGTGCATTTCCCATCTCGCTCTCACCATTGCATTAATATGTTTGCACATAACAGGGGAATGCCTCAGAGCTTCCTCCCAGCACAACCCGGCCCAGAACGAATCCTCAGGAGCTGCCGGAGGCTGGGACAGCACCCGGCGTCCGCCGGCCCGGCCCGACCCGCCGATCCGAGGTGCTGCGGCGCCATCGTGTGACAGCGCCGGCGCTTGGAAATGGGCAACCCCGCGTCGGCTTCCTGACAAAGCTCTCGGGGGGCGGAAAACGTGGCCCCGAACACACGGTAAAATTGGAGAGATGTCTTTTTCAAAGACAGCGCTGGAGTTGTGCCGTAACCCACCCCCGTGCACATCACAGCGATGAGAACCGAGAGCAGCAGGGGCTGAGAATTCAACTCGCTGCACACCAAGATCTACTGCATTGGGCATGGAAAAGCTATTAGATGAATAACCCAACCATGTACAGGATTTTTTTTTTTGTTAATTATCACCTATTTAGGTTTTTTATCCCTTTTCCTTCAGAGCTGGAGCACTGAAATTGCTCCTTCTCAGATTTGGTGCCATTCTGCAGCTTGAGTCAAGGGAGTAGGAGAAAATTCCCCATCTGAATTCTGGTTAATACCCTTTTAAGCTGTAGCCTCTGTGCTGGCAACATCTTTGTGCAGCTTCTAGCCCAGAGGGGCCCTTATCTCGCTGCCTCCCTGGGATGCTCTCAAAGAGCTCTCTTCAAAGCAAGGATTTTTCCCAAGCAAACAAAGGCTTTGGAACTTCTAGAGACAATTCTCTAAGAGGAAGAGTGTTGCCGTGACAATGTTTATAGTTCCACAGAAGGTATGGGTAGGTAGGTAGACACTTTCAATTTTATATGTGACAAGTTATTACCCTCTTGCATATTTCATTTCCCACCCCTGTTTCATGGGGAGAGAAACCACACTCAGACGAGTGAAACGGTGAAAAACAAACCCCAAATCAGCCCTTTTACTCTGAGCAGCAACTCACACCCGGCCAGGAGCAAGGAGCTGCCCAGGCAGCAGGCGCAGCACTGCCCTGTCCCTCTCCACCCGCTGCAGGGGACGTGGCGGGCTCACCTCTGGCTGTCGCCGTCTCTCCGTCGGGGTGAGCCATGCGCTGCATCGCGGTGGCGGCGACGCACAGGGGCATGGTGACCCTCTGCCCCAAAACAGAGGTGGACAGGTCCAGCGCCGACACGTCCCGGAGCACCCGGGGGTACAGCTTCCACCTGGCACACACACAAACACACTGCATTTCAAACGGCTGCACCGTGCGGTAATTTACAGTTCTTAATGGACAAGAGCAGGTTTTCCTGCTGTCGCCTGCTGAAAGGTGTTGGGGCCGGAGCAGAATCCCACTGTGCCATCCAGAGCTGCGGCAAAGCCCGGAGGGACCAGGCAAGGAGGGACCAAAGAGCAGGGAGGGTGAAAGAGGCAAAGACCCCGGGAACGTGATGGCCTGCAGTTGTTTGAAAGGAAAGACAGGAGTGTAAAACAGTGATGTTCACGGTGAGCCTCAGCCTCCTGAAAGCCTCGGGGCACAACTGGGTGGCAGATGCTGTGTGCAAATGGAAAAAGTCATCAGCCACCCTCAGTTATCCCTTCGATGGACTAGGGAGCCAAAAGACGTGGGATTTTTGGATAACACAAGCCTGGCCTGCATGCTTAGAGCTCCCTTTCCCAAAACAGAGCAAACTAGACCACACTTAACCTGGAAATACAGTTTACTGCAGCCAGGCTGGAACGTCTGCACACAGAGAAATTTATCTTTTCTTCCCCCCCTCCAAAAAACAGGATCACGAGATCATGATCCCAATTACAGGATCAACTAGACACTGGAACATCCAAACTTCTATGGAGAGGGCTGCATTCCTGGGGATACCCGTGCCGTGGGACTTTTCCCCATCACCCAGGGGTTGTCACAGCACTGCCACCACTAGAAGCCACAAGAGGGGGTGCAACACCTGGGGCTGCCTCTCGTGAGCTCAGCCAGGCCAAAGCCTCCCTGCAAGCACCAACCTCTCACTGAGGCCTCCCTCCCTCCCTCCCAAAGGGCTCCCATGGCTCCTGAACTGTAATTACAGAGAAGAATTAAAAATGTATGGTCTAATAATGCTGAACCTCAGCACCAGAATGCTCGAGACTGATAATATTATAATTACCAGCACAGAGAGAGAAGCAGGGCCACTGCTACTCTCTGACAGGGAGTAGGGGTGAGATTGAGCTTGTGTATTAACATGACAAGTCACGGGAAAAAAAGACAAAAATCTCTATTTTATAGAAAGATTGAGAGACATTTCCCAAAAAGCCTGGGGCAGAGCCAGGACAAGACCCACCTTTCTGAAGGCCTGGAGCTTGGGGCTGTGCCAGCTCTCCAGGCAGTGCTCCCCAGGGAGGAGAAGGACAGTTATGATGCTTGGAAGGAGATGTGTGGCTGTGGAAGTCAGCTGTGCTGCTCAGTGCCAAGACACACATGGCAAGAACATCTCCTCACACTTGTTTTCATGTCATTGTAATAGTTTGTTATTTTTCAGGGGAGGATGGGCTGAGGGTGGGACAAAGAAAACATGACTTCTTTCTCCCCCTTTTTTCCTAATCCTCATTCCGAAGGTTTCCACTCTGTCCTGAGGCATCTTTTCCCAGCAAACAAAGAACACAAAAATCCCTTTGTAACCTCGCTCATTTATACAGTCAAACCCCAAAGGACAAAGGATGTGGAGCATCTCCTTCTTCCCCAGGCTCCTGGTTTCTCTGACCTGTCAGATTGTTCCCTGCCACTGCCATCTCACAGCCAGCCTGTGAGGGTCAGTCCTGAGGCACAACATCCCCGTGGTGCTTTTAGCTGGGAAGAGAAACAGGAGGAGGCAGAATCCTCCCAGCAGTGCGTGCAAGGAAAATGACACAGTCCCAGGCAGAGATACCTTATCAGGGAACATCCTCTCAACCAACATCCAGTCACTGCTCCTGACCAAGGGCTGACTGGTCCCACAAAAACACCAAGGACTTCCCTAACCGAGTATCATCATCCTTTAATAAAGCCTGGTCTTGCTTTGGAAACTCACGTGTTTCCAGCTCTGGCTTTGACAGACACTTGAAGCCAGGCATTGTCTGGACAGGGAAATGCCCTTAACAGCAGCGAGGAAACCCCACGGGCAGCGTTTCCCAGTCACCAGGGCACACGTTCATTCAGCTGCCACACAGCACCTGCTTCCTCCCAGTCCTCCAGTGAAATATTTCCTGCATATTCTGGATTTATTTTTATTTTAAATTAATTGTCTCCTCATCACCCACATGTTTTCCAGCCAAGTCCACACTGTGCTGCAATCAGCAGCTGAGAGTGAATGTATCCTCCTTCCCAGCTGGAAGCGGGAGATGCCGCAGTGGGGAAGGCAGCGAGCACTCCCGATTTACACAACTTCAGCTAAAAGCTGTTTTGAAGGAAGGATTAAAGGGAAGGAAGGGGGATTAATCTTTTCAGGCTTTTTTCCTTTTTTCTCCATGCTTAAAAAGATTTCTGATTGTAAATTACTTTGCAGTGGGGTAAGAGGGAAACACTGTCTGCTTTCAGCTGAGACAAAATTGAAATTTTCAAACGGCACCACATTTTCGAGCAGTTCTTATTCCTCTCCTGAGTTGCCCCAAAACTCCTCGTGCTGCAGGGCAAGCAGCACACTTGGGAAAAGACACACTGGCAAAGCCTCCATCCTAATCCCAACCCAGTTTGCTGCCCTTCTCTCTCCTACACTTCCCTTCAGAAGGAGCAGGGGCTGGTGCTGGGCCAGGCTAAGCAACAGCTGCTTTTCCTTGAGGAAAATTGACTTCCCTCCCAGGATGTCTTGCCATCCACACTCCTTTCGTGGTGCTCTGGGAATCCGAGCTGAAGGACATCACAACTTAACTAAATTATTATTCCAAGCATTCCTTTCCTTTTCTCCCCCTAAACATTCCAGGTTTGTCTGACCCACTCCCACTCCCACCCTTGCTTTTTTAACCAGTATTTAAATTACTTCTGTGCCCATTTTAATGCCTCCAATGGCTACAAGGTAGCACTACGTTTGCAGAAAGCCTGCACTGATGCTGGCACTGCTGAAGCAGCAGCTGCTGTTCCTTGCACACGACAGAACAAGGCAGCTTCTCCCAAGGCCTCTGGGAATTCCGTGGTGGAGCACGTCAGGGCAGATTAACAGGAGCCGGTTCCAACACACACCGACGTCCCCCTTCCTTGGCATGCTGAGAGGGGAGACCCCAGACTGATTTCCCAAATGCCATCAAGCTAAACACATCCTGACCTTGTCACAAAAATCTCTTCTCCCTTCAGGCCCCTTGGTTCTGTGACAACTTGAGAGGGATTTCAGCGCCAGACGGGGCTGGGAGGACACTCGGCATTCCGGGACGCAGAGCAAACCCAAGGTGAAGGCAGGCAGACACCACAGGGAATGACATATGCTCTGACATCCCAAATCAGCTTTTCTGGCCTTAATGCCTCGCTTCTGCCAGGGCCCTTTGAGAACCATGAAAAAGAAGCACTCATCTGGCCTCAGCAGGAACACACTGATGTCAATATCTCAGTGCTGGTTCTTCCCTCAGCCCCAGAAGAACTGGGAGCTGGGGAGAGTTGCTGTGCCTGGTGTTAAACTCATCACAACTCATTGTGGAGGCAGTTTATATTCTGGTATCTGATTGCACAAAGTGCCTGAAGGTCAAAAGGCCAAGACATTTGTTTTATAATCCAAGGAGTATGAACTGTGCTGCTCCAAAAACTGCATGGAGTATTCCAAAGATATTGCAGGATCCAGCAACACAACCACCCATTAGGGTTAGTTCTTAATAACAATAATAATATTAGTCCTTAATAAGATCATCTGTTTCTACAGAAATGAAACCATTTGTTTGCCAAAAAACCATGAAGGACTCACAGATGAACCCAGCACTGGTTTTTCACCCTCACACCTCACCTGAATAAACCTGCACCATAAAGGTACAGGCTAACAATTCTTGCTTCTGGTTCAGTTTTGTGCTTTCTCTTCCATTTAAACACAAACATATAAATAGAAATATTTAATAAACTGCAAACTTTTCTAATCAGACAGAACCCTGCAATTAAGCTTCTGACAGGGGAAATCAATGGCAAATTAATCCGAACATACTCCTGTCTTTCACAAAATAATCTGACTTGGTGATCTTTGTGCCTCGGGGGTGTAGAGTCCATCTGACTTTATATTTACCCACACTCAGGAACAGGCAGAAGCATCAGGACTATGTGAAGGTCAGAGTGAGCAGCAATTCCCCATCTGTAACAGCTGGGCCTTGCTTCTCCCAACAGCATCCAAGGGAAAAAGAACAGTTTTTCCAAGTTCCTTATGTAAACCAGGTCTTATAAACCAAAATACTATAAAATTTGATAGCAGGTCCTGCCTTTTAGAGATGTATTCCAGGAAGCCATTGCAAACACAATCTAAGGACTGTTAATGGCAGCATCCCACATGCTGAGAAAATGGGATCTTGTTTTCTTTCAGATAAATATAAAAAGGGAGGGGGAGCGAAGACAGAAACACCTCCCAGCTCCTCCATGCCCACACTGCTGAGGAGCAGGGGCCTAGCATTGAGGGACTTGGAGCCACACCAAATTTCATTGATTTCTTTTAATGTCTCAGACCATCCAAGGCATTGCTAAACAAACATCTCCTTCAGTTCCAAGCTACCTGCAAATGCCATGGTTTTGAACACCTAAAACTGGAGGGTTTTATTGAAAATTTGATGGAAGTTGCAAGAAAGATGAGGTAAGCCTGAACCCCACAGACAACAACCCAATGTGAGGAGGTCTCTTATCAGAGGAATCCACCCCTGTGGCAGGAAACAGCTTCGGAGCAGAGCTGCCCTTATCTCCCTGCCAACACCCAGCTCTGCTGATGCCAGCACAGCAAGGGACATGCTCAGCTCTTTGTTAGCCTGGCTCTGGCAGCTTTAGATCCAACCTCATCATGATCAGCTCCAGCAGTTACAAGTACCACGTTCACTGCTCCTGTAGTTTATTGCCTGCAAGTACTTCCTTGGAGTGTCCTTTCCTTAATGGCTCACTTTGCTTTTATGAGGGCAAGTAGCATCAGAGCATCTGGAAACATTAAAAGAGATACTATAAAAACCCAGTGAGTGCTACTCCATCCCGTCCTGCTCCTGTTTACTCCTCAGGGCAATCTTTTGGCTTGTGTTTGAGCAGGGAAATTTCTGTGATAGCAGCTTCTGCATGGAGCTAGGAGGTCTGGAATGAGCAGTGGAGGTTGAGTTGTCCTCTCTTGACACTATAAAGCTTTTCTATGTGTGTCCTTAAAATTCAGGTTCTGGGCCCATTTCTGACCTTTGAGATCCTGCTAAATGAATTAGCACAGAGTTTTCTACAACCTTTGACTTGCATGAGATTTCCAGCTGAATGGCCCAGAGTCCATGGAAAAGCAGTGAGTAGGATTGCTGCTCTGTAGCAGAAAAGCAAAGCAGGGAGGGAGGAAGACTAAAGATAAAATAGGAAAATCATGGTTTGCTTTGCTAGACTCAGAGGAACTAAAGACAAAGCCTTTGCAAAGACAAGCGCAGGGGGTTAAATGTCTGCACCAACACAGCCCCTGAAGGAAGGAGACGTCAGAACTGTTTGAGCAGCTCGACTGGGCTCAGCTGGGCTGAGGGGAGCAGCCTCCAGCTGCCTCCTCCCCTCTGCCCTGCTCAGGGCTTTTGGGAGCAGGGAGCCAACTGATGTGATGTGAGTTGTGACACTTCCACTGAATCCACAGCAAGTACCACTGCCTTTGTGCGACCTTGTCCTTCTGAGACTGAGGGTGACCTGAGCCCAGGTTTTGACAACAGTTCAGGGGGTCAGTCAAAGTCAAAACTGGTTAGAATAGTTCCCAGCATTTATAGTATCTCCTGGTGAAGGGCTGACCTCCTGCTGGAAACCCCC
Organism: Notiomystis cincta; assembly: GCA_013398075.1. NCBI lineage: Eukaryota > Metazoa > Chordata > Aves > Passeriformes > Notiomystidae > Notiomystis > Notiomystis cincta. The sequence goes on from VZRX01003017.1 coordinate 407,623, forward strand.
AGAGCACAGCTGGGCCACCCAGGATGAGCCCCAGCTCTCCTGTCTCACCCCAGAGCTGGGAAATGCAACTCCTTCCTGCAAGGCCCTGCAGCTCTGATCAGGGAAGGCCATGGAACTGATTCAGTTTAGGAGAAATAAGGAAAAGGCAAAACTGACACAGGACCTAAAAGGTACAATCCCACCACAAGAACTCCTTTGCTGGCACTGTAATCTAAAATGTAGAAATTTCAGTCTCATTGGCTGATTAAATACTGGCACTGAAGGACTCTGGAGAGAATTTCTCTTAACAAAAGAGCCCAAATGCAGGCAAAGCTAAAACAGTGCTAATGGATTTTTGGGACTGCTTTTTGACAGAAAATGTTAGGTGGAGGAGTGAAAGGGGAGAGAGAATTGTCCTGAAAATCAGTTCTTTGAGAGTCTTTTTGCTAAAATAGAAAGAAGTTGCAGAAAAATTGAGTTTTGTTCACACAGAAAAATCTAAAATTGCACCACATCTACCAATACAGCAGAACTTACACCCCTGCCTCCCACCCTAGCCTTCAATCATCCTCCTACCTGGAAAATGCTGCGACATTATCTGCCAGTGTTTCCTGGTCATCCGCCCCGGATCGGTAATAATCGTACACGGATTTGGGCAGGAAGGTTTTAGCATAGTCCTCAAAATCTGCAATGCACACTGGCTTGCCAGACATGTTTGCAGATCTCACTGGGTTCATTTATTCCCACTTCCCACTCTTTTAAACTCTGGAGTTTTGCCTGTAAATGATTCAACTGATGATGAAATGAGGATTCAACTTATCTACATTCCCTCCCCCCCAAAAAAAATACACCAACTTCTTGTGTCATATTGGACTTCAGCACCACCTTTTAGTGGTCAAGGCCAATCTAGAATATAACAAAATAAAATATGGTAAAAAGGAATAAAATGAGTAAGCAAGGAAAGAAATAAGTAGTTAAACCTGCAATAACAGGAATGGACATTCCCCTCTGTGATCCAAAATATCCAGGAGACTGAAAACAGAAGGAGTTTGCTCACGCCCAAAAAGCAAAATCTTGATTTAGATGATTGCTAAAAGCAAGTCCCAGCCTGCACATTCGGGGTAACACCTAATACAGGTAAGATTGCAGTTATTTCCATTAGAATCCTGTACCAAGGCCAGTTGCAGGGACCCAGCTGCCAGACATCCTTGGGCAAACGGCTCCTGGTTTTCAGGGAATTCCATCTCCACAACCCAGGCAGCTCTTGTTATTCTTAAAATATTCTTAAAATGTTAAGGAGTCAGATGCACTCACCAGCTGGAAATAAAATCCTCCTATCAAAGAGACGACCCTCATCCAAAGTGTAACAGACTTGGTTAACATGTCTTGATTTCTTCTCTTTTTAAATTTTAAAAAATATGCAGTTTGCAACAGGTTTACAGTAATTGCTTGACAGGGAAAACTTAGAGTGTATCACGTGTATATAATTCAGTTTTCCAGCTGCAGACTGCACATTAATATCAATTTACACACGATTATGCCACAAGGCATTTGTCACATATCAGTGTCAGAAACAACTCAAATGCAAACTGCTTTAACCTTGGCATTTCACTGTGCTCGCAGCAAAAAACCGAGGACACGTCTGCTTGCATTTATTTAAAGCTTGCATCATCTGTGCTAAAAACAGGTATTTATCCTGAAGCATGAGACAGCAAGTGCTGCATGATAGCTGAACATTTTCATATGTGCAGCTGAACTCAACCTCAGTGAACTCAAAAGATTTTCAAGTTGGGAAGTTGCAAACATTTCTGAAAGTAACGACAGTGTTGCATCACTGTTCCCCTCTCCCCATTCTAAAACGTCTGTATTCTTCAAAACTCTTCTCACCTTGAGATTTCTCTTTCCACTTAGATGCTTCTTTGCCACATTCACGGGATACTGGTGATTTACTTTGTCATTATTTGCCTCTTGGGCTAAAAGTTCCTCTTCCCTCCCTCTTGTGAAGTTTCCCAGGTGCCATCCTTTATGGATCCTCCCACAGGTGCCAGTCACACCCCTAAGCCCCTCTGGGATCCCTGAATTCCTGCTGCAATCCAGCCAACACACCTTGGGAAGCTCCACAGAGCTTAGGGGTCCAGCTGGAACTGGAGCCTCCAGCAGGATCCACCACTTCCCATGATGGCCAGTTGCTGAGTTGGGGTGAGGTGAAAGGTGCCAGTACCAGCACAAGGGAAGCAAAACTAAGGAAAACATGAAATTTAATGCCAGATCTCCCCAGCACATCTGACACCAACACACAGAGCTTCCCTCCAAGTAATTGGCTCCTCATTTTAACAAATCTCTCTGGGTGAGATCTCCTCTGGCTGCTTTAATGAGGCATCAGCTGTCTGACCTTTAATCCTGGAGCCAAGGAACGGCATCCGACTGAACAGCAAAGAGTCTGCCCGAGCAACCACGCAAACCCCACTGCCACAGCCAATGCCAGAAAACCCAACAGAGTCAGGGTAGTGTGAACAGCCCCTCCCACATCTCCTGCTTCTCCCTTGTTCCTTTGCCAGGAACTACAGAGGACAGTGTCACACCTGGTGCTCAGCTGAACCAGGCTCTGCAAAGGAAACTTTTCACTGTGGTTCAAAAAGGCCAATCACAAATTCTGGGTGAAAAACCCCACAGAGGGTTATTGAACAGAGACACAACTTGTGGCTTAGAAAGCATTACTGGCAAAAGCCAAAAAGACTTCAGAGGAAAACCACAACATGCTTGTCCTGGTGTCTGGTGCTTGCTAGAAAGGGAGATTGTGCACAGCATTCCAGCCTGGACCTGTGTCCTTCTGCAGGATCAGACAGAAAATTCCTGATGGTCTCCCAGAAAACCTCTGCAGGGGAAGGATAAACCAGCTGGGACTTTCTCCCTTCAGTTAAACACACTAAAGATTAACTAGAGATTAACTGCGGCATGAAATTCAAATATTTTAATGTTCCAGCCATTGCCCATTTCTCAAGACTGTTGTGCAAAGCTGTTTTATCAAGCACCTTACATAAGTAAACCAGTTATTTTGGTTTCCAAATTCCCCACAAACCATTTCTCCAAACAAAGTCATAAAATACCCATTTCCTAGAATGTTTTTGGACATCATTTCACATCAATCAAAACTGAACCAATTCATTTTGTCCCCTCTAAGCTAGACAGAAGAACCAACAGAAAATATTTGTGGGGTTTTTACCCCAGCAGCCATCTGGCAATTTCATGTGGGAGTCAAAGCCAACGGATGCTGCAGGGATGAGGACAGTCCCTTGGCCATTCAGCAGTGAGCAGGTGGCTGGAACAGGCCCCTGGATGTCTATTTTAGGAAGTCAGCTGGGAAGTCTGGAGACTGCTGGGATAGCAGAAGAGTGGAGCATTGAGCAGAGGACTGATTCTCCTGGGAGGAGCTGGATGATTCTGAGAACAATGAAACCAATCCAGGGCAGATTTACAAAGGAGATCTCAGTGCTACTTTTGTCCCCCCAACCACAGCAACACCTGCAAAAAAAGTGCCCTTATCAAGGGTGATCTTTTCATTTCCTGATGTGTGACTGACATTTGGAATAGCCACAGTCCTTTCTGCATCCTCCGCAAGCACGTGAGGCACTACCACAGCCTGAGCCAGGAAAATCCATGGTGCCCAGGTTCAGCTCCCACACTCCCTTGAAATCCAGATCAACAGATGTAAAAGTCTGAAGTACCAGCAGGCTCCAAGAAATTCTAATGAGTCATAAAAAACGACCTTTCCATATAAAATGGAAATTTCAATGAAAATATTAGGATAACTAAATCCTCATTTGTTCCCTGTATGTTTAAACACAGAGCTCTCCTTTCTCCTCAGGAAAGATGAAGTGAAAGTAAAACAGTTTTTAAAGTGTTTTCCTACCAGAAAAAGAATGAAGATGTTTAGTTAAAATGAGTAATTACCACAGTGCTCATTGAAGTAAAACACAACTTACTCCCCAATAGGGAAGGGAATGACAGCACACACTACTGGGCAGCTGCATTCCCAGAGCTGGGAGTTACCACTGGTCCAGTTCCAGACAGAAAAACCCAGCTTTTCTACCACTTTAGCTCAAGCACCAGAGCTTCAGCATTTCCTCTACAAAACTAGACCTTGGATTTGTCTGATTGCTTAAACAAAGTAATTTTCCAAACCTGATCTGATTTTGCTTGTAGTATTCCTCTTGTTTTCATGGAGAAAATTTCATATTCTCAATCACAAAAGAGAACAAGAAGCAGCTGATGAAACAGCAAACAAAATGCTCACAAGGCTTCCTTTGAACTTCCACTTTGCATCAGGAGATGAACACAGTGGGAAAGAAGAAAACCAAGACAATGGCAAATGGCCCAGCCCCTGCAGCTGCTCTGTTCACAGGGAGAGGCAGCTCAGGTAACTCACCTGAGCAGAATGAATCCAGGTACCAGATCCAGCTGCTGCTCACACCGTCCCTGGAGATTGCAGTGATGGCTCCTGGCAGTCCCTTCTCCCTCTGGCACAGCTGCCTCTACTGCCTGTTCCTGCAGCACTGCCTGGAATGTGAACCACAGCCTGAGGATGTACTCTCCTCCTTGCTGACCTCCAAACTCCCGAGGGAGTCAGCACTGCTTTGGCAGAGCTAGGGGATTTCTCAGGGAGGGGAAAGAACTACCCCATGTGGAGGTGAAGCCTTTAAGGGTGCAGTTATGTTGCTCTGCCTAGCTGCATTCTGAACCTTTGAGAGCCCTGGGTTCCTGCAGGAAAACCCTCCAAAAGGAAGCACTTCATTGATGTCCAGGGTACTTTAAAAAATGTTAAGGAATCTTCACAAGTCACAACCTCTATGATTAATTGGAAGATCAGCATTATAAAAAAAGAAACCCTTTTGTTAACAACACAGATGAGCCAACTCCACACTGACGAAATGAAAATGACTCCAAGCAGGTCATAAATACAAAATTTATGTGGCATTTCAGTAAAAATACGCGTAAGTATAAATTTGCAACACTTTCATGTGACAGACAACCCTGTGTAACATTTCCAGGAAGAAAGCCCACATAACACCTGCCCACCCCCATGGGGGCAGTGGATACAGAGCATTCCAAGACACACATACAAGTTTCACACAGATCCCAAGGACAGGAGGTTTGGAATGCTGGATGGATTTCCAGCCTCTTGAAAAAGGAACCCGCCAGATTTTTTCATGACTTGCTGTTAAGCATTCCCATTCCAGTGGCATGCAGCCCAATTGATATTTAAATTGCTTCTCAACAATCTTAAATTAATTTTGACACACAGCTCTAGTTCACAAGCCTTAAAGCCCTGTCCTTCAACAAAACATTCTGAACAGTGCCAGCAGCAGCTTCTCCAAGGCCCTTTTGTCTATACTGAGGTTGCAAGAACAAGTTCCATTTCTTTATGATTAATCCTAACGGAACAGAAATAACAGAACACCCAGATTGCACACAAGGTTGATTCTGACTTTTTGGAAACACACCAAGTTTAATACTATTGTAATAGCCTAATTAGCACTACTCACATGATTCAATTAAAATGTGTTTTAGTGGAAAAAAACCTGATCCTGAAAGGTATATTAACATGACACTCTACTGCACAGCTAATAGTTTTTCTGTTAAACACAAATTTAGCCTTTACAGTGTTTGCTACTTGCTGTTTGCCAGATAAACATTAGTCAAAACTGAGTATCTGCAGTTCCACATTACAATAATTTTCCTACAAATGTAAAACTAAGTTGGAGAGATCAATGGTTGCACAGTATCACCCTTCCCATGCAAAGCCTTAATCACAATTTAGTGATCTTTGTAATAAGATACACCAATACATGTCAAATAGAATCAAACCTAGTCAGCAGTAATATTCCCTACTTCATTCATGAGAGCACAGGAACAACATCCATCCTGTGCTCAAGAACCCTTAGAAGCCTGACCAAGCTCATTTCCAGATTCACAGGACAGGTCTAAGCTGCTTCAGCTGCTGCCTGCTTATTTAATCTCTGCTCATCAGTGATCTTACAGTTCACTCTATCATCATGGAAAACACTTCATATCTTCAGTTCAAATAATCCAAACCCAATTGTGACATGCAACAACAGAGGAAATGTGAGCAAAGACTTCACACACACCACACAAAGGGGCTTCTGATCTCTCCCACAGCATCTCACAAACCACGTGCCTTGAAGGACAAAGTGCCATTTGTGGGTTTGTTTGCTTGTGAAATCCAAAGACACCACAGGGGAACCCAACTCTTGTGAGAACACCTTATTGTCTTCGAAGTGCACAGTTCTTCCCTTCACACTGCAGTGGCCACAGAGTTTTCTGCAGTTTTGCAGATAGAAATTGAGCTTTTAAGAAGCTGCTGTGTGCCTCACCTACTGCTGAGCTCTGCTGCCTGCCAGCTTTGCAACTGCTCAGTTACATGGGACAACACCCAAATGACATAAACTGTTCTCAAGATAGTGCAATGTATAGATATCATCAAGTCTGTTTTCACCTATGTGAAAGAACATTTAGAGGTGTCCACTATATGGATCTCAAGCTCCTGACTGGGAGTATTCCTTAAGAAATTTCAAATTCAGGATATGCAGCGTAATCTTCTTCAAGCAGCTCTAACAGACAAATGCAAAGTTTCTACCATATAATTCCAAAACATATGTGACAGGACATAGATGGGAAAGTTGAGCTTTCTTGGCAAATGCGTTGTCTATGAGCCTTAAACAACAACAAAGCAGCTCTCAAAACAAATTGGCCCTATTAATCTCAGTCTCAAAAGAAACCAGCATTCTGCACTTGCAACTTGTCTCTTCTAATGAGAGATGATCTCATCTCTGACTACTCTTCATTCTTGAAGAACAAGATGAAATGCATGCATGTTAGCAAGGTTTATGCAATATATATATTTTTTTTTAAAAAATAGTATCAAGATTAGGACACATCTTACGCTTATGGTCATACATCAACAAAGCAGGAACATACAGGATCTCACTGAATGTACTCCTTACCCAAAACAGACTTATATTAACCCAAAGGAGTGATACACTGATATGCTTAATGATTCAAGTCTAACCACACCTAATTGCTGTCTGACAAGCCATTTTCACTCTACACAGTTCAACATACACACATTTATTCTGATATAAATAGCAAAACCCAAAGCTTCTCGCCACTACCCACCTGTGCCACCTCTTTTTTCCCAACCTGATGATTCCAAAAGTAGAAAAGTGATCAAAGGTAAAACCCTAAGTGCCTCTTCAGATAATATCAGTAAAGCAGCTTGAGTTCTGCCAAAAGCATTCCAAGTTGGAAATGGCAGGACAGGACTGCACTGCACATGACAAGCTTGTACTGGCAAGAAATATACAAAGTGGATATTTCCTGTTACAATTTCCTGATGGGAGCAAATTACTCAAAGAAAAAAAAAAAGTAGTCCTGCTTTGGCAAAATTCCCCCTGACCAAAATAATTTCTGTTAAACCTTTTAAAAGTTCCAACACATTTTAAACATTTAGCTGCCACTCTCTTTCTGCCTGAGGTTTTTAATTACTCCAGCTCCTTGGGTCAAACAACTCAAGCTGCACAGCCTCTGGATCACCAAAAGCTGACACATCTGGGGGTGAGCTACAGGATCAACTTCCAAAACAAACACAAATCGAAATGGAAGAGAAAGGTGCTTCGTTTGAAAGTGACAAAAAGAAACCCCTGGTACACAACATTTTTGATAGAAGACCAGTAAGGTGCCTCCTTTCACTAGTGAATCGTCTCTGTGCTTCTGTGGCATTGAGGAACAATCAACATTCAGACAGAAAAGTCACAGTCCTGCCAAGCTACTGTGGAGCTGAAAGTCCTGATCTTGCCCAGGGACACACACACACAATGATCATTTCCGAGCTGGTGAACTGAGGCTGACACCCCCTTTTTCTCTGAGAGGACATGGAACAGATAAGACATGGATTTTGATTGTCACAGCTAAAGTCACACAACACACAGCAAATGTGCTTATCAAAGAAAGTAAGCAAGTACTAAGCTTAAAAATAGAGGAGCCTGCTGGCAGAGCAGAGCTTTGCGTAAACACCAACGACAAATCAAGTGTAAGCTCCAGCTTCAGACCCTGAAGGGATCTGACACTTCTTTGGTCCGAGTGTACAAAATACACCACTGGGAGAACTATAGTTCCTTCTCAGCCCCCTGACTTTTCCGCTGTCTCACTGTGCTCTCAGTCTCTGATTCAGCTAAAGGCTGCTCACTTAAGTCTTCCATTTCTTCTTCCCCTGATTCTTTTCCAAGTGCTAAATCCTCCTCCGACTCATCAGCACTTGAATTTGCTGCTTCTTCTCCATCTGAGAGATCTTTCACATCTGCAGCCTCTTCTGCATCATCCGCAGAAAGCTCTGCAGCCTCCTCCGGCTCTTCCAACGCCGCGTTCTCCACGTTATCCTTGGTAATTGCTTCTTCTAAACAAAGCAGAGACTGGGGTTAGACTCAATCTCACAACGATGCCTTTTAAAGCTGCATCACCAGGCACAAACTCTGAAATGCTGGTGAACATTATTATTGGCTGGGGTTGTTATTCCAGCTGGCACTGGAAACAGATGATCCTTAAGGTCCCTTCCAACCCGAACCATTCTGTGGTTCTGTGATTAAAAACTTTTCCTTACTTTTCAGTTATTTCATTAAATCTTTGGTAGATGTCTCCTCCACTTCCATTTATTTTCCCAGACAGACTTTCATTTTGTTCCACTGAGTTACAAACCAAAGACAAACCAATTTTACTTGGCTCCTGGATTACTGGTTCACACCTAACATCTGAACACTGCACAGCCCTTCCTCCTACAAATTTACACTTGAAACGACAGCATCTCACCCTCTTAAAGAGTTCTTACCAGGTGTTTCAACTGTGTATTTTGACTTGGCTGGGCAGAGGCAGTCTGAAATCAAAACCAGGATCTGTGGAAAGGAAAAAGGCATTTATTACCAACAATAAAAAAGGCATTTATTAGCAATTTCAAATGTCCCTCCATTCATTCTTTTTAGATAGATATACACAATACAATTTACAAAATTATATTATCTTGCTTAGAGATAAGAGCTAAATAAAAACATGGAAAAAAGTGTTTTCTCAGTGCGTACTAACCAGCATTCCCTGCTTTTTACTACCCATTTTCTGCCTCCTACTTTCCTAAATTTATTCAGTACTGACGCCGCTCGCATCTGAAGAACAGCTCAGAGCACAGTTGAGGATTTTCACTTTCTGAAAGTCTATGAAAAAGTCTTGGTCAAGATTTTCTGTATTTTGGGATGTTACTCCATTCCTATCCCTGGCTCCCCAATACAGATGTGTGTTCCACCTTTTGTTTATTATTTAACCAGCTCAGTGCAGAACACGGAAAAACAAAATGGAAGGAAGACATTTGTGCCTCACTGTCACATGCTAAGAATAGTACAAAGAAAGAGAGAGCTGACACCATGTGAAAGAAATATTTCAATCATTGAAAAGCTTTTTGGAAAGAGCTGAGAGATTAACTTCACATTTTTTCAGCTTGGGGTTTTTTTAAGTGAAGGAGTAAGAAGGAGTTACTTCTTTAAAGTTTAAGTTAAGTTTAAAGTTTCCTTTAAAACATGATATTCACTTGCTCCTAGTTATACTAACTTGATTTGCACTCATTTGGTGAAAATCTACCCTTTAGAAAAATGCAGCTGTTGAAATTGAATAATCAAAACATTTGCAGGTTCACAAAAATTCTGTATGCACATCACGTATAAGAATGTGGTTTTGCATAAATTCAAATTTCAGCTGCATTGAAATCACTTCCCAGTACTACTGACAACATTTTTCTTTATTTCACTAATATCAGGGCTGAAGGGCAGAGCTCCAAGTCTCAGAAAGAACCTTTACACTTCCTACAAGGAATAGTGACTTAGCAGCAGGTTAAACCAGTTACCAGCAGAACTGTTTAAACTGTCCTTGCAGTTGCAGAATGTGCTTGTGGAACAGGCAACTAAACTGAAAAAACTTAAACCCCCAAATTTTCAAAGTCTTGAAAAAATATTTCCCCCCTTTGATTTTGAGTAAGAGTGGCAGCACTGTTACATTGCTGACTCCCACAAAACCAGTTCCTCTCTGGTGAATGAAACTCTCCACAAAATCTGTGTTCTTGGAAAGCTGGAGTCTTGACCAACTCTGACCACACACATCTACAGAAGCAGAAAAGTCTTAGATACAAAAAGGTCAATACAAGAATCACCCATTTCAGTGGATGGACTAAACAAATCTGAATTGAAGCACAGAGTTCATAAGAAGGTTACCTGATTTGTACTGAGGGCACTGTCCAAATGCTTCCTAACCAGTGACAGGCCTGGGGCATTGATAACCTCTCTGGGGAGCCTGTTGAGGTGTTTGACCACGCTCTGCTCCCTAATGTCCAGTCTAAACCTCCCTGGCACAGCTTTAATCCACTCTCACACATTCTGGATATCACAGGGAAGAGATATTAGTGTTTAATAATACATTATTAAAGCAAGGTATGTAAGTATATCTTATGAGCAAAGTTGGTTATATTTTTTTCACAAGGAAAAAAAAAAGCTAGAGTTCTAGTTAACTGAGAAAAAAAGTATTATGTTTATTATGTTTCCTTACCAAACCCAGCAACAGGCCAATCAGTAGAGTAGCTAAGATGAAGATGGCATAGGAAACCCAAATATGAACTCCAAGAGTGCCAGTGAGGTAGTTATGAATTTGCTGGAAATGAGAAGAAGATACTTAATAACTTCATACCTAAAACCACTTAAGATTTCTACTGCCAACACCATCACATAATTTGCCATCTGATTAAGACCTTTCATTTAACAGTATTTATACTGAAGTCTTCCCCCTTTGACACCATTAAATCATGGGGATTTTTACCAATTTGTTCACATTAAAAGGCTTTTTAAGCAGAGGATGCACAATTCCTTCTCCCTAAGATGCTCAGCTCAGCATTACAGATGCCATACACAACTTGACTGCAGGTGGATGTATGAGAAGCCTCAAAGTTTGCAGGAAAGTATCACAACATCCTCCATCCTTATGTAGCATCTGTTCATTAACCAAAATTAAGCATTTAGTTCTTACTTAAGCTTTTTAGCTCTTAAAAGGAGCCACACACTCTAAGCATACACTGAATAAATTATTTCACTTCTAAATTAAAATATAATAATCCAAATACAGTATTAAGCTTTCTTTCAAACTTTAGTCTGTTCCTCAAACCTACAAATTCAACTGACTGAATCAAGCAGCACATCCAGTCAGATGAGCTGGCAGGAAGTCAATTATGACATTAAATCTCTTTCAAAACAAACCACAATCAACATTTACAAGAGTTTAAATACGGAAATTCTGGCGTCTTCTTTTTAAATGTCAGAACATCTTTTGATATTTATTAAAGTAAAAGCAAAGAAAGCAGAGCAGGGGGAGTGAGGAAATGTACAGCTGAAATATCCATCAAAGTGGAAAGCAAATTAGAGGTTTCTCCCTAGAACAGTTAATCTTTCAGGAAGGAGACTATAGAGAAACAACATCATTACAGAGCAACCATGGAAGAGAAACACCAGAAGGCTATAAAAAGTAAATATTATCTAGTGAAAGAATCAAAGAGACACAACTCAGAGCTCTGCTTGATTCTGTCTCAGTTTGATGCTTAGAAGAAGTAACACAAACTTGTTCCTACTCTCAACTACATTTCTTTTCTGAAGTACATTACAACAGTAACATTGTTTGATGCAATCAAATACAGTTTCTTTGTCTCAGTGACACCTGAAGATTTTATGAGGATGTTTCCTGACCAAAATCAGAAAGGTCTGAAAATTCTCAGTATTTGGATGTCACAGAAAAACTTGGGTAACTCCCAAACGAAAGCATCTTGAAATATTTTTAAGTAAAATATGCTTTAATATTTTAAAGCACATTTCAGTGGAGCTGAGCATTTCTCCTTTACTTCTGATAATTACTTTAGTAACCGAATTCATCACGTTCACAAATGGTGTTGCCAGTTTGAACCTCGGATGCAGAAATTATTATTAAAAAACCCCCCTGCCCTCTCTTCTCCTGTGCAATGCATGATGCAACTCTCATAAAAGGATAAAAAACACTCAGTTATTTTTTGACTTTTAAGCATATTCTAAGCATAAAAAAGGGAGTATGGAAAACACTACACAGTTACTTACCCTGATCCAGCCCGAGAAGTGAAACAGCCCTGCCATGCCATGCATCCTGGAAAACAAGGACATGGAAGGTCAGGTTCACAGCAGCCCTGTAGCTCCTCTCCTCATTCCTAAATATCCTACGGCTCCCCCTCCTTCTCACATCAAAAATAAGGACCTTCTCTGGATCTTTGATGTGAATGTATACATAATGGCTTCAGTCACAATGAACTGCAGGCCACTCACATCTTTGGTTCATCCTTTGTGCCATGCAAGCCTTCTACAATATTTCTAAGCAAACCTACCTCACTGCAAACAAATTCTTACATACTGTGTAAGCAGTGCACTGTTAGCTATTTCAAAGGGAGACAAAAGTCTCTCTTGTAAGGAAATAAACAAGAAATTCTTAAAGCTAAAGGCTGCCTGGTAGCCAGAAGCCATGAAGTAATAATGTCCATAAACACACACTTGATTCCAGGACTCAGCAGATATTGGAACTGCCACTTTACATAATGCTCAGTGGCTGTATTTTTTCCTCTTCATCTCTTTTCAAAGATGACATAAACAAGCCCTAGCAGGCACACACAAAAGCAAAGGCAGAAAATAAACTGCCTTTAAAGGTGAGAAGCTGAGAATCAGGCTGTCAATACTGATTGCTTCTCCAAAGCCTGCATGTCTAGGCAATAAAGGCCTTTTGTCTTTAAACTGTCAACACAGGACCCTTCATGAATAATGAGATATAAAACATAAGTTCTTGTTAATAAAAAACAAGTGTTACATTATAGAAGATGGAGACTTCCATCCTGCTACAGGCTCCACAGCTTCCCATTTCCTCTCCAAGATGTAGCCTTGAAGATCTTCCAAGGTCCGGGAGCCGCGGTATCTGCGGAACACTCCATCGTTGGCACTGCAAAACAAACCCCCATCAGCACAGACAGCCCCCAAACTCTGGGGCAAAAACCCAACCAAAACCCCCACAAACATTATAGATTTCACTTGCTCAGTGCTGAATGCTTGGGAACTGTAACCCATGATGGAAAATCTCAGGTTTTAAACAGTATGGGCTTTTGCCATTTATAAAGTTGCTATTTTTCTTAAATATTCACTTGCACTACAGCAAATACAAAGCACATAAGGTGAACAACCAAACCATTGCTAAATACAACTCAGAATTAAAAGTGCATGTATATATATATTTGTTTGTGTATCTGCACAACTCATAATACTCTGACTTAATGAAGGGTTCAATATTTTAAGGATGACATTTTATTGGAGACGAGATACAGCAAATGTCATCTTGGATCCACTTTTAATAGTATGGATAACAGGGAAACTTAGTAAAGTCACTTAAACTAAAGAATAGCCTCAGAAAAGGATTTTATTGTGCAACCAAAGCTACAATAACCTGAGCTGAAATCAAAAGTCACTATTCCTTCATTTTCCCCCTACATTTCAGCTACAGATTAAATCAAGTGACAAGCAGGAGTTAATAGCTGCAGTTTCCAGTATGACACACTTACTGGTAAATTGTAGGAAGTGTTGTGACAAAGAAACGACCACTCAAGCCTAGAAAGGGAAGAAAACAACACAAACAGTTCAGTAACACTGAAATTTCTCAGCATCCTGACTTATCAATAAATACCTACAGATCTGTATTTTAGAGCAGGCTGCATAGCTTTCACCATTGTTTTGCAAATACAGGTTAACAGTTTGTCTTCAGATATGCTACAAACAGTAACAGATACTAAATACTGGTAACAAATTAAGGAAAAATATTTAGCTGGAAGAATGTTTACTGAGAGGTTTTCCTCATCAATGGATTTCTCTCATCAGTATTTGCACCCAGCTGAAGTTCTGGACCAGCCCAGTATTAGATGCACTCAGAGGCCATTAGAAAGGGCTGAATTCTTATAGCCAGCAACTGCAATTCATATGAAGTACCAATATAAGGAGTTATTTAACTTTGCCTTTTATAAAATTCTGTGAAAACCTTTTGGGAAATGAAGGCCTTATTCAGCCTTCAATAAAGCAAACAGCTCTAGGCACCAGGATTAGCCATGGAAAAGTATTGTAGCAAGAGGGTTTCTGCCTTTAGAGACAAAGATGAGCCATACTGAAATAAGACAGGTATTTTTAGAAGTTTCAGTGGTGATGTTTTCCTTAGTTTGAATTCCTCTATGGAATAGGCAAAAAAGGGTTGTGGCTTTTTTTTTGTTGTTTGGGATTTTGTTTGAAGACATTTAAAGCAAATGATCTTTAAAGTCCCAGAAAGGAAAGCTTCTTTACTTCAACTTTTCAGCTCTCTGCCTTTATTGCTATGAGAGGCAAAGCAACAAAAAACTTTCTGAAACAGCTAAAAGTTGTGCCAGCACAGGGAGATATAAAGCAAAGAAACCCACAAGTGTAACAGCAGAATTAATAAAGCAGACAGCACAGCTGCACCAGGAAAACTGGGTGGGGAGTCATAAAGAACATAATTAGCTTAAGAACAGAGAAAGTCATGGGAACACTGAAAGGCTCTCTGAAGTTCTTACAAATGCCACTCAGGCAGAGAAAATACAACAGCTCAACCTCTTACCTGTGGCCTACCCTAGAGTGAACACCTCAGAAGCAACATTGAAATCTAAAAGCTAAGAAAAGCATCTAAGCACCCCCAAAATTTAGGTGGGGGTTTGCTGGTTATCTAAGGCACCTCTACAGATTGGTAAAACCAGATGCAAGTCAGCTAGAAAATTTAAGAACACATTGAATTGTTTTGGTGCCTGTTTAATACAGTCTTGAATTGGCTACAGTTAAGCATCTGTCTCTGTTTGCAAATCAGAAACTGACATCCATTATGAAAACAGCTAATCAAGAATAAATAAATTAAAAAAAAAAAAAAATCTACCTGTACATGCACACCCCCAAAAACCAACAGAGAATAGAGATGTCATCTAAAACTCCAGCTGCTTTCAGCCAACAACTACTCAAAGAAAACACAGGAAGATCCAAGAAGGCTTGTTTGAATTCATAGGTAAATGTTGTGACCGGGAGCTTAAAAAAGGCACCACAAAAATTCAGAACTTCAGGGTCCTGAAGCATCTCCACTATTTGCTTGTTCCACACTGAATGTTTCAATGGAGAAGCAGAGGAAGCACTTTAAGGCTGGAACATCAAGTGACTGAAATCTGCTGTGAAGCCATTAAGGCTCTGGTGGATTTATTCTTCAGGCATCTCTGCAATTAAGCACCATGAATGGCCACTTTCTCCTGCCGGTTTGGGAAGTGCAATTTTATGTAACTCTGCACTCAGCTCGTGGTTTTCCCCTAATTTAACACATTTTGACTACTTTCAATTCAATGAAGGGGTTACATAACTAAGACTAATTAAAGTACCATTGTGCAAGCAAGAAAGGAGACAGAGCACTTAAACATAACAACTGAAAGGCTGATGCAAAGCCCACAGTAAAAATACCTCAGTAACTTTGGAAAGCTCCACAGAAATTCATATATCTTCCAAATTACATCAGCACCAAAGCTCAAATATGTAATAAATGTTTGTTTTCCAGTTTGAGCATTCCTTAGTTTTAGAAGTGCCTGCAGCTTTCAGTGCTGAACTGGATGTTGCAGGTTTATTACACGAGCTTTAGTACAAATTCATCATTTTGGTCAGTCCTTTGACTCACAGAAGTTACCCATGCACACAGGTCAGCACTCCCAGCAGCATTAAAAATTCAAGTATCAAGTTTACATCTATTTCAAAAAGGTAATATTTAAACTCATCTCTTTATGACACTATATAACGATTATATGGAGCTTTTTGATAACCAGATATTTTGTATACGTGTGAACTTTTAACAAGACACGAACCTACACAGGGTCTAGAACAGCTGGCATTTTCTTGTCAACTTAGATTGCTGATTCTGAGACAAGAGTTTTGATACAGTAAATTTGTTCAGCATGTTTTCAACTAACAAAATAAATACATTTTTCACACACTTCATAAAGCAAAGAAAAAGAAAAATCAGTAAAGTTTAGCCTTGTTATTCTAGTACTGTCTCATCTTTTGATACTGCTGAAAAAATCCTTTATTCTCTCAAAGCCCAAACGAGCACAAAGCACTCCCAGGAGATGCAGAGGTTTATACAATATTAATACTGCTTGTACAAAGACACATTCAAAACTTTGAAGGGAGTTACCAAAGGAATAAATTGGATTGCACTTGTGCTTTTGAGAATAGCTAGGAAAGTGTTTTTATAAACATATTTGCATATGTACATCACCAACAGGAAACAGAAATAATATCTGTAATATAAAGCACTGCCACAATTAAGCCAGTCAATAAGCCAGCACCATGCTGGAAACAGTTAACAACTTTAATTGAAGCAGGCTTGCTTTACCACACCCTGAAATTCTCCTAACCAGAGGCTACAGAGCTGGAATCTTCTGCAGACAGGTTGGAGGAACCAGACAGGCAGCAGCTTCCAGTGAAGAAGATTAAAATAGAGAATAAGCCTCTTTTAAGTCAGTATTAAGTCAGATCACACATCCCCCCCCCAATTCTTTAATCCTTCAAATTGAGTTTACAAACTTCAGAAATATGAACTGTATGATAAAATTCTTTTGACTTTAAAGCCTAAGTATTAAGTGGTACTTGTATTGAAAAACTGCTGTTATTAAAACAGTCTGTTCCCTGCTATACCTGGTTCCTGAGTGACATCCACTTTTCCGACAGTGATGCCGAGCCGTTCGCTCTCCTTGGCGAAGCTCTCCCAGGTCGCCTCAATCTGCTGGCAGGCTGGACACCACGGAGCGTAACTAAAGGGGGAAGGCAGAGTAAATATTTTAATATTCCTACACTTAAAGACATTCAAATTGATTTCTCATACAGAGAAAATACAAACATGTCAATCACAAAGAAAGAAAACCTACAGTTTTTCTTAATCAAGTCTACTGAGCGAGACAATCAAAGTATTTTTATCAATCCCTATGTTCCTCCCCGTGTTATTAAAACAAACCACAGATTTGAGAAATTTGTATCCAAACTCCTCACCACTTGTGATTTATTCTATTTACATAGGAAATAAAATCCATTTCCATGACAGCTCCCTGAATTATTGAAGCCAGGCTGTCCTCTGAAGAAGTATCCTTCATCACAACATTTTGTATTGATTTCCCACACCTCAGAACTTCCCGAAATTGCATTTGCCTTGGCCCACTGCTCCATACATCACAATATGCCCTTTTTGATAGCAGTCATTAGAGACTTTAAAAGAGCACACATCAAATAGTAATTTGATGCTCATATTTATTGTCTTGTTTTTTCCCAGGATTCATTTCAGAAAAACAGGAGTGAATGATTCAAGAGCTTAATTTTCTACACTCTCAATCAGAATAATTAAATCGATTTTGCACCCATTGGTAATATCAATCTGGAAAAGAACAGATAATATAAAAGATAACATCAGATAAAATTGCCAATAAAATCCCTTTTGCTGCCTTTATGTATTTTAGCCTAACTTGGTTGGCCAAGTCTGCCTCAAACTTGTGCAGCTTGCCATGGTCTGCCAGACACACAACAAGAGAATCAGGATGGGTAGGTACAGCCTGTGACTGAGCTGGGGCAAGTGCCCATGCACAGACTTACCCTTTTACTAACGAGGAGAGACCTTTGTTGGGTTTAACCTGATTTACCAGGGGGATGGAGGTTTCTGGCAGCAGAAGCAGCGAGTCCAGGGACACTCTCCTTGTCACAGTGCTCCACAAATGCCACCCATCCACTACAAACCAAAACAACACATTCCCTGCTGGGCAGAGCCCGAGATCCTCAGCACGACACCATCACTGGGAACCTCCAGAAGGTTCTCTCCTCCTTTGGTTTGTCTGCCTCCACTGCTCTCTGACCTAGGGACTGGCAACCCCTGTTCTCTGGCTGTCAGCAGGAATGCTTGCTTCCGTACTGGCTGCAGACAGAGATATCCCCAGCCACCCCCAGATGTTTCATATGAATAAGGCTTCATGTAAAACAGGCCATTTCTCACAGAAGAAATTAAATCAAATTTACTCTGAGTGCTTTGTGGTAGTTTTTAAACTCCTGTACCTATAAAAAGGGAATCTTGTGACTTGGCAGTCAAAAGGACTCAATTTTAAAATACTTGTTGTATTTAACTGTATCAGAAATTCATGATTCTAACTGTGAAAGCCCGTATCCTGTCGTTCTAAGTCAACATCATTCTGTGTGAAAGCATCTGAAAAAAGGACATAAATCTTATCCTGCCAAGAGACAGAGCCTCAGTATCTTTCAAAAGGATGCTGGAAACAAGTCTCACATGCAGCGCTGTTCTCCATTGTGCTGCTTGTCCACAGAGAGCTTTTAATAACAGTCTGACAGACACAGTACTTCACAAGCAGGACTATTTTATTAGAGAAGCTTGACTGATAAATATGAAACTGCAAACATCCATCAGATAATGCAGCTGATATTGATCTAAAATGAAAGACAGAAGTTGGACTGTGTTCTAAATCCAGCTTCTCTACATGTGTCAAATTCACACCATGAGATTTTCAAAATTAATACATCCTTTAGCTCATTTAATCTGATTTTGGAATAGAAATTTAGACCCTATCAAAATTTATATTTACATTTGACATGCATGAGCATTTCTCCTGAATTAAATTAAGTGGAATAGTCATATGACTAACACTCATATGATTAAAAATATTTCCTTTAATTCAAAGCAGCATTAAAATCTACCCATGTCAGAGTTCAGAACTGGCAGGGCGTAGCAGTGAACTTCACAAAAAGCTGTAGTCTTTGGCTGCCTAATTTTTAGTATCAATATTGGACATGGGATGGCAATAGGTCCCTATAATGCTACAAGATCCAGCCACTCCAGCTGAACATTGGCACAATCAGAATGAAAATATTTGGTTTACATTCCTGAAATTACACATCCAATTCTTGCCAGAAAACAGCCTGTGCCCACATGT
This sequence comes from Notiomystis cincta, assembly GCA_013398075.1. Taxonomy (NCBI): domain Eukaryota; kingdom Metazoa; phylum Chordata; class Aves; order Passeriformes; family Notiomystidae; genus Notiomystis; species Notiomystis cincta. The sequence goes on from VZRX01003017.1 coordinate 426,764, forward strand.
TCAAGAGAACTTGCAATAGATATCAGATTTCTGCAAGAGTTACCACTGCTGTCTACCTCAACATCCTCACCTTCCTGAAGCTTTCATGTCTGTATTTGTTGTGCAGCATTTAAGGCATTAAGGAATTCATGACTAGCTCCTGGAAATATCAAAAAAATTGCATTACCACACCTTTATTGTGTCTCTTTCTCGGTGTTTAAATACTCAAAGAGAAAATGGAGGGGGAGGTAAATTACTGAAGAATAAAATACTTCACACTTAGGACATCTTTGTCAAAAGTTTCAGAAAACTTTCTGCACCCTGAAGGACTGAGGGAAGTACTTGATTTCAACAGGGCCTTCTAAGGAATCCTTCAGAACTGTGGCTGATTTGTATTTCCACTGAAGTTATGGTACAACTACCATTCTTAAATTCCTAGGAAAAAATAATAATCTGAGGGAGCAGGGAAGCAGACCCTCAAGTCTGCTGTGGATCCAGCCTTTGTTACTTTTCAAGTCACAAAACACAAGAGCAGGTCCCTGGCAAAGGAGATGTAACTAAATTCCTTCTGCCATACTCCAGACAAGCCAGGAAACAAATAGCACTTTGTCAACACCACCAAATTTAGGGCTGTTACTCCCATTTCTTCTCCCTGTGCACAAGGGGGTAGCTCTATTAACTTGTAGGGCACAGAGTGCAGGGCAAACAGGTGTGCCAAGGAAACAGGCCTTTCCAAGTTAAAAATCAAAGTCCATTGGAATTTAAATCAAGATTTGGGTGCTCGGGTAAGGAAAGAAAGTTTCAGCCGCCTGTTACACATTAAAAGGCAATTTGCCGATCTTGATCATTCAACAGCCAGAGTGAAACCACCACACAGCTGAAGGTGCCCCATTGGCAAACTGTTCACTGTAAGCAGGTATTGCACATTCCTCAACACACAGCTCCTTCCTGATGCCTCCAGAGCTCTTACACGGCACGGGGTTACAGCTGAAATGCCCTCACACACGGGCAGCCTCCATAAACAAGGCAGCAAACACCTATCACTGCAACAGCGATTGACCTCAGGGCACTAAAATCGCCATTTCCAAGTATCCAGGTGTTTTCTCCCGTTCCTACTCCATTACAACACCTAAAGCTTTTTACAGAGGGCATAAAGAAAGCAACTGGAAAGCAAAGTTTGAAGCTCTCAGACACAGACTTTTCTTTTGACTTCTATTTACCTCTGTTCTAAGGCACAAAAGAACAAGCTTTGGCTTTCAAATACCAACAACTTCACTGAGGCAATACAAAAAAGCCCCACTCAAGTGAAAACCGGTTTGAGTGAAGGTGCCATTCAGCCGTATCACCCCGAGTGGATCAGCAAACACAGAACGACTTCATTAAGATGTACTGAAACACAGTTTCCACCTCCAAGCCACTTATCTCTCTCCCCGTACCTGCCTGGCTACTGAATTCACCGTCTCACTCCTTTTCAAGTACATTTAACTCTCTTTATCTGCCTTCTCACTACTATTATCAGCACGATCATTGAACAGATGTACCCCGAGTACCATTCCACACTTTGCTCTAATGGCAATTTCACCAAGTTGCACGAATCAAGGAAAAACAGCTTATGGATATAGGCATGACAGGATCTGCTGAAGAGAAAACAGCAAGACTTGCTTAAACCAAGCTGCTTAATAGAGTTCATATTGGGAATGCTATTAAAATGAGAGTGAAAATGTTAGGACAGTATCCAACAGAATGGTAAAAGCAGTATCAGAATGAAATTCTTATTTTTATTGTTTTAAATAGTTTTGCCTTATTGCTTCAGACTTCACAAGCATAAAAAAGAAAGAAAAAAGACAGTTTCTAAATACAGATAGGTCTTGAGGCAGGATGGGCAGCTTTGTAATGCCAACAAAAGAAAAGTTCCAGATCAATTGTGTGGTTTTAATGACTTTTCAAGGGAGCAGGTGGCAGCCAAAGATACAGAAGTCGGTCCCTGTCATTTACCCAGATCTGTATCACAACACCACAAGCCCTAGAAGCTGACAAGGAGCTTCCTGCCGAGTGCCAAACTCCTCCAAACCAGACAAGGTTTTTTTTACAGAAGGAGAAATTTTTAAAATAGAAAGCAAATCAATCAATAAAAAATTATGTGAATTACTCTAGAACTTCAGCAGATTAAGTTCCATCATTCTACATATTTTTATGTCCCCTTCTGCACCTGTTTTGTTTTGTTTCTGATACAAAGGGTATTTCAACATCACACTTTTGCAGTTTTTGTTCAGGCAATGCCCAGCACAGTCCTGAGCTGTGTTATTTAATAAAATGTTTGGTCGCATCCTCTGGACTCAGCCAGCAGAGATAAAGAGTTAAAAGCAAAACAGTTTTGATAACTTGATTTTTATTACCCTGGCTTTTTGGCTTTTATTGGGTTTCAGGTTGCTGGAGGTTTTTTAAGAACAGGACAAAGAGGAGCCTGGACAATAACAAGAAGTAAGAGATTAGACACCCTTAAGTGACAGAATATTTTCAATTTTGTTGAATTCTTAACCTAAGGTAGTGTAATTGTTAAATAGATTAGCAAATCCTTTGGCATTTCATTTGCACAAAGTGTTTCAAGCCAACTGATTAAAAGCATTAAGCCACCTAAATACCAAAAGATTCAGCTTCATTCTTAACACACTCCCTTGAAGCTACAGAGAAAAGGTGCTGGCGTTAGGGCTGAACCCTTGCAATCAGCTGGGCAACGAGACAGCAGGGCAGTGTTCAATGATAAATGACAAAGAAAAAACAAAGTATGGGCCTATACTTTAAGTATAACTATAAGCTAGCCTGGAAACGTGACTGTTACCTGGTCTCCTGATTTTCACCTGGCTACAATTAAAATGGACAATGAAGACATTCTTTTTCAGGTACATACAGCAATAAGTCTGGGCTGAAACAAAGGGGAACCAAAACATTTAACACCCTATGTGGGAAAAAGCACATAAAGTACTGCAGATGCACCAAGAGCACAAATAGTTTCTTTTGTAATCAGAGGCACGAAGACAATAAGTTCATTGATGGGTTGGATTTGTTTGTTTGCTTGTCTTAATTTACTTCAAAAAGAAGAGGATGTTAAATTAAGATAAATCGAGCTTGGAACAAGTTTTGTTTACAAATGCAAAACACATTTTATAAATAAGCAGGCCAGAAATGAGATTTCTGTCTTCCAAACAGACACAATATTAAAGACAAAAAGAAAACTCCTCATATTAATGAATCATTATCTCACAGCTACAGACTAGAGATAAGGAAATAGGGAAACTTTTTAACACAGCTCATTCCAGCATCACACTCACAGCACTCCAGCCCGGACCTGTGTGCTGTGATAGTAACATCCAAAAAATGTTGCAATGTCTGGCAGATACAGAACCTTCTCCAAAACATTTTTATCAATTAAATGCAGCAGTGCTTCCAGGGCCTGCAATTTTTCCAGCTATGAATAACCAAATATTTACAAAAAACCAGCCGAGTACGCACACCCCAGCTAGGAGGGATGAAGGAAGAAAAATCCTATTTCCACTTCAGATCACACACACAATTTCAAACTTAAGTTTCTCTATTTGTGCATCTGGGAACGAGAAAAAATGTGGAATTACATAGTGATTTTCCACTTTCCCAAACAGAAAAACATATTAAATAGCAGCTGTACCTCTTGTTACCAGGGTAGGAAGCTTCAAAAAAGCAGGTGATGAAAATAAATGTTTTTTTTTCATGAAGATGCTATAGTAACATTTGCTTTAATAAAAGTAATCCTTGGAAAACAAAGGTCTGATAAACATAGGAGATTCTTCAAACAAATGAGCTTTTAATGAACATTACTGCAGTCCTGCCAACCAGCTTGAGACAGCATGGAAGGAATCCGTGGACTAAAATGCAGGACTCCTGTCTGGATAGACAGCTCTAAACCAGGTAAAAATCAGGAGAAGGCAAAATCCATCAGCATGGAAACTGCTGTAAGAATCGGGTTTGTCTGTGTTTGCTGTTCTCCTCACTGAAGCCACCTGGGCTGAGAGTTCTCACACGGAGTTTCGGCCACAAGCCCAATGAGGAATATTTAGGCAAGAGGGTCGCAGCTGCTACCAGAGGAAAACTCACTGGCTGTAAGTTGCTGCCTGCCCCAGCTTCACTCCCAAAATAAAACTGATTTTTCTCCCTTATTTCTCTTGCAGATATTTTGACGATGAGGACCGAGAGCAGGGATGAGGAAAATCCCGGATCAGATTTCACCCGGAAAGCCGATAGGGGAAACAACCCGGACAGGATTCCGCCCGGAAAACATAAAAAAAAAGTCAATCCTAAAGCTCAAACTCTCACTAATTCCTACCAGCAGCATTGAGTCTGCATACTAATTACGGACAAAGGTTCCTCCTCAGGAGAAAAGCAGAAAGCGCCTGTAATGCACCACAGGAAACAGCGTGGAGACCCAAGGATCTTTCACACATCAAACACTGCATAAAATTAGAGTCTAATTTAAGCAATGCAGCAACAGGAACCATGCCCAGTCAACACTAAAGCTAACTCTGGCACCACTGCAATTGTCAGCTACCTCTCACTCCAAACCAAAGAGCAATTTTTCAGTTGGAGTAAAGGTTTCCAAAGGATTTTAATTGTTTGCTATCCCAACCACTTCTGACTTCAGTCAGTTCCTCTCTTTTTTCTCCTTCGGAGACATGCACCACTATTTATTTAAATATTTTCTCTTAGAAATAAAAACTTTGAGTCACCATAAATAATCTTTGTCCTTAGAAGTCACCAACCTGTGTATGAATCAGTAACTTTCATACAACTGCTTCCACATTGGAGCAAGACGTCCCAAGTGAAAAAACTTCAATTTAAGACATAACCTCGGAGTGGGAGAAAAAAAAAGTATTTTTTCCTCCACTTTTTAGATCACAATTAATGAAGAGAGAGACAAAATCCATTCTAAATTGTTGCTATCAGCTGTTTTACAGATTGTTCCCACCTATTCCCTGATTAACACCAGGGTCCAGTAGGCTCCTGAGAACTAAAGCCCTAAGAGAGGTGATAGTCCATCCTGCTAAGAAGAGACTGGAGATAAATTCAAGAGCAAACCCAAACTAAGTAGCTAGCTAAGTATTTAGGAGGGAGCACGAGTTCAGATGTTCAAACTGTTTCAAACTCAAGCACTTGCACAGAGCAGCACACATGCCTCAATAAAATCCTATTTTATAGCTGCACAGCCCACAGGTGCCACGTGACTATACTGCCTACCTAAACTACTTTTTGATTCATTGCCGTCTTAAAAAAAACCCCTCAATCTCCTTTTCCCCCTTCTAAATACAAGCAGGTGAGCGAGTCTCCAGCAAAAATAAAGTCACGTGCATTTCAAGAACTGCGTCATGTCACAAGCAAAGCCATCACACCAGTACACTCAGTGAGAAGTTAATGAAATCTGATGCATCTCCCTTGAATGAGAACTCCGAGCTCAAGTCAAGGCTGGGACATTATGTAATTCTGCTTTGGAAGCCTACGCCTGCTAAATACTCCCTACGGAATTCAGGCCTCTTGGAGCTCACAGAGAACTCAGTGCCAGCCCCCAGTGAAGGAGCAGGGCAAGCAGCAGTGCCAGACACTATTCCCAGAGTGACCCACTTAACCTTGGACACTCAGGTGAGAGCCTGAGGGACAGCTGCCTCACAGAACCACTCAATGGTTTGGGTTGGAAGGGGACCTCGAGGACCATCTAGTTCCAACCCCGAGCCATGGGCAGGCACGGCTTTCTAGGGCAGGGACGCGTTTCTCTGGTCCAGGCTGCTCCAAGCTCCGTTCAACCTGGCCTTGAACACCTCCAGGGATGGGGCATCCACAGCTACTCTGGGCAGCCTGTGCCAGGCCTCACCATCCCCACAGTCAATCATTTTTCCCCAATATCCAATTTAACCCAGCTATCTCTCAGTTTGAAGGCACTCCTCCTTGTTCTGTCATGACACGCTCTTGTAAATAGTCTCGCCCCATCTTCCTTGTAAATTCCCTTCGGGTACTGGAAGGCCGCAATTAGGTTACCCAGAGCCTTCTCTTTTCCAGGGTGAACAACTCCAATTCTCTCAGCCTTTCCTCAGAGGAGAAGCGCTCCATCCCTCCCATCACTTTGGTGGCCTGCTCTGGGCTCGCTCCGACAGCTCCACGTCCTTCATCCCATATCCCTCACTCCCCTCTGTCCGGAGTGACCCGTTTAACCTTGGGCGCTCTGAGCCCACACAGGACGGCAACCTGCGGGGCAGCTCCCTCTGTCCTGCCATCCCCGCCGAGGGCAGGGTGTGCCCGCCGGCTGAGGGCGGGCAGAGGGGACCGCGGGCACCGCCCGCCTCACGCCGTGCCCGGGCAGCCACCGCCGCGGCGGGGAAGCTGCGCGGCCCCTCCGCAGGGCGGGAAGGCCGGCCCGGACCCCTTCTCCCCACAGTGG